>LPNX011055866.1:0-80558 GCA_001517045.1 Pseudotsuga menziesii | reverse complement strand
CCACTACAATGTTGATGACTTGGTACACTCTATCATCAGACGCCAAGCGGATTAATACATCTTCCATCTCGCCAACTACCTTGACGTCGGTTCTATCCAGCTGCACCACTTTCCACGTGGTTGGCTTAGGCTGCCCATTTATTTTCTTACACACCGATATGGGCATGACATTGATCGACGCCCCTGAGTCCGCTAGACAATTGTGCACGTTATGATTAAAAATTTCAAAAGTTAAAAGGAAAGGTGGGTGTTTGGTTTTGGATTTACCACCAATGCTGGCTTCCCCGATTTCTTCTTCTTGCCGCGGCTGATTGTCAATGGGTAACTTTTCTTCCGATGTTTCCAGTGCTTTCAACAATATTTCTTTCTGTTGAGGAATTTTGCACATTTCGAACAGTGGGACCTTTGCCTTTATCTTCTTTAAATCTTCAACGACGTCATATTCGATTAGTTGTCTGGTGGACTGGGGTTTATTAGCGCTTACATTTTCTTCGTTTGGCTCAGGCGGTGCTCTAAAATGCTTTGGATCCTGGCTGGTAATGGTAACTTCCGGAATCTGATTAGCCACGGAGTTGTCTTGAAATTTCTTTTTAATATTTATTTGCAGCCTTCGAATCTTTGGGAGTAGAATACTATCATTACTAACTTCCCCTTTGCTCCTGGTGGTGACGTTAGCCTCCCTGACCTCTTTGCGTCCCTGATTGTTTTCTTCTTCCGCATCTAGTACGGAGACTGAGCTCCATAAAGCCATAGTCTCTTCTTCCTATTCTTCTGTAGATGTTAAAGCCACTTTTTCTTTCCTTTCCTCCTCATCTTCTTCCGTCAATCTTGAATCCAGCATCTGATTCATGACCAATGTCATCGAATTTATCCACTGCGGACAATTCTTTTCGGAATGGGGCTGTTGATGAAAAGTACAGAAATTATCCATACCTATCTCTGTGAGGTTCATGGATGCTGTTTTCTGAGAGGGAGGAGGGGTCTGGTTGCTATCCTCCCTTTTCTTATAATATGGCCTAAAAAACTTTTGTGCTTCTTTTTCTTTCTCCAAATCGATGACCTTGTTAGACAGCTTCTGTACCATTTTGGCCATACCTTCGTAATCTGGTGTTTTCTCTTCTTTGGGCTTAGTAAACAATAGCATTCTCCTTTTCTCCCCTGACTGTTCAGGGTAATCTTCAATGCTCTCCCTTTCTGCTTCCACTACTTCTGCTTCTTCATAAGTTTCCGTCAAAGTGGGTTTGGCCCTACCTTTTGCGAACATGGCCAGGTCGGGACCTAGAGCTGATGTATAATATTCGATTAGGACCTTTTCCGAAGGTTTATCTTCATCAGAGAAGTTTTTAAGATAGGCTGTAAACCTTTGTGTAAAACTGTGCACTTTTTCTTTCTTTTCTTTTTTTAAAGCACACAGTCCTTTCATCAGGGCAGCATGCGTCTTTTGGACTGCGTACTTACTTCTAAACATTCTTTCGAAGGTGTTCCAATCTGGAATGGAATTGGCAGGCAAACCAAAATACCATGAAGCTGCAGCTCCTTTGAAGGTATGAGGAAAAAGTCTACACACCACATCTTCGTGTTCCCCATCTTTCAAACCTTCTATCGCCAAGTAGAAACTCTGTAGATGATCATCCACCGGGATTTTATCATTTGGGTCAAACTTGGGCAGTAGCTTCTCAAAGGCCTGGGGTAGGTCGTGCAATGGTGGGGTCAGATTTAGAGGTGATTTGGCCTTCCATGCGGGCGGTGGAGGACTAGGTGGGGGTTGATTGGCGTTAACACCGGCCATGAGTCGGGGTGGAGAATGCGGAGGTGAAACAACAGGGGAGTGAACAGGAGAAATGTAGGGAGTCTCTGGGCCTTCTTGACTCAAAGGGAGTTCAACTTCTTGTAAGGCAGTCTCTACCAGCTCCTGCCAATCTCCAACCAACACTGAATCTTCTATTAAAGGACGGTCTCTTCTCTTGTATTCTCTTTTAGGTAACTCAGGGATGATAGGCAATCCTCCAATCTTCTTTAAGTATGCCCTGGTGTGTCTTCTTAGATCGTTAACAATCTCATTGCGAACAGGATATAGATGTTCTCTTTCTTCTTCTTCCGGAATTGAATTGCGTGGTACACTACTTTCAGAACTGTAACCAGTGGAATATTCTCGGGAAAACGGGTTTCCTCGGCCAGCCATGCACTGGCGGCCCTCCTTCTAGTGCCAAAATTGTTGAGGCCTGGAAAATCGCAGGCGGCAACAGTAAAGGATTCTCCCCAATCAGCGTTCCCAACTAGCCCGCTGACTGTTTGGTATAGGGAATCCGTCCGGTTTGCGGTCCGGCCACCGTAGGTCAAAGTAACAACGAGGGTTTACCGGTTGCGGCCCGGTCCACCGGAATTTGTATTTTGACTTAATATATGCACTGCATATGCCTATCTAAACCATGCAGGCTGGTTTAAATGCAGGGGGGTGGTCACAAAGTGCTGCGCAGGTTCTTACCTCTCGTCTTATGCTCACAAGAAAACAAACCAGATACGAATGGAAATGACTAATTATCTAAACTATCCCTAGGGAGCGAGGCTATCATCTTAAATGAGCAATAAAGAATCACATACTGTAAGAAAACTACAGATAGCTGATACTTTTCCTAAAGCACATGAACTACAAATATTCAAATAACCAGTTAACCGATCATTCTATAACAGCAATTATTACTCATAGTACAAATGTATCCCAGAAAATACTGCAGAATAATTAACAAGAACTTAGGTTCGAAACATCAACTATCCTCATAGCGCATGAAATACAGCTAAACACGAAAGAGTTCTTCTTCAGCATTATTCATTGAATAGCATTGGTACATTTCACTTCTTTACTCCTTCCAGCAGCAAAATTGTAGTTTACTTCGAAAAACGAAATAGTTCCTCTTCCGAGTCAACAGTTACAAAATTTGCTAAGGGAAAAAGCCCCTATTTCATCGGGCTTCCCATTATTTAAACAACAATAGATGTCCACTGGGTTCCCTCGGCGCATGACCTTTCAGCGCTCTTGGCGATTCAGTTTCCTTCCTGGCCATTTCGTTTTCTTCCATCATTTGAATAAACGTTTTACCTTCTGATAGTAACTGCTGAAACGCTTCAGTGGCGCCTTTGTCATCTGTTTGGGTTGTCTCTTTTCTTGCCGCATGCCGCCTTCGTGACCCCTGTGATTTTCCCTGCACTAAATTTATGCGCATTATCCACTAACTTGAGACATCAACCATCAAAATTTTATAACCCTAGTGAAAGATTCACAAAGAAATTGGCCTGGCTTTAAGGGCGAAAACTTATGAAGAGAAACGGCTGTCGGGTGGGCTAAAAATCAGACATCGGATGGGTAATTTTCGGGGGAGCTGCAACGGCGGGTGAGCACGGGAAGAGAGGAAGTGGAAAACGAGCGTCGTTGGTGATCGGGCGGCGGAGGAGAGTGGTTCGGTGGGCAGACTGCTCCGCCACCCGCAACGGTGGACGGGATGCAAGCTACGGACAGGCGACGGAAGCTGCAAAGGCGATAGTTCGAGCGTCGGGTGAAACTCAAGTTGGGGCCCGACTTTATCTACCCAGCCGCAACGTCGAGTGCACCGGAATTCCGGGGCAGGCGATTCACCACCCGAATCGGGCGTCGGAGAGAAGTGGGTCGGGCGGAGACTTTGTTCTGAGGGCCGCAACGGCGGGTGAAAACGGACTCTACCTCCTCCAAAAGAGGCCCAATCCAAAGAGAGAAAACATCATAGCTAGGATTAAATTTCACCCTAAAAACCGTCTTTTCCCCTGCTCATGCAAAATTTTTAAACTTTGACGGGTACCAGGAAAAATGCATGACTCAAACTAACTTGGCTAAACACTTAAAAGTCGAGCAATCGATTTCAAACACAAGATAAGCTCCAAGACGCCAAACTTTCAATCAGTAGGTTTGAGCAACAAATGACAAGGAGGGGTCCCTGAGTTTAAGTAAAAGACTAAAATCGGGGAAACAGGTTGCGGCAGCAACACACCACCAAATAGAATTCAGAAAATAACATTCTCTCGAGTTGTTGCAATTTACTTTTAATGATTTTTTTTTTATATTAATGCACATTTAATTACATTGATGGGTCAACTCTTGCAACTCTTGTAGTGGCGGGTCAACTCTGCAAAAAAATCCACGGTGTGACTATTGGTAGTGTTCCCATGTTGGTATTTACCATACACACTTACAGTAGCCAACGACATGCACATATGCTACTCCATTGGGTTTTTCGCTCCAGGACCGAAAGCCACCGAGTGTCCTTGAACCACATTTTGAGGCAACTTTTAACTCGACATAAATCGAAAACTAGAGGTCGGATCAATGAACCATTGACTTCGTTGGTCTATTGGCATGCGACTACATCTATGGGGGCTCTCTCCACCGTGTTTTCATGGTCCAATGACTACATTGTGCATTGATTTCCTAAACTAGGGTTTTGCTTAGTTTCCTTGAATGCATCTCTTGCATTGGTGGTTCAACTCTACAAAAACCTCTACCGTGCGACTATTGGTAGTCTTCCCATATCGGCCTTTCCCACACACAATTGCAGAAGCCAACAACATGCAATTATGCTTCTCCATTTGTTTTTTTGCTCTAGGACCGAAAGTCACCAAGTGTCCCTGAACCACATTTTGAGGCAACTTTCAACTCAACATAAATCAACAACTGGAGGTCAGATTGATGAACCATCGGTTCTGTTGGAATCCTAGTATGTGACTACATATAGGGGTCCCTCTCCACTATGTTTTTGTGTCCCAATGACTACATTGTGCATTGATTTCATAAACTAGGGTTTTGCTCAGTTTCCTTAAATACAACTCTTGCATTGGTGGGTCAACTCTGCAATAAAATCCACTATGTGACTATTGGTAGTGTTCCCATATCTGCCTTTCCCATAGACACTTCCAGGATCAAATGACATGCAATTATTCTGATCTGTTTGGTTTTTCTCTCTAGGACTGAAAGTCACCAAGTGTCCCTAAACCACTTTTTGAGGTGAATTTTAACTCGACATAAATAAGAAAACAAAGGTCGGATCGATGAGTTGTCGACTTTGTTGGTCTCTTGGAATGCAACTACATATAGGGGGGCCTCTCCACCATTTTTTCATGGCCCGGTGACTATATTGTGCATTGATTTCATAAACTAAGGTTTTGCTCAGTTTCCTTGAATGCAACTCTTGCATTGGTGGGTTAACTCTGTGAAAAAATCCACAATGCAACTATTGGAAGTGTTACCATATCGAAATTTCCCATACACACTTGTAGGATCCAATTCCATGCAATTATGCTGGTCCATTTATTTTTTCGCTTGAGGACCGAAAGTCACCAAGTGTCCCTGAACCACATTTTGAGGGGACATTCAACTCAACATAAATCGATAGCCGTAGGTAAGATCGATGAACCGTTGAATCCGTTGGTATCCTGGAATGTGACTACATCTAGGGAGATCTCTCCACTGTGTTTTTATGGCCTAATTACTACATTGTGCATTGATTTGATAAACTAGGGTTTTGTTTAGTTTCCTTGAATACAACTCTTGCATTGGTGGGTCAACTCTACAAAAAACTCCACCATGTGACTATTGGTAGTGTTCCCATATTGACCTTGCAGATACACACTTGCATAAGCCAATGACATGCAATTATCCTGCTCCATTTTTTTTTTTGCTCCAGGACCAAAAGTCACCAAGTGTCCCTGAACCACATTTTGAGGCGAATTTCAATTTGACATAAATCGACAACCGTAGGTTGGATCGATGAGAAGTCGACTCCATTGGTCTCCTATAATGCGACTATATCTAGGGGAGCTCTCCACTATGTTTGCATGGCCTGATTACTACATTGTGCATTGATTTCATAAACTAGGGTTTTTCTCAGTTTCCTTGAATGCAACTCTTGCACTGGTGGGTCAACTCTGCAAAAAAATCCATCATGCAAATATTGTTAGTGTTCCCATATCGACCTTGCCCATACACACTTACAAGATCTAATGACATGCAATTATTCTGCTCCATTTGGTTTTTCGCTCCAGGACCAAAAGTCACTAAGTGTCCCTGAACCATATTTTGAGGCGACTTTCAAATCGACATAAATCGACAACCAAAGGTCGGATTGATGAACCGTCAACTCCATTGGTCTCTTGGAATGTGAATCCATCTAGGGGGTCCTCTCCATCATGTTTTCATGGAACAGTGACTACATTGTGCATTGATTTCATAAACTAGGTTTTTTCTCAGATTCCTTGAATGCAACTTTTGCATTGGTGGGTCAACTCTGCAAAAAAATCCATCGTGTGACTATTGGTAGTGTTCCCATATCGCCTTTCCCATAAATAGTTGCAGGATCCAATGGCATGCAATTATGCTTCTCTGTTTGGTTTTTCGCTCGAGGACCTAAAGTCACCAAGTGTCCATGAACCACATTTTGAGGCAACTTTCAACTCGACATAAATAGACAACTAGAGGTCGGATCTACAAATCATCAACTCTATTGGTCTACTAGCATGCATATACATATAGGAGGGCCTCTCCACCATGTTTTCATGTCTCAGTGAGTACATTGTGCATTGATTTCATAAACTAGAGTTTTGCTTAGTTTCCTTGATTTCACATTGTTGATTTTTTAACATGGATATGGCTATGATGTCTTTCTTATATTTTAAGATTGTGTATAGACTTGGATGGTATGTGGACATTGGAGATTTAAGACGTGTGACATATGATAGGTCATTATTCAACATGTTTAAGAGTAAGAGGTAGGTGTGAGTGTGGATCTTTGTGATGATTCTACTTATCACGTGTGATGATTTGGCTCCATTTCCTTCCAAATGCCTTAGGAGTTTTTCTTGATTTGAGTGATGTTCTATTTGTTCCTAGTTTGAATAAGAATGTTTTGAGAGAATTTATTATATGATATATGTATAGTATAAAGTTGCATTTGAAGGAAAATAGTGCACCATCAACGATTATAGTTTGTTGAGAGAGGGTGGTTTTTACAGGTTTCTTGGTGATCGAGTGGCACTTGTACATTCCATTGAGAGGAAATATGTGCCAACTATTTTTTGTGGAGGAATATGTAGAGAATGCATGGTGAGATGCCATGAAGATAGGTTTAGAACCTATAGAGGCACCATGGAATATAGATTGATTCTAGGCTTGAAAATGATGAGAGTGTTTTCGACTATAGGGATAGGGTTGTTGGAATTTCTTAGGTAGAGGGAATTGACCTTGATGATACTCTTTCTTTAAAATTCTCTTAGAAAGAGAGACTTGACCTTGCTCAGGTTAGCATGTTTATTGTGTGTGAGAGGTTATAATGTTAAAAATTTGATGATAACCCTTCATGGGTTTTTGATTGTACCATGATCTTAGTATTTCATTAAGGATAGATTTCTGAAGTTTTATATCTTTGTGATTTTCATAGATACAATTCATTTGTCTTGGTATTGTATGGAGATGTGATTATCTTTGTAGGATTCGTGAACAATTTATGATACATGTGTGTAGATATTTTATCCCATGGTGTTGACTTGAGGGATGATGGATTTTGGAAAGTTGTTGATGATGTAGAGTTATGTTCCTTCATATTCACATGTGGTCAACATTCTTGGAGGTTTGAGAAGTTGTTATCTAACTAAATGGTAAGTCTAGTGGATTTGCAATGGGATCTAACTTGTATTGGTGAAAACACTTTCCTTATAAGAGGGATTATTAGATTTTGAAGTTACTACAAAAGTGTTTACATCGTGTTTAGGGGTGCTTCCTGAGACTTGGGGTACATGGTGTATGAATAGCCCTTGGATGGTATGTGTCATATTTCCATATTAGAGGTGGCTTACTTAATGGTTACTTGACCTTATTTGGATGCTTGCATGAGTCATACATTCTTCCTTGGAGTATTGGAGATCTTCAAATAGTTAGTAGGATATGTCATGATTAGGTCTATAATATCATAAAGGGATATTCATTTGTTTTTTATTATGGGAAAGTGCAAGGTTTTTTTTCATTTAAGTGGTCAAGTTCCTTTAATATTCTAGTATCATTTTAATTAAACACATAGTTAATTAAATACATAGTTATGCATATCTGAAAGGAATATAATAAATATCATGTTCCCATATCAAGTCAACCATATATATATATCTTAACCTTGCTTTATATTATATGCACATATATATTTTTTCAAAACTGGCATGCCATGGCGATAATACAAAATAGTGAATCATACTGTACATATGTGTGTATAAAACCAAAACGGTACATGTATGTATCCCCCATATACATGAATTCTATTACCCTCCCTTTCACTACCACTGTCAATGGATTTTGAGAATTATATCTTTCTTTTTCAGCTACTCAATGTTGTTCCCCAGTGCTGGACAAGAGGATCAGATCTCATTTCCT
Organism: Pseudotsuga menziesii; assembly: GCA_001517045.1. Lineage (NCBI taxonomy): Eukaryota > Viridiplantae > Streptophyta > Pinopsida > Pinales > Pinaceae > Pseudotsuga > Pseudotsuga menziesii. The sequence continues at coordinate 72,121 of LPNX011055866.1, read as the reverse complement.
AAGACTGCACACAAACCAAAATTTGTAAGTTAGTTTACCAACCTATAAAAATAAATACAAAGTTCTATGTACATTTGTTCAAATTCCAAGCCAATATAACATTTTTACTTACTGTCTGTGTGTAAGTGATGGTAGTCCACGATGTAACTGCATGTACTATTGGTACCTCACTAACATCCTACAAAAAATGAATGGTAACAAAAATTAGATACATGTACAACCTTGTATAAGACGAGAAGTTATATAAATATTTGAAAATTTATCTACATCCTACATTGACTTTTTCAAAGAAATCTAGACATACATGTACCTATGGGGGAGGTGGGTGAGCAGCGGCCTTGATTGGGTGCTTGAGAAGCGGCCTCGATTGGGTGCTCTTCAAGAACCACTTGCTCACTAGAAGGTTGCATAAAATAATATATGCCAATGTCAACAAATAAATGGGTGCACTAAAAATATACTTGCATGTACAAAGAAAACTATACTACATGGAGGGACAATGGCATTTTCAAAGAAAGCAAGACATACATGTACCTAGGGGGGGAGAGAGGTGGGTGAGAAGTGGCCCCGATTGGGTGATCTTAAAGCACCAATCACTCACTAGAAGGCTGCATAAAATAATATATGTCAATGTCATCAAATCAATGGGTGCACAAAAAAGATACCTGCATGTACAAAGAAAACTATACTACATGGAGGGCAATGAATTTTTCAAAGAAAGCAAGACATACATGTACCTGGGGGGGGGAGGTGGGTGAGCAGTGACCTTGATTAGGTGCTCTTCAAGCACCACTTGATTACTAGAAGGATTCATAAAATAATATATGTCAATGTCAGCAAATCAATGGGTGCACCAAAAAGATACTTGCATGTACAAAGAAAAATTTACTAAATGGAGGGACAATGACTTTTTCAAAGAAAGTGAGACATACATATACCTAGAGTGGGGGGAAGATGTGGGTGAATAGAAGCCCCAATTGGATGCTCTTTAAGCACCACTCGCTCACTAGAAATCTGCATAAAATAATATATGTCAATGACAGCAAATCAGTGGGTGCACCAAAAGGATACTTGCATGTACAAAGAAAACTATACTACATGGAGGGAAAATTGGGGACAGAGAGATACAAGATAAGTGAGATATACATATACATGGGGGACATGAAGAGGTGGGTCACTATTGTGTGAAACAATTGACAATGATATAAAAGGATGGGCATATGCATCAAAGAGAAAGGCCGCTCGGTTGGAAACTCTATCAGACATATGTTCCTATGTTAAAAAACATAAAGATACAATTAGAAAATTTTAAATAATTAAAAGAATACATGTTGAATCATTAAAATCATAGTTAAAACCATAATAAAAATCATACATGTAGTTGCGAATCTTTCTCTACCTGTGACGGACCTGTCTCAAATGCAACATACTCATTGTTCCCACCCTGCATAAAATATATTGTATCAATATTAAGATGTATTAAATGTGTCAATACTTACTATAAATATGTAAATCATGATGATAAATAAAAAATTAATGTTCTTACAAGTAATGGTGAAGCACCAAAATCATATGTAGCATTGACTGCTGCATCCAAATCATTAGCATCAGCGGGTAGAGTATGGGATTCTGGGGTGTCACTGGACACCAGCTGTAAATGTGTTCATGCAAGTTGTCATATACTTAAAATAGAAATAATTTATGAAACAATTTAACACTGTGATACAAAAAATAATAAACTATTTGAATAACGAGTTTAACTTACATATTGGAGTAACCCATCACCATGAAACTCTCAAGAAGGCCCATAACATATGTTTCGACAAGTTGTGCAAGGATGTGGCATGACATGACGCTCTGGACCCTTTGCATGTCCAGTGTAATATCTTTATCTAGTAGGGTTTGGAGGCCTAAGTGGATCCTCTATGTGTGATGGTCCAACCCCAAATGTGCCAGCCCCAGATGGGCCAGTCTCAGATGTGCCAACCCCTTGGCCTACATTTCCCTCGACAACAATCCCATGTCAAAGCAATGTATATGCCAAATGGAATATTGCCTCATGTATGTCATCAATCATGGGACCTACAGGATGATATAACTGATGTGGGTTTGCTGTGTGTGGATGTGGTCACACATGGTTTGTATCAGTCTTCACCCCTTTCTTATCTTGGGGCATCGCATGTCCTACCCCCTGGAACTCTAAAATATCAAATTAATTTACGTGTTTACCCAAGATAAACTCAGCATACAAATTCTTGAGGAAATAGAATGGGAAGTCTCTATTCCCATGAGGGTCTTAATCAGAGACCATGTACCAACGATCCATCTAGTTGGCTTTAATATTTGGTTCTACGCACCAGTCTATAGAAATGTGTGGTCAACTGGTGGGAGGAACCAATCCAATGCTAGGGTCCCAGAATAGTAAAAAAAAATTTCTTTTGTTATCTTTAATTTCTTTACATCTTTGTAGCTGAGCCCAATGGAAAGTATTTCCTATGGGAATCCCTGTAAGAGATAATGTTGTATAGTGCTCCCTGGCCATTGGAAATTGTATTTGTAATGTTATATAGTGCCTCTCCCAATGACCGTCTTATGGCCCCCCCCTCTAAAAACTGAACGAAGGCATCTCATTGCACCCAAACGAGCAAGGATTTCTGAATTCCTATCGTGTTTCTCCTCCATGTGTTCGGTGTTCGGATTTGGGTTTTGGTTTGGGTTATTGGTGGTTTGATTTTGGACATTTGCTTCATGATCTTTGTTATCTGTTAATATAAAAACAACAAATTTTAAAATGGATTAATATTTCATTCTTTGTTTTAATTAAAACATTATTAAATTAAAACAGAAAATCAAAGCAATTCTTACCTAATCAAAAACCAAAAAATCATAGCAATTCTTTCCCAATCCAAAACCAAAAAATCAAAGCAATTCTTTCATAATCCAAAACCAAAAAATCAAATCAATTCTTACCTTCCATTGCATTCAACCTTTTCGATCTCCTCCCTCAAAATGCGCCCTCCAAATCACATGCAAGCTAAAACACCTTCCCAATATATCTCCCTTCCATTCTTCACGGCCTGCAATGAAAAATAAACACATGAAGGTCGTGGGCCTGTGTTTTTTTTTAAGTGTTACAAATCGCACTTGCGATTTGTAACTCTTACAAAATGAAAGTGTGATATATTGCACTTGTAATATAGTGTAACCAAATTTTTCTTTAGTTTTAGGCTCAGGTTTTTCTAAACCAAACCATCTATAATGCATATACGTTATAGATTTGATTTTTGGACTTGCATTTTGGATTTATAGAATGGCACTAAAAAGTGGAACCATCTTCATGCACACGCCCTCCTGTCAAAGCTCAAGAGCCTTCTTAAGCCTTCAATGATAAAAAAAATAGATAGGGAGAGAGAGGATAGCCTACCTAAGCCCCCTCAAGTAATTAAAAAAGTTGATCCGACTCCATTAATCAAAACGAAAAAATGAGGAGAATTTAAACAAAACCCATTATCTAGGATTCCAACTCTAGGATGAAGTCAATATGAAATAAAACCAGTCTAAGAAAGAGTCAGGAATCCTTGTCATGGGCTTTAGAAAGGTCCAATTTTGGAGCTTCCATCTGAAGCTTTTGAGTTTTAATAGTAAGAAAGCCTTCTTGAGATGATCCCACTACCTCATGAATTAATCTTCCTTTTAGAAAACCAAATTGTTCCCCATCCCTGGATAGGTAGGGATTTAGCTTGATTGCTAATATCTTGGAAACAATCTTATATGCTCCATTGCATAATTAAATAGTCCTAAACTTTGAAAAATAAATAGGACATACCTTCTTAGGAATCAAAACAAGGATGGTAGAGTTCAATGAGGCCAAGATAACCCTTGTACACCGAAATTCCTCAACCATTTTAAGGAGGTCCCCACCATATGTTAGATGTACAACTTTAGAATTCATCCTCCATGAGACTTGTTGTGTCAATTCCATAACTTATATTGTATTAAGTTTAGATTCTCTCCATGCGACTTGTTGTTTCAATTCAGGAACTTATGTTGTATTAAGTTCAGATCCTCTCCATGAGACTTGTTGTGTCAAGTCCAGAACTTATGTTGTATTAAGTTCACTAACTTATTGTGTTAAGTTAAAGAGCTTGTGTTGTATCAATATAGGACCTTGATCAAGTCCTATTCGGGAGAGATTCTTGTACTATTATCTTATGGTTAATATCATGAACTTATGTTAAGTTCTGAGACTTGTGTTGTATAATGTCCGAAACTTATGGTGTATTAAGTTCACATGGCTTATTTTGAATTAAGTCTCAAGAATATACTATGTGATGTATAGCTAGTCATGGTCAACATGGTCTAAAAGTATCCTTTAGGGATTTTCTACCCTTATAGTACTGATTTAATTTAGCATGTGATTATATCATATATGAACCAGGGTAATACATATGATCATAGGTTCAAAACAATTCTTGTGAGTATGATATGATATAGAATTAATGAAAACACATATGGACCATGTAGTTAAAATTAATATGAGCACAAACATGGAGAGAGAAATTGAATTGCCAATGCATTCCACCAAGTGAACTCAAATTGATAAGACATCGGTTGAGTATTAATTATGATAAACAAGTTTCATTTAATTAAGGAATCAACTCCTTAATTTATGCAAGTGGTTTTTGAAGATGAAACTGATGGATAAACACTAATTACATTGAGTTATGTTAAGTTCTATTTATTTCTATTCAATTACATTCAGATCTATTTAGTTACATTCAGTTACATGCAATTCCATTCAGTTTAGTTTAATTCATTTAGTTAAAAACTCAGTTACGGGCACTTAAACTTAGTGAATTAGTGGGGGTGTACATGGTTGAAGATGAGACAATTTTCTTGGTGTTAACAAGTTACTGAAACATACAAATATTCACTACCTTCCTTATATGACCTAATTTCACTTGTTATTAAAGTGGAATGCACTTGGAAATATCAACACAGTGTTCAATTTGATATCTCCTATCTTGTTCTCTCGAAAAACCAATCTACTATTGTGTTGTAATCATTCTTTGTCGATTATCGATCATACTCTAAGATTGTTTGTTGGTTTTTTATCCTATAAATCATTTGATGGTTTTCCTAGGGTATCCTATGTTATATGGTTTGAATTATTTATTTATTTGGATTATTGATGAGATCTATTCACACTGCAATTGTGTATTCAAATTTTAAAGTTCAAGTTTCTTCATATTTGCTCAAACACTAACATGGTATCATAGCAAGGGCATGAAGGAGCTTAGTTTTGACAACGCAAGATAAAGCCTACTTGATATTGAAATATTGAGAAAAGATATTGAATAAATGGCACCAATATCCATCTGACTGGAAGATCAACTCGAAGGAACATCCAACTTCAAAAAATGAAAGGATGAATTAAAGAGCAAGTCCATATGCACCATTTCTGTCACTTTTTCAGGAGACAAATTTTATGGAGATGTGCTGATCAATCCGTGAGGAAGCAAACAAAACTGTTGAAAACCCACTTCCAAAATGGGATGATTTACCTTAATATTGAGAATATTTCAAAAATTCACATCTCTTTGAGATATACAATTAGGAATTTTAATATTTAATTATCAGAATTCGTGTTATGGGCATTTTCTCAAAATTGAATGAATTGGTTGAACAACTGAGGGATTTATGGATTGGATATTATCATTATTCAATGGATTTCGTGTTAATATCTCATCTAAGGAAGAGGATGATCGTTGGAATAACTTTTCATTAAATATGAGCATTCGCTCTAGGTTGCATGTGATCTAGGTTCTCCATGTTGAGATTCGCTTCCTCCTGCATGCACTCAAATTTGCAAAGAGATCAAGACTGAGGGAATCTAGTAATATCCACAAGGAAGCAGAGATCAAGAAGGAGCATGCAAAACAATAAAATATAAGTATCCAATTTTTTTATTATATGTTATTTAGATCTATATGCTTTTGAATGTTTTCATTATAGTCATATAGAGATTCGTATTCCTGAGATTAGGAATTGTAAACATATATGTTGATTGTCTTTCATTTACTTGCAAATAAAAAAAAATCATAATATATGAATATAAAGAATGCATGATAAGATATGAACATAAAACATCCATGTTTCATAATATATGAACATAGAGCTGCATGATTGTTTCATAAATATAAATCATGTATGATTGTTTCATAAGATATGAACATAGAGTTGCATGATTGTTTTATAAAATATGAATATAGAGCATGCATGATTGTTTTACAAAATATGAATATAGAGTTGCATGATTTTTCATAAGATATAAATATAAAGAATGCATGATTGTTTCATAAAGATATGAATATAGAGATGCATGGTTGAATCATGAGATATGAATGTTGGGTTGCATGATTGTTTATAAAAACATGAATATAGAGCTGCATGATTGTTCGTGAGATATGAATGTTGGGATGCATGATTGATTCATGAGATATGAATGTTGGGTTGCATGATTATTTTATTATAATGTGCTTTTATGAAATCATATTTTGTTTCATTACAATCCGTATTCCTGAGATTATGAATGATGTTATGGTATAAACATGATTAAAATCATATGTTGCAATATTTCTATTTTATTAGAAAATAGGAAAAATAATGTTAAGAAGAATAACGGTTTGCATAAATATTCATGAGATCTAAATATAAGACTGATATAGAATTGCAAATCATTACATGAAATATGAATGAGGTTATGTCAAAACATTGATTTAATGTGTACATAACTATATGAACCACTGCAAATACATTGAGGTATTAATGTGATTAAAAATTCATGAGATATGGTTATACTAAAACATTGGTTAGAATTTTTTGCATGTCCATATGTGGTGTTTGCCATTTTATTGAAATGACTAGATTATGCAAAATTGTTGATAACTTGATTGAATTTGGCTTGTAGGGAAAAACTATATGTCCCGACCTAAAAGAAAAATGGCATGTATTGAATGAAAAGAAATTCCTATGGCTGATCGTGAAAGAGAACGGGATGCTGTGAAGCAAGAAGCTTCTTCTAGTAGCAAATTAGGAGGTTCCTATGTATTGGGAAGAAGTCATATAGAATCCCTAATCCTATTATGAGAGATGTTAAGACTCTTGAAGATAATTAAATTATCTTATTTACATTCATGTGTCAAAAATAGCTTCAGACATATATGAGAATGAATTCCCCATGATGGAGGACCCAGATTATGATTCTCATATCCTGATGGTGAGAGAGAGTAGATAGATTCGCTAGATCCTAAAGAAACCAGTAAAACTAGTTGATGTATCTTCTGTTAAGAGGAGACCTGCATGATGCTCATAATTCAGAAGGAAGCTCATAACAATATTTAAGAATCTTGTTATTATTCTTATGATTAGTCGTGTGGCAGTCACTAGACAAATATTTTCCTCAGTTAAGGAAAATGTGCAGTAAAATAGCTTGAAGATAAACTACAAATCCATGGCCACACATATGAAGGTAAATATGAAATTTTATAATTCTTAGTTCATATTTGGAGGATCTCAAGTCAGTTGATATGTATTTGGTTAGTCATAGGTCCCAGGATCTGTTATATTCTTTGCAGTTTGTACATAGACATGCACAAATCATGTGTTGTAGTACTTACTTGGTACAAGTGTATGTGGACTTGAATATGTCTTGGTTAGTGAAATAGAGTTTCAAAAATATATGAAATATGACTAGTATAGTGATTGACGAAGATCACATGTGTTGCTCTAGATAGAGCACGTTGAAAATCAATAATTCTTTTGAGGTTTCTAGCTAATTATATTCGGTACATGCTACATTTCCACAAATGAGCAGCATTTCCATCATTCTTACTAAGCCTCTATCCAGGACAAGATTGGGTTGTGCCTAAGGTAGATAAGGGTTGTGATACCTTGTGGAGAAAATCCACATGAGTAGAGACATGGTCAAAGTCTCAGATACTATTGATACTCAAGAAGATTTGTAGGCTGAACTGTTAGAGAACAGTTAAACCTCTCGGAGAGGTAGTTGGGGTGTTGCAATATAAATAGAATAATCACTAAGAAAGTGACCAGGCCTTGAAGAACATCATAAAGAATGGAAATATCACAAAGAACTTCTCTAGATAACAAAATATGCAAACAAGCCAACAAATTTTGAAAATTGAAGGAAAATATAAGACTTTATTTCTGCATGATATTACACATTTGCTGTATAATGTTGTATGTGATGGATTTAAAATCCATGGTTTCTAGTTTAGAGAAACTTTATTTAGGTTTGGATCCATATAATGCTACTATGTGTAAGTAGCTAGTTGGTCTTTGAGCATACCTATTGTATTTTATGCTTGCTACTAAGCACATGTTTGAGTACCTTTTGAGGTACAATAGAATAGGCTCTTTACTACATCAAAGACATATTATATGATTATGCTATCCGGCTATTATTTTATCCTAAGATAAGAATTGTAATTTGCGGCTAGTACTACTAAAGCTAAGTGTATTGTGGCTAGTACTATAGAAGAAAGATGTATGTCTAAGAGTACTTCAGAAGAAAAATGTGTTTTGCAGATAATACTACATACTAAGGAGTAGTGTAGCTTGATAATCTACCTACTAGGGTCAAATACTTGAGCCTAGAGTCAGTAGGTGTTAATAGTAAAGCTTTTTGGAAAACCCTATATGTGTGTTATGATAAAACACATTGAGTTGAATTTTTACTTCATTGAATTCATGGTCATGTAAAATGAATTCTAGTACATAGCTACTGATGAACATAATGCAAATTTGTGACAAACCTCTATCTGTGACGAAGTTCTGACACTTCCGAGATAAGATTGGTGTGGCAAGAAAATACTAGTAAGGAAGAGAATGTCTCCCTCACTGAGAGGGAGTGTTATATGTACAGTTTAGGAGTCATTCTCCATGAAACTTGTTGTGTCAATTCCAAAACTTATGTTGTATTAAGTTCATATCCTCTCCATTAGACTTGTTGTGTCAAGTACAAAACTTATGGTGTATTAAGTTCACAAACTTATTGTGTTAAGTTAAAGAGATTGTGTTGTATCAAGATAGGACCTTGATCAAGTCCTATTCTGGAGAGATGATTGTACTAGGATCTTATGGTTAAGATCATGACCTTATGTTAAGGTCTGAGACTTGTGTTGTATCAAGTCCATAACTTATGGTGTATTAAGTTCACATGACTTATGTTGTATTAACTCTTGAGAATATACTATGTGATGTATCGCCAGTCATGGTCAACATGCACTACAAGTCTCCTTTAGGGATTAGCTACCCCTATAGTGATTTACTTTATAATGTGACCATATGACCTGGGGTAATACATATGATCATAGGTTCGTAACAATTCTTATGAGTATGATATGATATAGAATTAATGAAAACACATATGGACCATGCAGAGAAAATTAATATGATCACAAAGATAAAGAGAGAATTTGAATTACCCATTCATGTCACAAGTTTTAGTTAATTAAGGAATCAACTCCTTAATTTATGCAAGTGGTTGTTGAAGATGACACTGATGGAGAAGCACTAGTTACATTCAATTCTATTCAAATATGTTCAGTTACATTCAGTTATGTTCAGTTACATTTAGTTACATGCAATTCCATTCAGTTCAATTTAGTTCATTCAGTTAAAAACTCAATTAGAGGCAATTAAAATCTATTAATTAGTGGGGGCACATGGTTGAATATGTGACAATGTTCTCAGTCTTATCAAGTTGCTGAAGCATGCAAATATTCACTACCTTCCTTGTATGACCTAATTTGACTTGTTATTAAAGTACTATGCACTTGGCGAGATCAACACAATGTTCCATTTGATATATACTCTCTCATTCTCTTGAAAAAAGCAATCTGCTATTGTGTTGTAATCATTCTCTGTCAATGATCAATCATACTCTAAGATTATTTGTTTGGTTTTTTATCCTCTGAATCAGTGGAGGGTTTTCCCAGGGTATATCACATGTTCTATGGTTTGATTTATTTATGTCTTTGGATTATTGATGAGATCTATTCGTACTGAAAATGTGTACTAAAGTTTTAAGGTTCAATTTTCTTCATATTTTGTCAAACACTAACACCATCTAGATCAAAAAATCCAGAAAGAATTATGGAGGCCATCCATATGGTCCCCTTCTATTATCCCTCTATAATGATTTGAGTGCACATAATATTTCTTCAATAGTCACCTCACGGGCTAACAGTTCATTGTATTTAGGAGACAACATACGAGGGAATCTATCGATTACTTGAAGAATTCCCAAAATATGTTTGCGATCCAAATTAGTGTAGTATAACCTATGGAAATGAGCAACCGACATGCTCGACAAATTCTTGAATCCTTTTATAGTTATACCTCTAGAGTCCTAAAGATCCCATAAAGTATTAAAATTCCATGTATAAGACACCACCTTTTTAAAGAATTTTGTATTTTTTTTCACTAGCCTCCAACCACAAATCCCTTCTTTTCAAGCACCATTCTATTTCAAATTCCTCCAATATGTTCTTCTTTTCCTTCTCAAGGGAAACTATCTCCTATAGACATTCCTCTAATGAGAGAATGATAGGGTTTCCAGAGTAGCAATGTCCCAACCCCTTCTCTTCCTCAACCAAATTAGCTTCTCTTTCCTTCAACCTCGACACATTCCATTTAACCACATTCTCTTTCAAGAACCAGAAATTATCTTCCATTTGAATACAAGCACTACCATTGCCTCAATTGGCGATATGTTTCCAATTTGACATAACGAGGGCTTGGAATTGGGGAAACTTAGCCCAACCAAAATTATATTTGAATGGAGATCCTGGTTTTATATTTGATTCCCAATTTAAAGGAAAAGAGGGAAGTGGTCAGAGAACAAACAGGAACCAACCCAAGATCTAAATAGATGCAAGCTAGAAGCTAATATGACATGCATAAAAAAATGGTCAAGTATCTTATGAATGCCTTGGACTCCAGAGAAATTATTGTACCAAGTAGTTTTGATTACCACTAGATTTACATCTACGCAATAACTAAGTTCAAAAATATCCCTTATGGTAGGGGCTAAAGGATCATCACGAGCCACTTCCCCCAATATTTCATCAACATTTAACCTCACATTTAGATCACCTCCAGGTATGATATTATCAATATTATAACAAACCCGAGAAAGAAGGGAATACCAAAAATACATCTTATCCTTGTAAGTACCATAAGTGTTAATTATTAAGAATCTCTTATCTAACTCATGAAAAAAAAATTCAACCCCCAAAATAGACTTGCTAGCAAGTGATTTTTCAATCTACAAATTCCTTGCAAACCCATAAATTAGCCCTCTCAATCTTCCTACTGCATTCACAACTAAAAAATAAATTTGTGGAAATACCTTTTCTAGAACCACCATCTCCACCAAAACCACCATCATGGATTCCTGAAACTGCAACATGTCTGATTTCTCAACAACCACTAGATGCTTGAGGGAATTAATTTTGGATTTCCCTCCTAAGACCTGAACATTAATAGAGGAGATATTCATTAAGGAAACCTCACTAGGGGTTGTCTTGCTCTAAGAACTCCATAAATTTTCATTTGTCTACCCTAAGATATTTCATGCTTGGCCTTTTCTTTTGCATGGAACATCTTATTTTTGTCCTTCTTTGATTTGGGGTTGAGCTGGATATATACTCCAAATCCAACCCTCCTGTTGAGATAATTTCCTTCATCCTTGAGTGAAGGAAGTATGGTCATATTGAATTATTCCCTAATAAGTTACCACCTTTTGACTCCATCGAGGTCTTCGAGGACGATTTTAGGGATGAGTCATTTCCCAACCCTATAACCAAATATTCTTCCAAAGTCTTTCCTCGAACCAACCCCAACAACCAGGATTGAGGAATTTCTATCACACCACCCTCCTCTTCAACAATCGTCATCCCCAGACAAATATGTCCTATATCCTCCTCTAAACCTTAAATTTTTTCACTGCTATTTTTCCACATCTTCACTACGATCCAATTAACTATTAGACATCTCAAATCCTTCCATTAACTATGAAACTAAAGGGATTTTATCTTCTAAAACAAGATCCTTAGATGGTAGGAATTCATCATGAATTAAATCGTCTTCCATAACCGAATTCTTTTCCACCTTACATTTATTTCCATGCAAGACATCCACCAAATTTAGATCATGGCAAGTACCATCATCACCCACTGATGCTTCGTTCTTCTTCCATATATATTTTTTGAACTTCAGTGAGGATTCAAATACCACTTCCATGTAGAGATGACACAAGAAAAATATCAATGGGATATTTACATAATATCGGTGCTACATAATTATGAACACCCCCACCACTAAGTCAATGGATTCTAACAAACGTTGTTTAGCTTCAACCTCCACCAATATTTTTGCCATTGAAAGATGTTGTGAGTTGAACAGGTATGAATTCTACACTACCATGAATTTCCCAATTGCATCTACAATGGGCTTTAAGCTATCTAGTGACCAAACATTCAAGGGAAGGAATGACAGTTTCACCCAAATCGGGAAGGAGGCCAATGAGTCTTTGTTGGGGTCAAACAAGGGATGCCATGGTTTTAGCGCAAGAGGAGTGGAACCATTCAACCACACTCTATGCAAAATGATTTAGGGTTCCTCCCAACTTTTAAATTCAAATCCAATCCACCCCCAAGAAAGAAATATAACTTCATGTAGATCTTCAACAACCGGCCTCTAGGATACCTTTACGCAACTCCTCACTTCCTCTTCAAAGAACTACTAGCCATAAAATTTCCCAATCAACATTCTACTTGAAAAATGAGTAATCTCCATCAATGATATATCCTTTCCCACCACCAGTTCTAAGACAAAAACTCTATTCAAATGACCTTGTGCTTCTTCCTACCCACAATAGCATGATTTGGCTTAACCGAGAACACTTCCAATTTCGCTAACAATAGGCCACTTTCGATAAACCATCCACCTTTAGTAACAAAATCAATTAAATAAAAGAATTCAAGACCTCCTTACACTAAAGTTATGGATCCATCATGATCCGAAGGGGGTTTGATCTCATGGATGAATCCATAATGACACACGGGTTTCCTTATCTTGATTTCATGTGAACTAGGGTGGATGAAAGTGGGTCTCATACCTTCTTCAAATTATACTATCACACCATGAGGATTATTTATTACCTCATTTGCCCAACCTCTTGAATGATTACCATGATTTTTACAAGGTTTTCAGACTATCACCTTCTCATTGGTCTCTCTTGAATTCAATGCTACTAACCTCACCTACCCTAGAAAATATCCAAACCATGTGAATAAACTACGTTTTGACAACCCATCGTACCTTCTAACAAGGGTTTCAAGGCCCCAAATACCTCCATGCTTACACACCTTCCAAGAATGATATTATTTATATTTGATCTCATCGTATGAGTAGAATATGTTAGAAATCTACCACAAATCATCTAAATAGTCTACCAGTTGCCCATAGACTTCCTCCATAGTTGATTGTTGGTTACCCTTCCAAAACTATAAACACTAGACTTGTTTCCTCAAACCCCTACCCATCAAACTCCATCCATGATACTTCATTGAATTGTTCTCATGGTAATACAAAATCAAAATATTATTGTAATGGATTAAATTATGCATAATTTTTATGTTTATATTTTATTAGCATTTGAATTGTTTTAGGATAATGTCCTTAAATATATAAAATATAGCAGAATATAATATCTAATTATTTAAGTTCATTAAAAACTTTAGGGAAGTTATGGGATCAAAATTTACGAAAAAAATAAGTGTTTTATGTTTAGAGATTTGTATCCATGTAAGTATTTGTAAAATTAATTTCAATATGTTTTAAGAAGACTGGTCAACAAATCCTAGATTTGGTGGTTGGGATAATTGGTTTTTACCTGAGTTCAAATCTAGATCCTGATATGTTATGATGGACATTAGGGATACCTTAATTCTTCATGAATAGCAGGTTATCAAGACCCTAAGAACCATCTTGGTGTACAAAACCTTGAAATCACGCACATGAAATTGATAGGATTAAAATCCCCTTTATAGTGCCTTGATACACATTGTGAGAGTATAAGATCTCCTAATGGTGCCCATATTACTAGGAAATATTATATCAAATGAGTTCATATTTAGAGATCATGGACCAATATGGTGTTAATCCATATATAAATGGTCATTAATATCAAGGTGAGAATGAACTAGTATTGGACCACTCTATGTCTAAAACATATCATGATTGTCGCATTACATATGTACAAAGGCATACTAATTCATACTAAATAAACACACTTTACCTAAATATACATCATAAGAATTTGATCTTAACTAACTCATAAGTGCTTAAATATCTGAATAGTATTTCCCTTGAGGAGGTGCATGGGGTAGGGTCTATTGACCATATATTTAACATAGTATTCTCATAGAGTGCGAGGATGAATAATGGTTGATCTAACCTACCTTAATAATGTAATTTGTGTCATGAGGCATCTGGTGGAATTGTTCTCCAACCCTTCATTGAGCATAGTTTTCACATAGAGGATGACTCTAGGGAAGGGTCAGTTGATCCTTACTCAAGAATAGTGATAAATACTAAGGGAACCTAGAAGATAATCAATCAATGCTTCCTCCAACATATTTTTGTCATCATGGAGGTGCAAGGATAAGGGTCGATTGATCCTTCCTCAATGATTATATTCTCTTAGCAGCCTATCCAATAAAAGAGTTGATCACCCTTATTCAAGAATAATATTATCATGGATATAAAGGGATGATAAGGGTCAATCAACCCTTCATCGAAGATATTATTTGTGTCATGGGATATCTACTAGAAGGTTCAAGTGACCCTTCCTCAAGAATATTTTCACATAAGGGGAATTTATGGAATGGTTAGTGGAGATTTCATCTAGCATAAGACTCTCATCGATAGTAATCACAAAGAAGGATGATCCAACCTTCCTTAAGATAATTTATCATGAAAGGGGGACCCTAGGGAAGGGTTGATGGACCCTTCCACCCACATTGAATTCTAATGGAGGAAGGTTATGTATAACGATCAACCAAACCCTCCAACATCATAGAGTTCTCATGGAGGTGAACATGGATAATTTTGGTTCATATTTCATAAAGGTTTGTAAGCACGTGGAGGGGTACGTATCTAGTTGAAGGGTAGCGTGATCCTTTCTCTATAAATTTTTCCACATAAGAGGATCCTAGGAAACAATTAGCTAATCCTTCATCTAGAAATGCTTCCACATAAGGGGATCCTAGGAAAGGGTATAATCTCTTCTTTATTTATGGGAGTATACCTCAACTAAACCTTCCTTTACCATATTATTTCTCTTGAGGAGGTGTATAGGTAAGGGTTGATATACCATTTATACACCATATTATTCTCATATAAAGTGAGGGTGAAGAATGGTTATCCTAACTTATTTCAATAATTAAATTCATGTCATGAGTTATTTAGTCTATCCATCTATCATCCATTCCTCAAGCATATTTTTTCACGTAGAGGTGGGTCCTAAGAATGGGTTGATTGACCCTTACTCAATAATATAAATATTGAATAGGGGAACTTAGAGGAGCATCAATTAACACTTCCTCCAATATAACTTTTCATTATGTGGGTGCATAGGGAAGGGTTGGCTAACCCTTGTTCTAGCATAGTATACTCAAAGACCAAGAGCACGGATAAGAGTCTACTAAAAATTATTCCATGATGGTTGTTGGTCCAATATAATGTCATAAATTAGAGAATATATTATAATTGTCAATCAAGAATTGTAAGAATTAGAACCACATCCAAAGTATATGGATTTAGATCTACACTAGTTTAAAACACACTTTGCTTTGGAAATGAACCTAGAATGATTTGAATGTTGTAATCTAAGAATTACTAAAATCCCTTATGAAAGGTTTATTCATTAGATTTCTTAAACTTATCAACATCTAGATCTAAAACTAAAACATCAAAACCATAAACTTGAACTACAACATCAAAACTTGACTATTGAAAGCAAGAAGACATTGAATTATTTTAAAGAAACAAGTTCAAAGTGTGTTTTAGTGCTTCAATAACTAAGTGTATATTCTAATGAAAAATAGATCTAGAAACAACCTACAATGATTAAACAAAAAAAATAAACACATACCACTGTCACATGAAAATGAGTAGAAGTTGAGTGCACAAGCTTGGAAAAGGGGGACCTCCAATGCTTTGCTTGCACACTTGAAGTGTAATCGGCTAAGATAGCTCCTCTAACGACATGAACCAATATAGAAAACTCATTTAAAAAAATTGACACAAATCTAATCTCAAAATCTCAAAATCTGTGAATTCTATTAATTCAAAAGTTCTAAACTCCCAAGTTATAAGTTATCAAACCATCCATGTCTTGAGTTATTTATACAAAAAGTTTACAACCACAAATGATAAAATCACTCATGATATAAGGATGAGATCCCATATTCTATCTCAGAGGGTCTAATTCAACCTTTAGATCCACAAAAATGGGTAAAATCCCACGAAATCCCAAAACTGGGCAAATTTTATGCTAAAAGAAAGGTATTTTCTACACAAGTGGCCTAGTTTTGACCGACATTAGCCAAACACCTATGAAGCTCTTTTCGTCAAGCTGATAGATATTTATCCATCCTTGGACATCAAGGATCACACCACATGTCTCAAATTTCATCCAGTTGTCCTGCAAGCATACAAACCTTGGAGCAATTACAGAAAGTTATGAAATCATGTAATTTATCTTAAAAATTTAATTTTAATGCCTAAAAATTGAAAAATTCAATTCACAAAAATTAATGACAAATGTACCTTATGTTAAGTCATGAATTTTTCTTCTTTAGTTTTATATTTTGTTTGTGTTTTTGAAATTTGCTAATGTTCTTACTTCTAGGAAATTTTGGCTTAGAGTTCAAACTTGAGTTTATGCCTTTAGGTCTTCATTATTTTTGGTTTTTTCCTATGTTTTTTAAAGCTTGCTTTTATGAAAATTTTGCGTAGAGTTCATTTTTGAAGGGTTCTATAGGGTATATTTTGATTAATGGTTTCATCAATGACACTATGATCAAAGGTTAATCATATAAACTGAGTTTTAAAGCTGGATTAGTGATCAAATGACATAAATTATATGTTTGAACTTTCTTGTAGCGCAAGAGTGAAAATAATGCACTGGCGCGCTACAAGAAAGTTGCGAGTGCCCAATCGGTCATTTTTCACTCCGATTTTTTCAATGATTTCATTCCTAAGGAGATTAATCACATCAATTAGCAGGTTTGATACGTGTCTTTCCAGGCTAATCATGTAAACAGGTGTTTGGTTACCGTGTGAGGGAAATCGTGGCAGTTCGATGAAAATGCACGGCAAATCAAGACAGAGACTGGAACGAGGAAATTTTTTTGGGAAGAGGTTCTCAAACTAAAGATTACGAAGCTAGTGGACGCTGTGGTGGAGACATATTGCTGAAAAATCAATATTTTGATAGTTGAAGGAAGAATTAGGGTTTCCCAGCGGTGACAGTTAGAGGTGAACTAGAGGTTTGAAGACACCTGGAGCGTTCAATTCGACATCTAGCCAGTCAAGGAATCAACTTCCGATGCCTGTATTAAGCTTTGAATGAGGTATTCCGTGTGACCTTTGTCATGACTTGCTAAATTGGGGTTTTCTCTGATAAGCCCTATGATGTCAAATTTTTAAAGGAAGACATGATTTTATTTACTCAACAAATTTTCAATGATGAGATATTAGTCAAAATGTCTAAATAGGAATTGTTTGAGGTAGTAAAGTTCAGAGCAGTACTGTTGGAGATTTATGGTTCTGTATTTAAGCCAAATTATTGAAACTTGGCAAAAAGCATTTCCTGAACTGATGATAGGATAGACTGTGTAAAATTGAAGATAAACAGACTATGAGAGTTCGAAGGAAAATTGACTTCCAAGACAATGCAAACTTGAAGATAAATAGGCTGTGAAATTACTAACAGGTGCTGAAAACCATACAAAAGATGAAGAGGAGTGGGAAAACCAATAGGGCCGACCCCACTGATCTCAGTTGGATAGATAAATTTCCAGGATGTGCTAAACTGTTTGAAAATGCTGGATGGTTGATCTTTTTTAAGAAAATTGATGGATACAATGCTGAAGTCTCTCACAAGTTTGCTCAGTGTTATGACAAAGATACTGTATCTTTTGATACTTTGAAATTCAAAATGACTATAGATTTGGTGGCTGAGGAAACAGGGGTTAAAAATGAAAGAGAACTTTGGTTTAAGAAAGTACCATTTACTTTTAATGCACAAAGGTATCTATTGCCTGGTATTATTCCAAATTGGGGCAAGGGAGTGCCTTTTCATAATTTTAGAGCTGAATGGGTAGAACCTATCAAGGTTTTACAAATTTATATTACATGTGAAGGCAGGTATGCCTTCATTTTTAAATACCATTTCAAGTTCCTTCAACACCTTAGTAGTGAATCAAAGATGAACCTACATTTCTTCTTGCTAAAGAGCCTACAAAAGATGTCTAGCAGAATCAAAGAACACCAAGATCATACTAGACAGTCCATCTTTCACCATGGAATTATCAAACTTATTATCAACAGTGTTTTGCAGAAAGAAGGAAAAAATTGGGAATTTTTCCTTTTTTGGTCAGGGTTTCAAAATAATCAAGAAGGATAGTCTACTAGAAAGCAAGTTGATAAAGGATAGACCTTGATCAGGAAATTAAGACAGAAAGTAAAGGTTGAAGATGAAGACTGTGTCAAATTAGAGGAAGTTACAAAACCTGCAATAGAATATTGTGAATCTAAGCAGCATCTAGATGATAGTGAGAACAAAGATTTGCAGTTTATTCACAAGGAGACTCAGCCGGTTCAGAATGATGCACCAGCAGAGATATTCGCTGATGAGAATATTGCACTTACAGAGAAGGTTTCAGCTGATGAAGAAAACACTAAAGTTGAAAAACAAAGTCCAATTATAGTATTGTCAAAAGATGTAACATACTTGTTGGAGGATGATAAGTTTCTTGTCATTGATGAAAGCAAGGTTGGAACTATGAAAGAATTTCACAGTCAGTAGGATAGGATAGCAGTACCAAATAAAAAGAAGCTTAAAGTTAAGGATTTTTCCTTTGTCATCGATCAAGGAAAAACTTTAAAAATGGTAGGAGAACTTGCTCCAGGCTGGAGACCAAAGACTAGACCCAGAAACAAACTCAGGCTAAACATGAAGAAATTACTAAACCCTAAATTGAATAAAGAGGGGGTAACTGTGATTGATAAATTTTCCTCTGATGAAAAGCTAGATGTTGGTAAGGGTGACAGCAAAGGGAAAAAACCAATGAAATCAGAAGAAGAATCTAGCCTCACTGAGACCAAACTTGTCACGTCCCCATTCCTCCGACCGGTGAAGAGGATGCGACCCAAGCTTAATCCGACTGGGCTAAGAGCCCATGAACATGTAAATTCATAAAATTTGCTAACAGAATGCTGCCGGGAATGCATTATGGTAAAACATGCACAAATTCCATTGCATAACACACACAGATGCATTCATTTAACATACACAACGTAAACATCATACATTGAAGCCATCATTCATTCATCATGTTCATTTCATTTTCATTAACAGTAAATATAGAATTGTAGAGGTAAAATACACAAGATCACTTATCTTATGATGAAATCGATCCACAACCAGCTACGTCGCTGCAACGTTCCACCCAACCATAGGCCACCATCCTCCTTAATCGCTCAGTAGCGCTGCCACCCCCAAGCTGGGAATGATTCTCCAAGGAATAAGGGAACTAGCAGGCTTAAACATAGCCAAGGATGTCCAAAACATAGCCAAGCCAACAGAGTTGGGTTTATCAGGCCATTAAGGAGTTGGAGAAGGCAGATTGCTAAGCTGGTGAGCTCATTACAGAGCCAAGGACACCTACACCAGAACTATCCTGACCTCTAAGACACCCATCCACACCCAACACAAGGAATCAGTCCCTTCTTTGCTACACAGTCCCTCAGGCCCTGCATTCCCTTCCAGTGCTATTCAGGGGTGATGGAGAAGAAGGCCAACCCTCTAGCTCTGTCTGTGTGGTTCCAGCCACCAGTTTTATCAAGCAAAACTAAGCCAACATCCCTGCTCCTCTCACAGTCTGAAGACCAACCATTGCACTCAGGAAACCCATTTAGCTATCACAGCTTAAACAGGGAAAAACGAATCTCAAGTGACATACAACAAATTCCCAAACGCAGCAGCAAACACACTTACAGCAGGGGAAAATCAACAGTCCGTCTAAGGCAATTGAGCCATGGGAAGACTCACACAGACCATGCGGTAAAAGAAATTAACAAAATTCCGACCTGGGCATGAGTAACAATCAATGCAGAACCCACAATTCGACCTAGGGGAAAAGGATTCAGCCACATCATTCACAAATCCATGGAGGGAACGACGTGGGTAAAAACTAGGAAATTCCTGTGCGTGGAAAGAAATAACGGACTGGAAATGGTGGAAAACGAATAGAGCACAGAAAGGACACGAAATTGGGCATGCTTGAGTGTTCAGCAAACTCGTGGAGCCAAGAAAATGTCTGCGTGAGACCAAAAACGCCAAGAGCCTATGCGTGAGGATGAACAGCAATGGGGAGGACGGCGGATTGCAATTCTTCAGCGTTTTGCAACTCGTGGGGAGGAATAAAAAATCTGTGTGGGTGAAGAGTGCATTTTTCCTTTCCATTCAAAATTCAACTATGGGTGGAGTGTGCATGGGGGCAAGGAATGACAGTCCTGCCACACCCATTCCTAGACAATAACTACCTCAACTGCCAGCAGAGATTCTTAAATGAAAGTGGTTGGAATAAGACAAAGGAAGAAGACACATGGATAATTTTCCTTATTGGCCAAAGTTTGAGAAATTCTCCCCCCACATCCTTATCCTTGGGAAAATCATGCCCCTATTCGATTTAGTTGCCGCGACCGTAGCTGGTTGTGTTCATTTTAATTATAGGTGCATATTTACATGATGACCAACATAATATATGTCGTATGCCTCGATAAACCATCGGTGACAAATTTAAATCCTAAACATAAAGTGACCGATCAATGGTGGGGCCTTGGCCTTTAGCTCCACACCATGATCATTTACAATATATACATCATGTACATTTAATGCAACGGGGTCAAGACCGGGACATTACAAAACTGTCTAATGTATTTTTGGAAATACGAGGTCAAATGTTAAAAGAGCAACAAAAAGATGAAATAGAGGTTTCTCATTCAGAAAACAAACTAGTGGTTGATGAAAATGTTCTTGGTGAAACTGAGACTCAAGAAAACCTAAGTTTTCATGATACTCCTACAGAGTTACTACCTGAAGATGAGGAAATATTTAGAAGACTTAACATTACATGGCTTCCTAATGAGCTGCAAAGTACAACAGGAAATAAAGCATTTGATTCAGAGAAAGAAAATTTACAGAGAACTATAAAGCAGTATAAACATCAAGTAGAATATATGCAGGAGACAAGTGATAATTTGATTGTGGCCAATAAAAGACTCAGAGAAGACCTAGAAGAGGTGAATACTCACTACTAGGAACTAATTGCAGTCTCAAAAGAGGCATTAAAAAGAAAAAGAAGCACAGAGTTACAATTTATAGGGTTAAAATAGACCATCAGAGATCTACGGCAACAAAATGAAGAGCTTACTAGAAGAATGACAGAGATGGAAGCAGAGCAGCTGAAGTCTAGGAGAAAGGCCCAAGCCTTAGAGGGGATAGCTTTGTTAGTAGAGGCTGCTAAAGATCTACGAGGCTTGTTAGCAAAATCAGTTATTTGTTTTGTTTTGAAGAATATTTTACTTTTGTAATTATTATTTTGATAAAACCATTTCGATGAGTAGGCTGAAAAGTAGTTAGGGTTTAGCCTTTAACTGAATTTTGAAAGATAGTACTAACGAAGGTCACAAAGAGGACTAAGGGTTCGACTTTTTGCTGGCTAGAGGAGGTCTCCTGACTTGTTGATAAGCTAAGTAATTGACTCTCATGTGTATTTGAGGAACTGATTATGAAATATATGCTCCATTTTTCCCTTCAGTCTGTTCTTTGGCTTCATTTATAGCTTGTTTAGCTACACAGTTGGTAATTTCATTGCTGGTTTATAGTTTTTATGCTTGTAGTGCTTGCCATTTGTGGATGAAATTCAATGTTATTTTCTGTTGGATACATGCTTATTATGTTATGCATCTCAGTTTTTCCATGCTTGTGATTTAGTTCTTATTTGGGTTATGAATGCATTCCCTCTTGTCACCAAACTTCACAACTAGAAAACCTGTAAAGACCCTAAAAACCTTGTTTTGTTTTATTGAAATATTTGATATTATGTTGCCTTGTTTTCTCGTAGTCTGGAAACAATTTCTGGCATAAACATCTTTGGTGCCATTGCCGGGGAACGAAGTTGAAAACAGATTTTTCCCTGGGATACTTATCATTTCACTGGTTTTAAGAGGTGAACTTGAACCAACATATCTTATAGACTACTTTTCACCAGTTTTTCACAGTGGCTACTAGGGGAATTGGAACTAGAAATAGACCTATTTCACCTTTGTAGCTGGGTGTTTTAGACCCAGAATAGATATTGAAAACAACAAGGAAGATTAGAAGGTCTCAATCATTACCAGCCCTATGTGACCCTAACCAGTTGGATGGT
Source organism: Pseudotsuga menziesii (assembly GCA_001517045.1). NCBI lineage: Eukaryota > Viridiplantae > Streptophyta > Pinopsida > Pinales > Pinaceae > Pseudotsuga > Pseudotsuga menziesii. The sequence goes on along the minus strand of LPNX011055866.1, from coordinate 49,307 downwards.
TCATTAGCTTCATCTGTTTTGAGAAAAGAATAAGAAACTTCACCTTGGTTAAAGCCTATAATTCCTGTCAGTAACTTTCAAGTTTTCACCGATCCTCAATCTTTCAAAAAAGCTAAAACAGTATCTCTTGGTAAGATACCTCTATTTCATCCGAAAGTAGGTAAAACCCCTTTTCAGTCAAGTTCCATCCAAATCTCTCCATCACCAAAATCAATCAGCCTTAAAATGGCAGCCCAAAATCAGCTTATAGACATGATGGATCGAATGGTTGCAGCCAGATATGCACCATTGGTTTTGCCTCACCCTTTGAATGCACTGCCTGGAGGTGACTATCAGAAATAATTTCCTAGGTTTAATGGACAGGGTGAAACTACAACTGAAGAGCACTGGGAAGCTTTTCTTAGCTATGTTGATAACCAAAACATTGAAGCTAAGGACGTATGGATGAGAATTTTTGTGCAAAGCCTTGATGGAGATGTAAGAAAATGGTTTAGGGAGCTACCTGCTAATTCAATCACCATCATAGAAGAGCTTCAGGACCTCTTCATGAGACAATGGGGTGACACCAAAGACCATACTTATTACATAACTGAGTTTGGATCCCTTAGGAGAAAAAAGGATGAAACCATTGCAGACTTTTCAAAGATATTTAACAAATTGTACAGCAGAATTCCTGCAAAAATAAAGCCTTTCCTAACATCTGCAAAACTTACATATGCAAATGCTTTCGACCATGAATTTTTCCTTACTACTAAGAGAAAGAAGACCTGTTTCTTTATTGAACATGTAGAATGCAACATTGGAGGTGGATTCTAACATATTGGCTGCCAATAGATTGAAGAAAGAAATAGCTCAGCATATGTATGACAGGAAAGGAATGAAGGAAGCAGCTCTAGGAGGTTCAGCATCTCATTCTGCAGAAGGGAAAATTGATGAGATGGTTAAGTTGGTGAATATTTTGACTGCAAAATTAAACAAGTTATAACTAGAAATAAATTCCAGCAAGCCTGTCCAAGAAGGTGAAAGAAACCCCAATAATCAGAATCAATTCAGAAGACAATTTTCTCCTCGTTTCATACCTAGGGAGTGAAGAAATAATGATATTTAGCGAGAAAGGAGAGAGACTGAAGATCAAAGGGTACCACCACCTCTTCAGAACAATGTTGTTGATGAAGAAGAGATTGATGAAGAAGTGCTATTTGAAGACATAGATCAGGATATGAACCATTTTGGAGAAATATTGTCTGAGGGTTTTGTCACTGAAGAGGATTTTTTAAATGCAGAATGCTATGATACTGATATGTTTGAAACAAATGATGATTTGAGTCTAAAAATGACTATTGTAACTGTTGATGTCTATCAAAATGAACCCAATAAGACTGTGAATCTGAGGTCAGGTCCAAAACAAGTAGTACAAAACCCAAAGAAGAAGGTAGTTTTTCCTACTAAGCAGCAATCTGATCTTGTGTCAGAGAAAAAACAAATTCCAAAAAAACAAAGGAAGAACGTGGAGGTTGAAGAGGTAAATAAAAATGTGCAAAAATTTATCCTGGAAAATGAATTAGGCAAGTTAAATATTCCTGTGCCTTTAACTGAACTAATGAAAAATACTTCTTATAAAGAATCAGTTCTTAAAATGATTAATTCAGCAAACAATTAGCCTATTTCTGATACAGTGAATTTGCAAGAAGAAAATCCTAAGATTTTTATTGGATCAGACTTGGCTGAAAAAACTGAGAATGAAGCAGGTGCTTCACCTCCATTTTACATTACTTTGACAGTCCATGAACAAATGATACATAATTGTTTGTTAGATTCAGGAGCATCACACAATTTAATGCCCAAGGTTGTTATGCAGGCTTTAGGTCTGAGTATAACCAAACCCTATCATGATTTGTATGCATTTGATTCATGAGCTGTAAAGTGTTTAGGGGTAATTAAGGACATGGTTGTCAGTTTGGCTCAATTACCCATGAAAAGTGTAATTATGGATGTAGTGGTAGCTGATATTACACCTAAATTTGGGTTACTTCTCTCCAGGTCCTGGGCAAAGAAAGTTGGTGGAACCTTACAAATGGATTTATCATATGTTACCATTCCTGTGTTTGGAGGAGAAAATATAAGGCTGTATAGAGAGCTTCAGTTTTCCTATATTATAACAGATGAAAAGAACCCTACCAACCATCCTCTGTATGCTATTGATAAGGATCTGGGTACTTGCATGTTACATTTTGGTGATGATGACAATACTATTGGTTTGTTACAGGTTGAAAAGGACCAGCCAGTTAAATGCAGTACGGAACAAGAGGATGAGCTTTGGCAATTATACTTTGATGGATCATCTTACAAAGAAGGTGCTAGAGCAGGGGTTCTTCTCATATCCCCTGGAGGTAAAATAGTAAAGCTGATGTACAAATTAGAATTCATTCCTACAAACAACACTGCTGAATATGAAGCTTTGCTGTTAGGATTAAAAGTCACCAAGGATTTAGGCATTCAACATATTTTTGCATATGGCGACTCCGAATTAGTTGTTCAGCAGGTGAAGAACAACTATCAAGTGAAACAGGATTTGCTGAAATTCTATCAAAATGAGGTATGGGACATGATTGATAATTATTTTATAGCTTTTAACATTACCTATATTTCAAGAGACCATAATCAGATTGTAGATTCATTGGCCTTAGCTGCTACACACTTTAGAATCCCCAAAACTACACAGTTGAGGTATCCCATTGAAGTTAGGTATAGACCATCTGTACCTGATAATGTAAAGTAGTAGAGAGTGTTTGAAGATGATGTTGAAATTAAAAGGTTTTTGGAGCTTACACATGAGTTTTCTAATTCCCTAATTGATCAAGAGGAGGATGAAGAGGATGGAGATGTGGAAGAGATTGCTGAAAATGAAATAGCTGGACACAAAATCATTGAATTAAAAAGTAATTTCATCCCAAAAGGTTTGGTACCTTTAGAAAGGATATTTTCGAAAGATGATACACTCTTAAAACCTATTGTACAGTCCTCAGAAGAGAATGTGGTGGATTGTAACATTGGCTCTGCAAAACATCCTAGAATGGTAAAAATTTCGAAAGAACTTACAGCTGAACAGAGAAACAGGTATATAAAATTGTTAAAGGAACATGTTGATGTATTTGCATGGTCTTATGAAGAATTGAGAACATACGATACTGGAATTATATAGCATAAAGTTCCTTTAAAACCAAATGTTAAACCTTTTCGTCGAAAATTAAGGAGGATAAATCCAGCCTTGTTTCCTGTTATTAAAAAAGAAGTGAAGAAGTTATTAGATGCCAAGATCATATCTCCTCTTAGGTACTCTTCATGGGTGGCTAATCTAGTTCTTGTTAGGAAAAAGAACGGAGAAATCAGACTGTGTGTCAACTTTAGAAATTTGAACAGATCTTCACTAAAGGATAATTATCCTCTGCCTAAAATTGAGCAAATATTGCAAAAAGTGGTCGGAGCACAGAGGATCTCTATGGTTGATGGTTTATTAGGGTACAATCAGATTTCTATGCATCCTGATGATAAGGAGAAAACAACTTTTACCACTCCCTGGGGAACTTTCATGTATGATAAGATGCCTTTTGGTCTAATGAACGCTAGAGCCACTTTTCAAAGGGTTATGGATATAGCTTTTGTTAGAGAAAAGGACAAGTTTGTGGTAATTTACATAGATAATATTACTGTTTTTTCACAATTAGATGATGAACATCTAAAACATTTGAAACAGACTTTCCTAAAATGCAGAAAATTTGGTTTGTCCTTGAATCCAAAGAAGTCACACTTTGCTGTACAGGAAGGAAAATTACTTGGTCATTTAGTTTCTTCTGATGGTATAAGGATTGACCCTGAAAGGGTAAAATCTATATTGAAGATAATTCTGCCTAGGAGTAAAAAGGATGTCCAATATTTCATTGGTAAAATCAACTTTCTGCGTTAGTTTATACCAAACTTTGCTGAGACTATCAAGCAAATTACAACCATGCTTAAAAACGATCAAGAGGTCAAATGGACCACTGAAGCAAAGAATGTATTTGAAAAAATCAAGATGGATCTTACTGAAGCCCCTGTATTAGTAAGTCCAGATTTCACCAGAGAATTTCTAACATTTTCACTCGCATCTAAAGATACAATAGCAGCTGTTCTATTGTAGAAGAATAAAGATGGTCTTGAACAACCTATTGCATTCTTCAGCAAAACTCTCAGCGATTCTGAATTAAAATATAGCATCTTGGAAAAACAAGCCTATTCTTTGGTGAAAGCATTGAAATTTTTCAGAATCTATGTTTTGCACTCTAAAGTTATTTCATATGTTCCTAACGCTGCTGTAAAAGATGTTTTGACACAGCTTGACAACGAGGGGAAAAGAGGCAGATGGATTTCTAAAATCATGGAGTATGATGTAGATATCATACCTACTAAACTAGTCAAGGGACAAGGTTTAGCCAAACTGCTGGCTGAATCAAACTGCCAAGCTTTAGGACTGCATGTGATGGCAGAAGAGTTAGCTCAGGAAGAAAATCAAGTAGAGTTGGAGAAGGAGAAGATTATGAAATTTTATTCAGCATCCACATGGTATGCAGACATTGTGTATTTTCAATGTCCTGAGCATTTAGATAGAAAAGATGCTAGATCTTTGAAGCTAAGAACTACTAAGTATTTTTTAGTGGAACAACAGTTATTCTGGAAGGACCCAGGTGGTATTCTACTCAGATGCTTGGATAAATTTGAAATTGAAGGAGTGATTTCTGAATCTCATGAGGGTGCTTGTGGAGGTCACAAGTACTGGAAGGAAACAACATACAAGATCTTAAGAGCTGGGTACTATTGGCCCTCTTTTTTTGTAGATGTATATCAGCAAGTAAGAGCCTATATCCCTTGTCAAAAGTTTGCTAGAAAACAAAAATTGCTGTCATTGCCCTTAAAACCTATTGCAGTAAGTGCTCCTCTCCAGCAATGGGGTCTGGACTTTATAGGAGAGATAAGTCCATCTTCCTCAGGACAACACAGGTGGATTTTAACTACAACAAACTTCTTTACCAAATGGGTGGAAGCTATCCCTACTAGGAATGCCATAGATAAAGTGATTATGGAATTTATTGAAGAAAATATCCTCAGTATATTTGGGTGTCCTCAGAAAATAGTGACAGATGATGCAAAGGCTTTTGAGTTTAAGGCAATGGAAGCATTTTGTGAAAAGAATGGTATCTTGTTGAAACATTCAACTCCTTACTATCCCTAAGGTAATTTTTTAGCTGAGTCCTCAAATAAAAACATCATTCAGATTATTAGATAGTTGCTAAAGCATAATAAGAGATCATGGGATTCTATGCTGAAGTATGCATTATGGGCTGATAGAATAACAGTCAAACAAGCAATTGGGACTTCTCCTTTCCAATTAGTGTATGGTACAGATGCAGTTTTTCATGTTCAGCTGGGCATTCCAGTGATGAATTTTCTTTAGAATTGTCAGGAAGAACCTAATGATATGTAGAGAAGGATTTATGAGATGATAGAATTGCAGCAGAACAGGGAAAAAGTGGAAGAAAAGGCACAATTATACATATTGAAGATTAAAAACAGATTTGACTGAAAAATCAAAGATAACACTTTCTCGATTGGTGATATGGTTCTAAGGTGGGATTCTAGGAAAGAGCAAAAAGGGAAACATGGAAAATTTGACAATCTCTGGTTTGGCCCTTTCCTAGTGTCTAAGTTTTTGGAAAATAACACTTTTGTCCTGCAATCTTTGGAAGGTGAGGAATTGTCAAGTCCAGTTAATGGACGATTCCTCAAGCATTTCTACAGTTTTTGAGGGGAATTTCAGTTTTTCATTGTATATATTGGTGTGAGTAAAACACAATAAGGACTCCATAACCCAATGGAAATTTTACAGACTAGGAAGGTACTGGTCTACAGGTTCTTGAAGCCTCACAAGGAGTACTTCATCCCGCAGTAGGAGCTAGATGTTAAGTCATGAATTTGTCTTCTTTAGTTTTATATTTTGTTTGTGTTTTTGAAATTCGCTAATATTCTTACTTCTAGGAAATTTTGGCTTAGATTTCAAACTTGAGTTTATGCCTTTAGGTCTTCATTATTTTTGGTTTTTTCCTATGTTTTTTCCTATGTTTTTTAAAGCTTTCTTTTATGAAAATTTTGCGTAGAGTTCATTTTTGAAGGGTTCTATAGGGTATATTTTGAATAATGGTTTCATCAATGACACTATGGTCAAAGGTTAATCATATAAAGTGAATTTTAAAGCTAGATTAGTGATCAAATGACATAAATTATATGTTTGAACTTTCTTGTAGCGCAAGAGCGAAAATAATGCACTGGCGCGCTACAAGAAAGTCGCGAGTGCCCAATTGGTCATTTTTCACTCCGATTTTTTCAATGCTTTCATTTATAAGGCGATTAATCACATCAATTAGCAGGTTTGATACGTGTCTTACCGGGATAATCATGTAAATAGGTGTTTGGTTACCGTGTCAGGGAAATCGTGGTAGTTTGATTGAAATGCATGGCAAATCAAGACAAAGAGTGGAACGAGGAAAATTTTTCAGGAAGAGGTTCTCAAACTAAAGATTACGAAGCTAGTGGACGCTGTGGTGGAGACATATTGCTGAAAAATCAGGAATTTGAGAATTGAAGGAAGAATTAGGGTTTCCCAGCGGTGACAGTTAGAGGTGATCTGGAGGTTTGAAGACACCTGGAGCGTTAAATTCGACATCTATCCAGTCAAGGAATCAACTTCCAACGCCTGTATTAAGCTTTGAATGAGGTATTCCGCGTGACCTTTGTCATGACTTGTTAAAATTGGGGTTTTCTCTGATAATCCCTATGATGTCAAATTTTTTAAGACATGATTTTATTTACTCAACAAATTTTCAATGATGAGATATTAGTCAAAATGTCTAAATAGGCATTGTTTGAGGTAGTAAAGTTCAGAGCAATACTGTTGGAGATTTCTGGTTCTGTATTTAAGCCAAATTATTGAAACTTGGCACAAAGCATTTCTTGAACTAATGATAGGATAGACTGTGTAAAATTGAAGATAAATAGACTATGAGAGTTCGAAGGAAAATTGACTGCCAAGATAGTGCAAACTTGAAGAAAAATAGTATGTGAAATTACTAACAGGTGCTAAAAACCATACAAAAGATGAAGAGGAGTGGGAAAACCAATAGGACCGACCCCACTGATCTCAGTTGGATAGATAAATTTCCAGGATGTGATGAACTGTTTGAAAATGCTGGATGGTTGATCTTTTTTAAGAAAATTGATGGATACAATGCTGAAGTCTCTCACAAGTTTTCTCAGTGTTATGACAAAGATACTGTATCTTTTGATACTTTGAAATTCAAAATGACTACAAATTTGGTGGCTGAGGAAACAAGGGTTAAAAATGAAGGAGAACTTTGGTTTAAGAAAGTACCATTTACTTTTAATGCATAAAGGTATCTATTGCCTGGTATTATTCCAGATTGGGGCAAGGGAGTGCCTATTCATAATTTCAGAGCTGAATGGGTAGAACCTATCAAGGTTTTACAAAGTTATATCACATGTGAAAGCAGGTATGCCTTCATTTTTAAATACCATTTCAGGTTCCTTCAACACCTTAGTATTGAATCAAAGATGAACCTACCTTTCTTCTTGCTAAAGAGCCTACAGAAGATGTCCAGCAGAATCAAAGAACACCAAGATCATACTAGACAATCCATCTTTCACCATGGACTTATCAAACTTATTATCAACAGTGTTTTGCAGAAAGAAGGAAAAAATTGGGAATTTTTCCTTTTTTGGTCAGGGTTTCAAAATAATCAAGAAGGAAAGTCTACTAGAAAGCATGCTGATAAAGGAAATACCTTGATCAAGAAATTAAGACAGAAAGTAAAGGTTGAAGATGAAGACTGTGTCAAAATAGAGGAAGTTACAAAACCTGCAAAAGAAGATTGTGAATCTAGGCAGCATCTAGATGATAGTGAGAACACAGATTTGTAGTTTATTTAGAAGGAGACTCAGCCGGTTCAGAATGATGCACCAGCAGAGATATGCATTGATGAGAAGATTGCACTTACAGAGAAGGTTTCAGCTGATGAAGAAAACACTAAAGTCCAAAAACAAAGTCCAATTACAGTATTGTCAGAAGATGAAACATACTTATTGGAGGATGATAAGTTTCTTGTCATTGATGAAAGCAAGGTTGGCACTATGAAAGAATTTCACAGTTAGTAGGATAGGATATCAGTACCAAAGAAAAAGAAGCTTAAAGTTAAGGAATTTTCCTCTGTCATCCATCAAGGAAAAACTTTAAAAATGGTAGGAGAACTTGCTCCAGGCTGGAGACCAAAGACTAGACCCAGAAACAAACTCAGGCTAAACATGAAGAAATTACTAAACCCTAAATTGAATAAAGAGGGAGTAACTGTGATTGATAACTCTTCCTCTGATGAAAAGCTAGATGTTGGTAAGGGTGACAGCAAAGGGAAAAGACCAATGAAATCAGAAGAAGAATCTAGCCTCACTGAGACCAAACTGTCTGATGTATTTTTGGAAATACGAGGTCAAATATTAAAAGAGCAACAAAAAGATGAAATAGAGGTTTCTCATTTAGAAAACAAACTAGTGGTTGATGAAAATGTTCCTGGTAAAACTGAGACTCAAGCAAACCTAAGTTTTCATGATACTCCTACGAAGTTTCTGCCTGAAGATGAGGAAATCTTTATAAGACTTAACATTCCATGGCTTCGTAATGAGATGCAAAGTACAACAGGAAATAAATAATTTGATTCAGAGAAATAAAATTTACAGAGAACTATAAAGCAGTATAAACATCAAGTAGAATATATGCAGGAGACAAGTGATAGTTTGATTGTGGCCAATAAAAGACTCAGAGAAGACCTAGAAGAGGTGAATAATCACTACCAGGAACTAATTGCAGTCTCAAAAGAGGCATTAAAAAGAAAAGGAAGCACAGAGTTACAATTTAAAGTGTTAAAGCAGACCATCAGAGATCTACAACAACAAAATGAAGAGCTTACTAGAAGAATGACAGAGATGGAAGCAGAGCAGCTGAAGGCTGGGAGAAAGGCCCAAGCCTTAGAGGGGATAGCTTTGTTAGCAGAGGTTGCTAAAGATCTATGAGGCTTGTTAGCAAAATTAATTATTTGTTATGTTTTGAAGAATATTTTACTTTTGCAATTATTATTTTGATAAAACCATTTCAATGAGTAGGCTGAAAAGCAGTTAGGGTTTAGCCTTTAACTGAATTTTGAAAGATAGTATTAAGAGAGGTCACAAAGAGGACTAAGGGTTTGACTTTTGGCTGGCTAGAGGAGGTCTCCTGACTTGTTGATAAGCTAAGTAATTGATTCTCATGTGTATTTGAGGAACTAATTATGAAATATATGCTCCATTTTTCCCTTTAGTATGTTCTTTGGCTTCATTTATAGCTTTTTTAGCTAGACAATTGGTAATTTCATTGTTGTTTTATAGTTTTTATGCTTTTAGTTCTTGCCATTTGTGGATGAACTTCAATGTTATTTTCTGTTGGATACATGGTTATTATGTTATGCCTCTCAGTTTTTCCATGCTTTTGATTTAGTTCTTATTTGGGTTATGAATGCATTCCCTCTTGTCACCAAACTTCACAACCAGAAAACCTTTAAAAACCCTAAAAACCCTGTTTTGTTTTATTGAAATATTTGAGATTATGTTGGCTTGTTTTCTCGTAGTCTGGAAACAATTTCTGGCATAAACACCTTATATGGTCAGTTTTAAAGAAAATGTGGATGAAATATGAGAGATATTGAGGGATTTTGAAGGAAAAACATGGATTATATGAAAAAAGTAAGCATAAAAAATGGTGTCTAATATCTCCCCCAAGAGGAGGACATTGCATGTCCTCATGCAAAAAAAGTATCTTTGAACTGTTGTCAATGGCCCTCACCTACCTCTGCTTCCTACAACAATGTATCCGCATTGGCATGAGATGTATGAAGAACCTTTAACCTCTTATATTTTTCCTTCAATGCTTTCTTTTGCTGAAAACATATGCATGCTTGTTTGGAGATCAAAATATTTTTGATTTTAAGCTTCTTATTCTTCTTCTTCGGTTTTTCATTTTCCTTCTGATTTTTATTGCTTTGGATTCTAAGCATTTAATTTTCCTTCTTAAGATACTGTTAACCCAAAAAATCCCTCACTTAGATCTACATGGCCTACACCACCCAAGGACACCCATGCATGACCCTCATTTCACCCCGTTGGACCCCCACACCTTAAAAAAGGCTTAAGAATGAGAAAAAGGGCTTAAAATCCCTGAAAAAGAGCCAAAATAGCTCTCATAGGGGCTAAAGCCTCCAAAAAGGGGCCAAAACCCCTCAAAAGAGATTAAAACCCTAGAAGGAGCTAAATATATGCTAGAAGGGGCTAAAATCCCCAAAAAAGGGCTAAAGCACCAACTAGGGGCTTAAAACCCTAAAAAACCCTAAAAAAGCTATAAATAGAGGGGTGGGGGTCACTCTCAAATCAATTCTCTGTTGCATACTAATATGCTTCTTGAGTGGATACCTTGAGACCATTTGTATCTCAAGCCACCCACGCTCCCTCTCATCCATCCTCCCATTGAGCCATAGCTCCCCCATTGCCAAGAGAGAGAGGTGCTTCTCCAAGCTAGGGCATGGTGGCCCATTCCACCAAATGAAGGTATAATGTTTGTTTTGTCTTGTTTACTTAGTTTTATCTAACCCATATTTTCTTACAGGTTTCCATTATTTGTTTGTAGGTTTCCTAACATGTTATTGCAAGTTATTGGAGCTAAACCCTAACCTTGTTTGCAGAGGGGTTTCGTTTTTCTTTCATTTCATTTTGTTTTTCTGTTCTGTTTGTTTATTTTTCTTTGCATTCACCACCAGAAACCTATCCTTATGTCCTATATATAGAATCTATCCATTCCTACCTTGTAGCAAGGGAGAAATCCCTACTATAGAACTGGCGACCATACCAGGTCGATCCCATAGGATCCCTGGAGTGTTTTTACAAGTTTCAGTTTTTAATTCTGCTTTGTTTTCCCTAGTTTAAATTTCTGTCAAATATAGCTTAGATATTTGTTTATTTGCATTTATAGATACTTCTGAGCCTCCTCAATTCCAATCTAAGCCCATTTTCCCCCAGTAGCAGTTACTGTTGGCCATTTTGTGATTTGCAAATGACTCAACTGTGCAAAAACGACCGAATCGAATTTTTGAAAATTCACCTATGTTCGGGCTCATTTTATACCCAAATAGTTGATCAATTTGTGAATATTCCCATGGTTAGGGGTAAAAGGGCCCATTTCTGAAGTGGGTTTTCAACTGTTTGAGGTAATTCCTCACGGTTTCATCACAATCCACTTCGCAAAAAAAAGGACATTTATAGGTGCGCGACCCATTTTTGGGCTTCACTGTTTGCTTTTATTGGGACTGTCAGTGTGGCTCAGCCACTTCTGTCCATCCAAAATGTGTTTATTTCTGTTTATGTCCATTTCATTTACAGAACAAAGCTTAATTAAATCAAAGTGTAAATAAATACTTAATGGGTTAATGAACATAGTCTGATTAAAACATACTTAAAATCAACATCTTGCATAACCCTTCTTCCTCTACCTAGTCATCACCCTTCAGGGTATTCTGGGATAAGACAAAGGGTGAAGCTCATATAGTAATAGGAACTTCACCTAATATTTTTCGAAGCCACTAAAAATGGGTGACTTGGAAGGTAGAGGGGGTAGAGAAGGAGGGCTTCTCACTATGCTCAGCGTCCTCCCTATTGACCAACCTTGGATCCGGAAGGTGACCTGTGGATCTACGGATGGGATTAGTCCCATTGTGTTGAGATCCCAACACCTTCTCTTGGTTGAAGAGAAATATAGGTGTAAGGTAGTCACCTAGTTAGGCTATCATGATTCAATATTACAAATGGTACATGTCTAAAAAAAATTCTGATTACTATTTACTACTTTCATTCAAAATGTTATCAAATCTGTGCAATATTCATAAACCATTTAAGAAGCCACCGAATATAATAGAAAAACAAATGGCATACACACCATACCATATAAATCAACCCAACTCAGTTCATGACGCTGAGCGAGCCAGTAAAATTTACAATTTACACTAAGTTAAAAATATGTAGTCTTTGAGAACATAAGTCCTTGACTGACTTAACCACGGAAAGTACTTGGGCTCAGCCCAAAAACTCATTGTGAGGAGTACCACAGGAACCCCAAAGTAGCTGGCCATTGAGAGGAATTGCTAAGCAAAATGGGCAACGAACCCCACCGATTGAGTAGCACTCCCATGAGGAAAAAGCCAAGCGCTGTGTTTTGGCAGTCTTGGTGGCCAACTGACCACTTGCAACCAATAGGAAGCCATTGAAACCGGGGTCCAAAAATCATTATCACTAGTTTGACATACAAATTTGACATGATTTATCCCTCATGCTCTTCCTCACGCCTAAGAGGTGAACCACCACAGTTTAGGTCATTAAATCAACATCATCAAGACCATTCTTGATGACCTCCCACACCATCAGAAGCCACACAACCTCTGATTCAGATTCAGACCCATATCAGTCTGAACAAGATCTGCACACTGCACCATTAAGCCCCATGGCTGGTGCAAACCTGGATCAATTTTCTGGCATAGCAATTGCTAGTGGACCCATGTCCACACCACAAACTATCACTAACAACCCTGCAGGTGGCCCCAGCATGGTTATGCAAACTGTCATAAGTCAGCTGCCACCACCCATATTGACCATTCAAGCTGTCCCACCTGCAACACATGGGGGTAGTGGCCCTTCCACCTACACTACCCCTCCTTTCATACATGGGGGTAATGTCCCTTCCACCCACACTGTCCCTCCCACCACACTTGGGGGAACTAGCCCATCCACAATGGCGCCACAAGTACCCCCAGCTATGCAGGTGCATTATGGACCTATGAACCCCACCACTGTGGCTGCCCCATCTCACATCAACCTGGGGTCAAGTGGTCCTTTCATGGCACGTCTCAACTTGCCTAATTTGGCTCAATTAACAAATGAACCTATCCACCATCAAACATTTTGTCCTCCCATGCCAACCAAACTTCCCTCAGACATTTCCAAGTTTGAAGGGAAGGCAGGGGAGTGCTCCCAAAACCACATCATGATGTTTCATCTATGGTGCTCATCAAATAGCATCATAAATGATTCAATCAGGCTAATATTATTCCAACATACCCTCACAGGTGCTGCAGCCAGGTGGTACATTGAGCTGCCACAAGCCAAGTACCTAGATTTCAACTCCCTGGCTTTCATGTTCCTGCAATATTTCCAACTCCCCATCAGATATGATGAAGGGGTGGAGATCTTGTTATCTTGCCACCAAAATACTGTGACCCACATAACTGACCACATCCATGAGTGGCGACAACACCATAGTTTGTGTAAGATCCAACTTGATGATAGGATCTTCCTGGATTGGTTCCTTAAAACCTTGCTCCCACCTATAGCAAAGGACGTCGCATCTGAACATCCCCAATCCAAAGAAGAGGCCATCCTAAAAGCCCAGCAATTTGATCTGATCTATGCATAGTCTGGATACCTTTACACCATCCTTCTAGACGCTCCTTGTATAGGAACCTCCTACGAGGATGCACTGGGGGAATCCCATGCTGTAGATGGCATCATAGGATCAATCTCCCAGCAACCATAGTACCATATGACACCACCTACAATACTACCACAACCAAGCAACACTGCTAGTGTTTCTTACCAAAACCAAATTTCAGACTATGTAAGAATGATGTCCCAGTCCGAAGCCACAACTTCTTATGCACAACCTACACCACCGCAGTAGGCCTAGGCCTTGGCTTGGCCAACACAGCAATATGCGGGACAAATGCCCACATTTGTGGCACTGCCACCCACCCAAATCTACTATGCACCACTAGTGAAAGTGGTTCAAGCCCCCTCCCCTACTCCACCTGCTCCATTGGGACAAGTGTTTGCACAAAAAAATTGTCCCAACTAGCCAGCCCCCAATAATCAACAAGGGCAAGCTAGGAATAACCGACCCCGGAACCAAGGAAACAATCAACCATAGGGAGGCATTCAACAACTAAACCCTCCCAACAATGTTGCAGCAAACCGGCCAGCCCAAAATCCTCTATGACCAAATGCACCAAGATGCAATGCCCCTTTGCATACAAACCAACCATGCACACTCTATGAGGTCTACAGGTACTACACATTTGAGTGTCCCTTGGTCCGTTGTGTTGGTGACTTTTGAGTGTCATCTTCAACATGCCACCAACACAACGGACCAAGTCCAACCCAGCCTGACACCACAAGGACCTCCTCCTATGGTGCTCAAAAACCCATTACCACTCCAAGGATTGGTGGCAATCATACCCCCTCCCCAACCCAATCCTAATGCTTCAGGGGAACCTCCCATGACAGAAATAGGTGTCCACCACCTGCTAGCTATGACAACTAAAGATGTCAATCTACAAACTAGATGAAATCAATATGGAACCAACACTAAACCCACTGACACATCAGCGACATCTACGTCTAAAATGATCAGTGCACCTCTTAAGTTACCCCCTTTTCTATGCCCCCCCATACACTGGGTTTTCAACAATGCCACGGCTAGAGCTGCTGTCAGCTACAACATAGTGGATGATTTGGCCCAAACACCTACCACCATGTCCACTCTTGAGGTACTTAAAACTTTTCCAACACAGAAGAAATCCTTACTAGCCACCCTTGGGGCTGTAGACCCCTCTGACTCCAATTTGATCACATTTGACATAGAGAATGGAGAACCACGAATGCCATCAACCATTGCCTTTCAAATCCCAGTGTCTATCCAAAATTTGCTCATGCACTGATGCATAGTGTATGAGGGGGAATCCACGTGCGTTATGTCTACCCTAGTCTGGCAGAAACTTGGATCCCCAATTATGTAACCATCCTCCACAACTCTGCGGGCTTATGATGGCCATCCCACTAAAGCCCAAGGAATCCTCCCCCATGTCCCCATCACATTAGCCGGGAAGACAGTTTTGATTGACATAGAGGTTTTCAACACTCAATTGGACTATAACCTTCTCCTCAAAAAAAGTTATATGTATGCCATGAGAGTTGTCGCATCAACTGTCTTCTGTCTCATAATGTTCCCCCATGAAGGGAAAATCATGACGGTTGACCAACTGACTTATCATGATCTACAAGGGCTAACGACACCCACCAACGTTATCCCTACAATCAACACCATCGATCCGCAAGGGCTAATGGCACCCACCAACATTATCCCTACAATCAACACCATTGATCCGCAAGGGATGACCACACACTCCAATGTTATCCTTGTGGTCAACACCATGGTTGACAACATACCATCCTCCCCATTGTTGAGTGTGGGCCCAGGGTTGTTTGCTGATACCACCATGATGACTTCTTTCCCCTTAGTGTCACCACCACCGACACCAAATGAGATTACGGACTTGTGCATGCTCGCATCCAGCACCGCTGCACCCAAACAACAATTACAGCCGCAACCCCAACCCCAGCCACAACACCACCCACAGCTATAACATCAACAGTAGCCACAATGGCATCTGTAGCCGCAGCATTACATGCAGCCACAACCATAACCTCATCCCCACATATAACCATCAAGGAGTTATCTGGGCTCCTCTCCAGTCGATACAATTCCCTTCCTCTTTCCCCCGCCTGGTGTCATGAGAAAGCTAGTAATGGCCACCCTAAACCTACCCAACTTTACATTGGTAATTCCCATGTGGTATCTTGATCCACCAGCTCAACCACCAAAGCCCCAGGTAGTCTTAAACCCTATGCAACCCATTGTGGTCGAGTCTCATCCTCCATCTGGCCCGCAAAAACCAACCGCTGCACCCACACCGCCCCACCCAAAAAGGGCCAAGGGAAAGAATGTGAAAGCTACCTCAGAACCTCAATAGATCCCACCTTGCATTGTTTGCAAAGAATAGGGCCATCTGACTTAGAATTGCCCCAAGATTCCAATGATATGTGTGCATTTGAATGCCATGGATACAACTGAATACCTGCCTGTGGTTGAAATTCCAAGAGCGCCAATAGTGAGAAACAAGTCATTGAGAACAAACCATGCTTGCACCCTTTGCAGACTATATGGACACTATTCTCACCACTGTCAAGACTTTCCTAAGTTCCAAATGGATTTCGCCAACCTCTGTCAACATTCCCTTGAATCTGAGATCACCCTGATTGAAGAATTTCACCCCCCACCTCCTTCTTCGGACACCATGTCCATTTACATGATGTCTAGTTCTACCGACCCACTCGTCTCCACCTCTAACGAAGGTCCATCAGACCTATCTCTTTGTTACTTTCGCAATGATGAGGAGATACTTGAATCCTTAACCACCCCAGAATACCCATGGGATGACATGCACCATTGCTCACTCTTCCTCCCCGAAGATTTTGTGTTGCAGTTTGACCCATTTTCTATGGAAACCAAAGATTTCATTCATGGGAAAGTTGACTGGTTCAAAAAACCCATTCCGACACTAGATGCCTTCGAATAAGGGAACATGGCCAACATCTCACCAACCATCAAAATCAACATCTCAACCGACCCTGAGGTTGTTGAAGAAATCATGCTGGGGGCATCCTACTCCCAAGAAGAAGTCGTTGCCTACAAAGCTCTCTTCCAAGAATTTCGCAACATCTTTTCCTGGTCTTACACTGAAATTCCTAGTTTGGATCCATCCATCATGGAACACCACATTGACACATGGCCCGATGTGGCCCCTGTACACCAAAAGCAATGACCGATTCATCCTTCCAAAGCGGCCATGGTCAAAGCCGAGATAGAAAATTTGCGCACAATCGGCTTCATTTACCCCATTTCCTACACCATTTGGGTTTCTAATCCTGTTCCCATGAATAAAAAATAGGGTACCATCTGCGTTTGCATATACTTCCATGATCTCAATGGGGTGTGTTCCAAAGATAACTTCCCAACACCCTTCATCAATCAGATTATCGATGCATGCGCCAGACATGAAGTCTTTTCCTTCATGGACAGATTTTTCAGATATAACCAAATTTAGATCCAAAAATAAGATCGTTACAAGACTGTGTTCACAACCCCATGGGGCACATTTGCATATTGAGTCATGCCCTTTGGCCTGAAAAATGCTGGAGCCACCTTCCAGCGCGCCATGACATATTGTTTCCACGACCTAATTCACATCATCTTGGTCTACTTGGACAACCTTACCGCTCGATCACCAAAACAAGCACAACATATAGACAACTTGCGGAAAGTCTTATTATGTTTCCGCAAGTAAAAAATTTTCCTGAATCCACTCAAGTGTGTTTTCTGTGTCCCAGCAGGCCGTCTACTCGGATTCATCATATCCCATAAAGGGATAATGGTAGATCCCCTCAAAGTTCAGGATATCCTTGATCTTCCATCCCCAAAAACTCGGCACCAACTACAGAGCCTCCAAGACAAGGCCAACTTCCTTTGCCGCTTTGTACCTGAGTATGCAACAAAATATTACTGATTCATTTTCCTGTTCCACACAAAAATCCCCTTTGTTTGGGATCAACAAGCACAAGAATCATTTGATGCACTCAAGCAAGCCTTGGCTTCTGCACCATTACTCTTAGCACCAGACTTCACTCAAGACTTCATTCTCTATGTGTCGACCTTGGACAATGCCATTGCTGGAGTCTTGGTCCAAGAAGACGATGCTTGCCATGAGCACGTGATTTACTACATCAGTCAGAAGCTAATAGGACCCCCACTACGATATTCATCCGAGGAGAAATTGGCCCTCACCATCATCTTCTCGGCTTAGAAGTTGCACCACTACATCATTGCAAACTATACTCGTGTAGTGGCTGATTCAAACCCAATGCGGTACCTCTTAATCTGTCGCCTTCTATAAGGTCAAGCAGCTAAGTGGGTAGTTGTCCTCCAAGAATTCGACTTAGAGTTCATTTATGCAAAAATCACAAAGGAACTCACACTAGCTGCGCTCATGACCAATCTGTCCCCATTAACCACGTCATCACCCCCCAAGGATGATCTCCCTGATGATTTCTTATTCATCATATCCATGAAAGACCCATGGTATGGGGACATCCTTCTTTATTTACGAACACAGAAGTTTGATAGGCATCGCATTTGGCATCAAGCCATTTTCCACTTGCTGATTGGAGATGTTTTGTATCATCAAGGCATTGATACCATCCTACATCGTTGACTCACCTGTGATGAGGCCAAGACCATCCTCAACGACTATCATAGTGGATCCTGTGGTGGCCACCTTTCGGGCCTGGAAACTGCCCAGAATATTATATGTGCTAGCTATTTTTGGCCTTCTATCTTCATTGATTACATAGAGGCAGTCAAGCATTGTCACAGTTGTCAGCTCTTTTCCCAAAAGCAAGAACCCCCCCTGCATCGTTACACCCCGTAGTCACAGTCGGCCTTTCTGCAAATGGGAAATTGACTTCATGAAAATCAACCCTGTCTCAGCCAATGGTCATAAATACATAATTATGGCATTTGATTACTTCACTAAGTGGGCTGAGGCCATGCCCACATTTGATTGCAAAATTGAAACATCAACGCACTTCTTCTTCAACCATGTTATTTCACGATTTGGTGTTCCTAAACAATTAGTCTCAGACCATGGAGCACACTTTCAAGACACCATATGGGATGAATTGTCAACCATGTTGAAATTTGAACACTAGTACTCATCTTCCTACTACCCCTAAGGCAATGGCCAAGTTGAATCAGTCAACAAAATCATCAAAACAATGCTCCAAATGATGGTGGGAAACCATAAAACCAACTGGCATCACATACTATTCTCTGTCCTATGGGCTTATCGCACATCCACAAAAACCACAACCAGTTTCACTCCTTTCCACCTAGTACATGGCATTGAATCAGTACTCCCTATAGAGTTCCAAATCCCATCCCTCCACCTCATGGTAGAGCTCCTCCCTGATACTTCACCTTTATAAGAACGACTCCTCCAACTTGAGAAAACCATAGAAGACCGTCGAGCTTCCCTCCAAGCCATTGAAGCAGCGAAAACATGTTCAAAGGCCCACTATGACTCCCATGTCCACCCTCACACTTTCAACGAAGGCGATATGGTTCTAGTATTCGACCAAACCAATGATAAGTTGGGCAAAGGCAAGTTCGATTCAATGTGGTATGGCCCATACATCATCCACCGCTGCCTCGGAAAAGGGGCATACACCCTTATTGACTCTAATTGACAACTCTTGGAGAACCCCCATAACGGGCTCTACCTCAAGAGATTTTACACTTAACATCACCAATGAGTCACTTGATTTTCTTTTCTTGTTTTTTAATGTTTTTTCCACAATTCAGGGCAGCACCATTAGTTGCTAATCTAAAATCACCCGGAACCTTTTCGAGGCACCTCTCACACCTCTAGGCCCAAATTTCTATCTCCTTATGAGACCATCATCTCATGTTTAATGAGTAATTTTTGGGACCACTTCCTAGAAGTTACCTTGGTTTACGAACCATAAAGTGATGTAAGTGTCTCTAGGCCTATACTTGCATCACACTTGGCTACCGCCACTCACATAGTCACCCAAAGGAATGACCATTGATCCCATGAAAGTCCAAACCAATTTCCCTCTAACATCACCTCTTTAAATGACAGTAGTTCATCTTGTAATATAGTCTTTTCCCTTTTTGTTTTACACATTTTTAAAGTGAGTCTTATGTATTGTTTCCCCTCATTTCTCCAAATGGATCCTACCTCGGATTGGTACATTGGATATGCTGATGGAGCGAGCAGATGGTCTCCAAACCTTACCTCGGCTTCATGGGTCATCTATTCCCTGTCGCATGAGTTGATCCATATTGACGGAATATGCATAGGCAGTGTGACCAACAACCAGGTTGAATATGATGGTGTCAATGGCCTCTTGGCCGCCACTCTCCAATTGGGAATTTTCCATCTCAATGTCTTCTTAGACTCCCAGCTTCTTTTCTCCCAGTTGAACAACTACTATTGGGTACATGATCCTTGCCTTTTTAGAAAATTCCTGTGCACTAAACAGATGGTTAGAACATTTGAATCCATCACATGCATACATGTTCCCAGAAAACTCAATAGTGTAGCAGATCAGATGGCTAATGACATTCTAAATTGGCATATACATCATAGCATATAGGAAGCATATAAACAATTGCATCATGCATCATATCCTTCCACTGCACCTTATGTGGGATCCCAGACCATTCCTCGGAGGATGGCCCATTTCTTTTATAAACTTCCTTCAGACTTGCACTCACATCACATGTAGTTAAGTCCATCCACCACAACTCACACACACAACTCTCTTGATCTCTATCCGAGAGCCACATCAGTTTGTGTGCCACTGCTGCATCGATTCACGTACCTCTATCGTGATGTATCCCATGTATGTCCAAGAGCCACCTGCTCCATCCATATCGCACGGATGACCTTTGGACCACTGTCCATTTCTGTGACATGGGGGCACCATCAGTGCCCCCTCGATCAGTTAACCATAATGGAGTTTCTTTTAAGATCTTTTCTGACTCCTAAAAGAATGAAAATATTGTTGAGTGAAGCTGCTTCCTTTCCCGCTCGTTAAAGTATAGGAAAGGGAATCTACATCATCTCATTTATCTCCTTTTGCAGACTATGTAGACCATCAAATGAAAAGGATCACCTTGGCACATTCAAGCCAAGACCGTTCCCCTCTACATACTTTTATGCTTTCTCGGGTAGAGGGGCTGAACTTTATGAAAAAGCTCACCATGGGTTTTCATTAACCTCTTTTCCATCCTTCTCATCAAGAAAATATTACCGAGCAAGCTTGGTTTCGTTCATCCTCGTAAAAGTATCTGAATGACTGTCCAGTAAGTATAGATTTAACCTTTTTCGGCCTGATTGGACTACCAATGGTAAAGAAGTCTCTCATCCCCTATAGGATGGGTGAGCTCTCCTATGTATACTTTTATCCTTTTCGGGCATAGGATACTACCAATGAAAAAGATCCCCCACTGGAGTCTTCTTCATGCTTTTAGACTCTCTAAAATTGAAAGCACCATCGAGCATTTACTTTCTCAGGCTCTCCAAAAATCCATGAGATCATACCAAAACGGTGTCTTTAGACACCACCCCACAGATAACAATTTGGAAGCATTCCCACTTTGGGTCGCCTTTGTTCAGAGTACTCTACAATGTGTCTTCCTTGGATCCCATCAATATCGAAAGTGTCTACCTCCCCCAAGTACTTCCCATCTGCAGTGATATTCCCAGTATTACAGCTATGATCCCTTTCCCATGAGTTAGTTTCATTTGCTGCCTGGTCTTCCCTGTCATCATACTATGAACAAAGGAATTTTGAGTGTACTACACTCCCTCTGCCCCTGTTCAACTCCTTCAACCCCCCCTCCCCCAATTCAGTGGGTCATTTCATAGATTTTCTCACATATTTTGGTAATCTCCCTCGCGCTTCTGGTCAAGGAAACACTAGTTCCTTAATGAGGGGTAGGTCTCCCTCTATCGATGACAACACATGTATTCTAGAGGATAGAACTAGAGGTCCCTGTATCCTAGTTTCATTCACCTCATTGATGAGTTCCTTCGACCACTTGAGAGGAGTCCTCGGTGCCTCTCAAGATGGTTGTTTCTCACATGCTTTACTCCAACTACATCATTGCATCGTTGAGATTCGTACAGGGTATTGGTCCGTGCAGTATTTGGTCGAAGACCCTGGATGTCACCTGACTCTAGCACATTGATGAGTCTATTCAAGGGACCTAAATAGGTTTATGTCCCTTTTGATTTCTGGGTTGTGTTGGAGACAATGTTCAGAAGCCCCAGTAGTGCTTCTATATATATTTATGATTGATGTAGCATACTTGTACTGTAGGGACTCTTACATTCCATCAGTGAGTCCATATAGCTACGTACCGTTCTAGATCCAGCAAGCTATCAGTCATGAAGATATAGCATTCCATGAGAATGCTATGGGTCCAATATAGCAGTTCTTCAGATCAGTCTTGTATTCAACCTCTAATTGAGGCAACCATTATTCTATCATCAGTTGTACATGATCAGCTCTTGTATTATAAAGCATAGATCACATTATTCTTTTGACATTGTTACGAGCATGGGGATGTCCGNACATGTCACACATTATTTGTATCTCACCCATTGATGGGAACCATATTAATACAAAAACCAAAATCCACCATGCCCCAGCCCAGGAAGCACCACCTCTCCACATAAAATCCTATGATGTCCGTCGGCCATACAATGAGCTCATGCCCTCACACATCAAGGGGGAATTTGTTAACCCAAAAAATCCCTTACTCAGCTCTGCATGGCCTACACCACCCAAGGACACCCATGCATGACCCTCATTTCACCCCGTTGGATCCGCACACCTTCAAAAAGGATTAAGAATGAGCAAAAGGGCTTAAAATCCCCTAAAAAGAGCCAAAATAGCTCTCATAGGGGCTAAAGCCTCCAAAAAGGGGCTAAAATCCATCAAAGAAGCTTTAAACCCCAAAAGGAGCTAAAGATAGGGCAGAAGGGGATAAAATCCCAAAAAAGGGGCTAAAGCCCCAACCAGGAGCTTAAAACCCTAAAAAACCCCAAAAAATCTATAAATAGAGGGGTGGGGGTCACTCTCAAATCACTTCTCCCTTGCATACTATTATGCTGCCCAAGTGGATTCCTTGAGACCATTTGTCTCTCAAGCCACCCACACTCCCTCTCATCCATCCTCCCATTGAGCCATAGCTCGCCCATTGCCAAGAGAGAAAGGTTCTTCTCCAAGCTAGGGCATGGTGGCCCATTCCACCAAATGAAGGTATAATGTTTGTTTTTTCTTGTTTACTTAGTTTTCTCTAACCCATCTTTGCTTGCAAGTTTCCATTGTTTGTTTTCAGGTTTTCTAACATGTTCTTGCGGGTTATTGGAGCTAAACCCTAACCTTGTTTGCAGAGGGGTTTTGTTTTTCTATTCTGTT
The DNA here is from genome assembly GCA_001517045.1 of Pseudotsuga menziesii. Taxonomy (NCBI): domain Eukaryota; kingdom Viridiplantae; phylum Streptophyta; class Pinopsida; order Pinales; family Pinaceae; genus Pseudotsuga; species Pseudotsuga menziesii. Next base: position 26,174 of record LPNX011055866.1, on the reverse strand, counting down.
TGTTTATTTTTCTTTGCATTCACCACCAGGAACCTATCCTTCCATCCTATAGATGGAAGGTATCCTTTCCTGCTCTGTAGCAAGGGAGAAACCCTTGCTACAAATACCCCTCAAGCAATTCTTATTCCTTCACATTTCTTTTTAAATTCTTCATCTTCTTATCTTTCTTTGAAAACTTCTTATTTTTCATCTCTCTTGTATCCTCTGTAGTTTGTTGCTCATGAGTAGGAAAAGTAATATCCATTTCTTCATTATTTTTCTCTTTCTCACCTATTGCATTTTCTTTTTATTTCTCTTCCAAAGTCTAAATGTATGCATACTGAATTTGTTGTGATTCATCATCATTTTCTACTATATGTCATCATTGTCATCATCATTTTCTACTATCTGTCATTCATCATCATCATATAAAATGGAAGATTTAGGAAACCATTTATAGTAAACATGTTTTACATATAAGGGGATCCTAGGTAAGATCAAATTGACCATTCCTTTAGTATAGTAGTATCATTTAGGGGAACATATAAAAGCTTCAACTAAAAAACGCTCAAGCATGATATTTCCTCTAAGGAAGTGCACATAGAAAGGATGGGGGACTCTTATTCTAGGATATTATTCCCATATATGAGGAGCACAAAGAAGGATTATGTAATATTACTTAATTATGGTATTTAATGGAAGGGTCGATCCACCCTTCCTTAAGCATAGTTTCTTGAAATAAGGGGATCCTAGTGAAAGGTAAAATGACACTTCTTCAAGCATATTAGTTTCATTTATGGGAACTAAGTGAAGGATATATAAATCATTTCCTAGATATTATTTAGGTCAAGGATATGCACTAAGATTATTTGATTTACATATTCTCCCATATAGTACTTTTTCTAATGAGTTTCACTAAGAAGGGTCAACCAATCTTCCCTCTAGCATAATATTTTTCTCGTGAGGGGGAGGATGGAGAAGGGTCAATAAAACCTTCCTCTATAATGGTATTCATGTCACAATATATCTAGTGGATGTTTCATTCAACTCTCTCTCAAGCATAGTTTCTATGTAGAAGGTGATCTTGGGGAAGGATCAATCAAGCCTTCATTCAACATAGTATTATAATTATAGGGAAACATAGAGAATGATTGACTGACCTTATCTCAAGGATGGTATTTTCATTAAGGAATATCCAATAAAAGGATCAATAAACCATTCCTTAATATTAATTTTCTTTTATAGTGGGATACGAAAGGAGGGTTGACCAACCCCTCCTAAAACATATAAATATTGTCTTGGTGAGCATGGATAATGATCGATTGACCCTTTATCCATCATTGTACTCTCTATGAAATTCCAAGAAGATATAGAATCTAATTGAGAAGTAATATTGTTAACATTTGAGAGAAGATAATAATAATAATAGATACAAGCAATGCCATCCACATTAACTTATTAAATCCACTTGCATCAAAATATGAAAGAAAAATACAAGAGAGAAATTAAGTTAGGCTTAATTGTATGCATTAGCATGAGAACTAGAGTTGCACAAGCCAAAACATTTCCTAGGTACCCAAATGCACTCTCATAAGGAAAGTGAGGAACACCTTTTTTTAAAAAAGGGAAAAATTATATAGGAGTCTTTTTGTCCCCACAAATTGGGAAAACATGAAATCATTTTTCTTTTACCCCTAGAAATTAGGAAAAAAACTAGGCAACTGATATTTTAACAAGAAAGTATTCCTTTTACAAGTATAATGCATATATTTCCATAAATAATAGGAAAAATATTGAAGTGTATAATTAATTACACCAACACCCCCTAAACCTAAATTAGGTGAGTATGCTACACAAAAAATGGGTCCCAATAATATGAAGCCTTGTTAGGTGACCACATACAAAACATTTCCTTGAAAAGTGAGGAAAGAGGGAAAATCATGTGGGAAGAACCTCCCTTCACCCTTGCAAAGAGGATACTTATAAGTGGATAGACATCTTGCTCTATAGTGGAATTATCCTCCATTTCCATGTGAGATCGTAACTCAATGAGCCTCTTCTCTGTGAAGTATTTAGTGAATATGTTTGAAATCTATTAAATGTATGGAAAATATTGTAGATTATGACCCGGTCATGAATTAATTTTAATATGTAATGCATGTGAATCTCAATTTACTTTTTCCTCTTTCATGGAACCATTTCTCTATATATTTGGATACTACTTTGATTGTCACAAAATATGACAGTAGGATGATGACATTGAATACCAAACTCAATGACAATATGATGCAACCAAATTTCGTATGTTGTTTCATTTACTTCTCCTCTATACTCTTCCTTAGTAGTCTATGAATCAATGGTTGATTACTTCTTAATCAACCAAAAGATACGAACTCAACCAAAAATAAATACATAACTAGAAGCGGACTTGCGAATTATGGCATCACCAACCCCATCAAAATTTGTGCACCTAGATAGATAAGGATTACAATATGCTACAGAGTGTATCAAAAAAATATGAGTACCCTTAAGATAATGAATAATATTGTTTGCAACCTTCCAATGTAGTTCATGATGTTCTTGAATTAATCTAGAAACTTCTTGAAAATGTTAAGAGATGTTGGGTATAGTGTGGGTGAGATAAATCATGCTCCTGACCAACTATATGTATCATGTATTTTCCACCCAAGGTGTGGAACCACCATACTTAATATTGACTCCTAAAAGAAAAGGTACTACAACAAGTTTGAAATCAATCATTTAAAATATAGTAATAATATCTTATGCATATTTGGACTATCCCATCTTGATTTTTGAATCTGATTGGATGATTTCAAGACCTAGAAAGTAGTGCAACAAGCCCAAATTACTAATATAAAATATATCATGCAATTAATATTTTCCTAATGCAATTGATGACTATGAAATTCCTATGATTATCAACTCATATACATAAATAACTATCAAAATAGAGAGTCCTCATGTTACACCATAGAAACATTAGGATCTAAATGACAGTGAGAGAAACCTAGGGACAACAAGAAGGAATCCATAATTTCATACCAAGCTCATGGTGCCTACTTGAGACCATAGAAAAAATTATGCAACCTACATAAAAGAGATGGGTCCTAGATATACCCTTGTGGTTTTTCCATGTAGATATCATCTTTAATATCCCCATGGAGAAATGAAAACTTCACATCCACATGATGAACCTCTCATTGTGAGTACAAGTCAAATTGAATGCATGTTTCCAACAAGTGAAAGGGTTTTAATGAATTATAATCCATATATCTATGATAATCATTTTTATATGATCCATTTACTAACTCATAAGTTCATATAGTGCCATCTTTGTTTGATATATCCACTTGCACCGAACAAGTTTCCTACAAGCATGTAGGGGAACCAACTCACAAGTTTGGTTCTCTTGTAGATATTTATACTCCTCATCCAAGGTACTAGTATCCCAATATAGTTTCATATATATTATATATAAGATAATAGATTTGTAGAAATGACCATATAATCATGGATGGGCATCAAGGGTTTTTTAGTAGTTAGAGGATAACCTTATAACTATGAGTGAGTTCTCAATGAAATTGTTGGATTTAGAACTAGATTACCAACAACTTGAAGTGATTTTTGTTCCCAAAGTGGTTCAACTACCAAATATGCAACAACATGTCCATTAATTTCAATAAATTCCATTTCTTCATATGGACTTGAAATATCATCTAAGGAAATTGAAGAGGTGCCAATGAGATCTACATCAATATGAATTGGATTTGTAGTAGGTTCTTCCTCAACTGCATGAAATTGTATCTCTTCAAATTTGACACTCATTTCAATGAAAATATTTGCAATGAAAGGATATAGAAAAATATATACTCCTTAACACCATTAGGATATCCCACAAATATTCACTTTTTCCAAGTTGAGGTTCTAAGGCCCTCCTCTTTTCTGAAAGAAACATGTTCCCATGCATGAGATCCAAACACATTAAAGTTATTGATTTCTACTTCGTGGCCACTAAAATTTTTGAATGGAGTGAATCCCTTAAATAATTTGTGAAGAACTCGGTAAGATGTAGGTAACATAGTTGATAGCTTCTACCTAAATATTTGGAGCTGGGAACTTGGATTGCATCATGCAATTGGTAATTTTCTTTAAGGACCTATGCTTCCATTCAATAGCTCCATTCCATTGTGGAGTATACATAAATATAAGTTGCAACTGAATACTTGTTGATGCACATAGATGCATGAAATATTTGTTCACATCCTGCCCCCATTACCTGTCTGTAGGATCTTGAATCTATTTCATTGCTACTTTTGTGTAAGATATTTGACTTCTCTTAAACAAAAAAAATTATAATTTGTACTTGCAAACATATACCTAGGCGTGCCTTGACCACTAATCAATGAAATTCAATGCATACTTGTCCCTAACAATAGAAGGATAAATAAATGGACACATGACATTACTATGAATGATCAAAAGCTAATGAGTATCTCCATGCCTTTCCTTTGTCAATTTTTTCTTCTAAATGTAGTTGGCCCTAGGAAAAGACAACCAGAATAATGATAAAAAGATGAATATTCTAGTCGCAAGATTCTATTCACAAGACAAGGAAAATCCATGATGGAAGGAGCTGCGACAGAAGATGTATAAAGCAAGTTGAAAAGTAGAGTTCGACTAATTCTAGGGAAATAGTTAGTCAGACTAAAATATTGCTTTTAGTAATAAAGCATGATTGTATTTTCGGTTGATAGTGCCTATTTTTGGATTTAAGTGAAGTATTAAAACATAAATATAGCATATCGAATGACAGTTGAGAGTCAGCTGATGGTTGAATCAATAATTGTAAAAGTATAAAAGCTTATAAAATCATAAACCCAAGCTGTGTGCGGGTTGATCGATCATATAGAGAGTTTCTTAGTTACAGAATTGATCCAAGTTGTGTGCNAGAGAGAGAGAGAGAGAGAGAGAGAGAGAGAGAGAGAGAGAGAGAGAGAGAGAGTAGAGAGCATGAGATGATAGAAGAATGTATGAATTGTAAAGAATATTTAAAGAATAGTGTGCAAGTTGAGTGCACAGACCAAAGGTGCTAACCTATTTCTCATGCTAGATGAAGAGAACCTTTGTGGTTTTCCTCGAATGGGTTTCCATGTTATATCTTGTCTCAATTTATATTTGATGTTTATGTTTATGTCGAATGCATGTATTTCATGAATGAGTTAATATGAATATGTCACACAAAACCTGTTACACAAATTTAATAGGTTAAATATATGCTAAATTCTTTATGTTAATTACTGCAATATGTGTTGATGGATCAGTGGATAGTTATCTTGAATGAATAAATGAAAACATAAGTCTAATTCTTGGTTTTGGTTGAGTGAACTGATAGTATAGAAAGAGTGAAAACCCCAATATAACTATAGAAACTTGGTTCTAGCAGTCCCCATAAGATATCTCAGGTGAGACTTCATCTGTGTCGCAGGTGTTGCTAGTGGAGTCCTGCTCTGTCAGGTCGATATCTTGGGCTTTGTTGATGAACAAGGGATATGAATCTAGTTCGACCAAAATTATGACAACAAATGGTTCCATGGTTGGGACTATGAATCATTCTATCATGGATATGTTTTGGTACCCAACAAAGCTATAAATTCAAGATTGGGTTGATTATAAGGCACTAGAGTTTGCACTGGAGGAAAGTGAAGGATTGCGACTAAGCCCGACTGAATGGTTGGAGCGATACCTTTACACAAATATTCATGAGAGTTTCTTTAGTGAATTTCCTATGATATTTCATGAGTGGTTATTGAATATAGCGATCCAATGGAAAATTTTCCTAGGAGCTTAACTGACTGAGTGGAGTCCTCAGCTGATCCAGTGGCTAAAAATAACTATAAATCCTATATTTAGGGTTGTTGAACTCTTAGTTGATAGTACTCTAGGAAGATATATCACAGAAATTACAGTAGACACAATAAAATCATACAGTGAGACAAAGAGATTTTTTCCAAGGTCCTAGAGGTCGCTATATGAAATATTTGAAAATGTGGATTAGAATGTTGGTCTATGAAAAACGGATTCTGAGAATGGATTTCGACGAGTAAATATTTATGCGTGGAGAACCGGGATATGTTGCAAGAAATATTGCGAGAAAAATGGGTGGGGATAAACTGAGATGTTTTTTGATAATAATGAGACTAAGCTAGAAGGTGGATGCCTAAGGAGTGGAAGAAGATCCCGGTTAGGAAAGAGAAGAAGGACTACGACAAGAAGAGGAAGTTGCAGTGTGACCAGAGGAGAGGATTATGATTTGGTGTCACACCTTGATGAAGGATATTGTGATGAAGAAGAGGAGTACTAGCTTATATCTGAAGAAGATGAAGAGGAAGGAGTACCATATCTAGATCAAGATTATGACATACCTGCAACCTCGCATAAATCACCCGAGGTAAGATCTAGAAACAAATCACCTAGTGGTTTTTCTAATCAAACTAATAATAATAGTGGAAATAACATTAAGGGAACTCCCACTAGTAGAATCTTTAATTCAACAACCCCAAGAGTAAACAGAATGGCTGGAAATGATATAAAGTTACCAATATTTAATGGAAAAGGGTTAGAGGACCCTAAGAAACATTGGTTTCTATATGAAGTCATATGGACCATGCGACATGTCCAACATAAGGCCATCGCGAAAGCTTAGATGATCACAACCCTTAGAGATAGTGTGTTGGACCGATACATGAAATTCTTTGTGGTTCCAACATGAATCCCACAGAAGACATTAGATCAAATCTAGACAGGATTAATGGATGACTTTAGGAAGCCCAAATTTGAGTCCCAGTGCATTATGGAAATTAAAGAAATTAAACAATTGTCTATAGAGTCTGTTTGGGACTTTGACCAAAGATTCGAGACCTTAATGGCTAAAGTAAGTTTTTAGATGTTAGACGTCCAACACAAAGAATGGTTTGTTGCAACGATGTTACCACACATATGTATTCCTTTGATGCAGAAAAAGATAGTATCGTAAAGCTAGGCTCTTGAGCTCACCATGAATTTGGAAGCCTTATCGATTAGAGAAACTTGTGCAGGAATGATGCAGATCCATTCACAAATTTCCAATCTTACAGTGCAACTTCAAGATATCAATAAAGGAAATGAAGTATGAGAATAACTATGGTGTACCTGATGTAGAACCAAAGGATGTCATAAATACAACTTCCTGGTGTTTATGAATTATGTCGCATCAAGAGCACCGAATCCAATGAATACACAAGGGATTCCTTGGTGTAGAATCTCATAGACTAGTGGAGATTGGTTATAATAATTCTTATACTTACATAAAATGGTAAGTGCACCAACTAGTCTATAATGTAAGCTCTATCGGTTAGTGGGCCATAAAGAGAAATATTACAGAGCATATCACTTGCTGCAAGAGAAAGCAGTTGACACATACCTGTCACCTGATGAAGAATGACAAATAGATGTAGGTTGAGTGAGATCAGGAATAAGTTTCTCAAAACCAGTACCCTCAGGATCAATATATGCAAACATAATACCCTCAACCCAAGGGGGCTGGACTTTTTATAGGTCAAGGACAAGGAAAAGTATTTGGTGGTGAAAGAGGCCAAGTTATATGTTATAATTGTGGACAACTTGGACAGTTTTCCAACGACTGTACAAATCCTACATCGAGATGTTCATACTGTAAAGCACTGGATCATACTGTCAAGGAATTTCCTCAACTGATTGTTAAATGGAAAGCCAAAATTTTGGGAAATAATAACCCATCGCTAAACGCTAATCTGAACATACAAAATATCTATGCTGGGATGTGGGAACCGAATATTGTCATGGTAACAAGAGGTGTTGTGAATGGAGTTGAACAAGAAGCATCATATGGACAAACGAGAGTGCGATCGACAACACAAAAGAAGCACCATTTAATTTCCAAAAATAAAAGGAGATAATATTGGATGCTTGACACGAGTTTGTTGACAAAAATCAAGCATCAAATTCATCTATTGAACCAAATGAAGGAATGATATTGGAGATGCCTCAACGATTTGACCAATTGTTCCAGAAGAAATAGACAGAAAAGGTTAGTGAATTGAAGGAATTATTTAATATTTGTCTAGCATTAATAACAGATAAAGATGTTATTGTAGAATTGACAACCTTAATAGAAGAACCTCAAGTAGATGTGCGACTAGAAAGGAGGGTTAACCATATTGGGAAAAGATTGAAAACTGGTCATGAACTAAGAATGGATTTCGAGATAGGAGATTATGACATGGACTATATTATTATGGACTTGGGTTCTGGTGTTAAAATTCTTACTAGACAAACATGGAAGAGTATGGGAAATCCAAGACTAGTATGGTCTATTGTCTAGCTCATACTAGCAAAATCAATCAAAGGTTTTACCTATCAGTCGACTAACTTAGGTTTCTATAAATATAGAAGGATTTGACACTTATGTAGACTTTGAGGTGATCAACATCATTGACAATATGAATTTGTATCTTGTGCTTATGGGGATCGATGCCATTGATAACCAAATTATTCTAAATTTCAAGAGAAGGATACTAACGTTTGAAGATGAAGAGCTCAGGGAGGTTGCACCACTGGATCCTCTAGAAGGCCAGTGGTACGTCAAACATGTAAATAATGAAGTACAATATGGATACTTGGACCATATATACAACATTACTTCTGCAATGGATGATTATGTGAATCCGATGGCCAACATAAAATTCAGCTGGCGAAGCATTAGTTCCCGCACATCGTATTCAGGGGAAGCTTTATAGAATTAGAATAACAAAAGCATGAAGTGTTAATCAGAAGATGCACAAGAATTACAAATTTTGTGCGATGGGTAGGTATTGAGATATGTGATATACCTACCTACCTATGAGGGTTTGCCTCACCTAGAATCTTTTCTAATAGAATTTGAATAAAAATTAATAGAACCCCAATGCTTGTTAGCTCTGGAATTTGCATTGAAGGCTACACCCACAATATGGTCAGTGGCACATAAACAGTCTATATCAAAATGACCCCAATGCCAAATATTGATGGAAGTTTAATTTGGAGAGAAGGTGATATACACTAGTAAAAAATACACAGGACTGAGCAATCCTGTCAATGATATCAAGTATTGTTGAGTGACATGGGAGGCATGTCCACGATAGGAATGGGTCCATCCATTTGTACACACATTGGACATGATACCAAGTAATTGGTACATGTCGGTTGATTTGCGATGAGGAACAATAGAATGGGAAGAATTAGCTTCTAGTTTCATCCATACATTTGAATTTGTTGATGATCATCCTTCAATTGATGTTTCTCTACATGTAATCAAGATGAATATCTTTGAATATATTCATGTGTTAATGGAAAAAAATTTCAAAGCAATGCGACACTTTAGCACTAGATGGAATGCTATAATGTAACATGAGAACCCGATGATGATGATTCTTGCGGCATAAATTAAAAACTATCTATGAAGGAGATACCAAAGTCAAACAATCAAAAATTCAAACATACAAAGGGAAGTTTTAAAGTATGAAGATGAAAGAAGAAGAAAATATTGTAGAATATATTCTCAGAGTAGATGAAATTCTCAATTCTAGTAGAGGTATCAGAGGAGAAATAGAAGATAAGAAATAATTAAAAAAGTACCAAGAACCCTTCTAATGAGGTATGACTCAAAAATTTCTACTATGGAAGATCGAGATGATCTTGAATTTATGATAGTGGATGAACTAAATGGGATATTTACTGCCTATGATACGAGAACAGGGAAATATAGATCATCAAGGAAGGAAGAAACATTCAAGGCCTCAAAATAAATAAAGAAAAAAACATGTATAAAAACAAAATCAATCAAAAGAGTCAGAAAAAGAAGAAGCAAACTTTATCAGGAAACTACAGAAAGTTACTGGAAAATACAAATGAAAATTACCTCTCAAATGTTTCAATTGTGGTAGAATTGGGCATTTTGCTTCAAAAATTCCTTATCGGAAACAAAAGGATAGTGATGATAAAGAACCTTGCAATCATCAGGAAAGTCAAAAGAGAAAAGTTGTATACAAGAAGAAGTTCCATAAGAAAAATAATAACTTCAACTCCAAATAGGGAAATAGTGCTTTTGACATGAGTGATTATGAAGAGATAGAAGTTCTATTTATGGGTATGGAATCTTAATGAAATGATCCTTATGAAAATGAAGAATATAGAGAGGTTGAAGTAGTTTTTCTTGAAAGATAACTGATTATTACTCTTGAATAACTAAGAAAATATAAAAAGTGTTAGGACTTATAATCCTACCTTGTCTGAACTATCTATTAGATTATATTAGCCTTACTTAGGAGTCATTTAGTTATTATTGGGTCCACTAGTACCATTGGGTCCACTTGGCCTAATGGAGCCACATGTACCAGTCACTAGAGTGTGGGGAACACTGAATATAGAGGATAACTGGAATCGACTACACTTACATGCATCAATTTAGGCGCCTCCTAGACCAATCCCTACATTTTAGGAGCCACTGGGATTGTCAACACTAAACTTCTTTAGTTGTTGGGAGTTGGTAACTAGTTAAGATTAGTTATTCTTCAGTTAGTTCTCCTCCAGTTCAGTTAGTGCCATTTATGCATGGCTGCATGTTGGAAGGGGTTAGTTCTCACCCACTTCTCACCTACCATTGGAGTTAGACTGGTTTAATTAATTATAACTGATGGATATACTTAATTAGACATATGGATTTATCATGTTGGACTTCGATCATGATTTAGACATCTTTAGTTAGACATGCAATCATATATAGTTATATTTAGTTGGTGGATTCGAATTCCTCCTTATGTAACACCATTGTAACACTGGATTCTTTAATGAAAGTTGATACTGTAATGTTCTGAGAAATACTTATATGTTTCTTGTGAGATATGATTTGTTCAGTGTGTATTATTCATTCCTCTTCACTGCATAGTAATTAAGAATATGATTGCACTCATTTCTCTGAAGATATAATGGCACAACAATTCTAATATGGTATCAACTCCATCTCAAGAAAGATTCAAGTCTATCTACTCTCCATTGTACACCAGAAGCAGTTGGGTTTCCAAAGAAGTACCGCAAAGAGTGCCTTGCTTCCTCTGAATTTATTTAGAGTGGCGATGCAGGCATGACGGACCTTGAGAAAACATACATGTTGAGAGGGAAGGATTGATTCTAACATATTTTGGATGATTTTGGTTTTACAGTGAATTTCTAGAGGTGCTGCGTAGCTTCTATGAAGATATTGTCTGTTTCAGCAAGAGAATTATGGATTCTCAAGCCTCCACACCTCGGGTCCTAACACCCTTCAATTACGTTGATTGGAGGGAAGATATGAAAGTTTCCTTGTGCAACAAGGGATACTTAAGGATAACACTTGGAAGGGAGGTCGAGCTATTAATTTGTCACAGTGGTCTAGGAACTGAAAACATAGTCTCACAAAGAATACAGACAGATAATCATAAAATTGGCAAAATGGCGCTGCAATAGAAGTAGTAGCTCTGTATAATCAAAATGAATAATTAATAATACAATACATTGATCATGATAGAAGCATGAATTCCAAGACAATTTGAATTCCCAAGGAGGTCATTCGAATTGAATCAATGAGTCTAACTTAACTGAATGTAAGCCACAGTCAACACTCAAGTTAACCACTGATCAAAACCCTAATTGACTCAACTGAGCCCTAACTGAAGTTAGAGTACAATAAATGACAGAGTCTAACTGAAAGTAGCTTAGACACATGTCACTGCAAGCCAACCAACAAGTGGTAGTGCATCAATGACTCCAATGAACCCCAATGAGGTTAACTGAAGTGTAATTGACCATCAGAAGTGGTTGGAGGAACCCCTGTTGACTCTAGTTCATTAAATAATCAATTTAATGAAGGAAGGCACCTTCAATGCTCTGTTTAACTGATTTTAACCATCAGTTAGCAATATGGGGCATTTATGACACTCAGATCATCCCTGGAGTGCTCCAGTTAGCCTCCCTGAATGTAGGAGAAGGCTTAGTTAGCCTCATTGACTAAAGGTAGGTATGGGTGTGCTCATGCTGATGTTATATAGTGCTCTTATGATGTCAATTAAGTCAATAAAACTTAGGATAGTGGTTTAACTAGGCGAAATTGACCAAAATGAGTGTGTATGGTGGTAAATGTTTCCAACATCCCCCCTTAAGTTATACTCAAGAGGAGTACAAAAAATAAAGTGCATAAGAATGCTAGGGCCTTGACAACTAAGGCCATAGGTCACCTTGTACAATACTAAAACTCAAACAATGCTAAAAAACAAACTAAGTGAGGAAAAGAGGGAAAACCAAGTGGGAAAAACCCCCCCTCAAGCTGAACACTGAAAGTAGTTGGATCACCCTGATGAACTCACCCCCAATAGTGAATGGAGGTAAGTGAACTTATTTTTTAAAAATCTCTTGGTGAATATGTCTACAATTTTCTCATTAGTTGGGTAGTATTGTAGAATGATGGTCATGTCATGCACTAGCTCCCTGATATAGTGCATGTGTATCTCTACATGCTTGGTCCTCTTCCTGGTAACTGGATCTGTGGATATCTTAATAGCACTTTGATTGTCACAAAATTGGACAGTGGACAAAGTAATACCAAGATCAAACTCTGAAAGAATGCCTTGCAACCAAACAACTTGGATGCAAGCATTCACCGCTCCTCGATACTCAGCCTCTGCTGAAGACAATGCTATGGCGGCCTGATTTTTTCTAGAACAAAAAATGGGGCCACCACCAAACATGAAGACATATTTTTAAGTTGACTTCCGATCAATAGAATCACCCTCCCAATCAGAATCTGTGTATCCAACTAGCTCTAGCTTGGAGTCTGTAGCATAGTGAATGTCGTAGGTCCTGGTTCCCTGAATGTACTAGAGGATCCTCTTGGATGCCTTCCAATGAATATCATGGGATGCTGTATGTATCTTGATACATCATTCATTTCATAATAGATATCATTCTGAGAATGAGTCAAGTACAACAAGCTACCAATCAACTGTCAATAAATAGTGTAGTCCATGGGAGGTGTGCTTTTTCCTTCTTCAAGGACGATCCCTGAAAGGAAAGGGAATGGTGTAGGCATACATTCAGCCATGTTAAAACTGAATAATAGGCCTTATATGTATTTGTACTGATTTACCACTATCCCATCATAATTTTGCTCAATTTTGAGCCCCAAAAATTGTTTTAAGAGCCCCAAATCGCTCATTTCAAATGCATTGTAGAGAGCAGTTTTGATGACTGAAATAGAAGCAACTATGCTACCTGTGATTAGTAAGTCATCAAAATATAAAACAATAATAATCAAATTACCATCATACTTCTATATATACACATTTTTATCTGATCTACACCTTTGGAAGTTTTGCAAGAGAAGGAAGGCATCCATCTTGGAATACCACTCTCTTGGGGCTTTTTTTAACTCATATAGTGACTTCTTTAGCTTCCAAATCAAAGATGGATAATATATGTAGCCATCAGGCTGCTTCATGTATATCTTCTCATGAATATCTCCATGCAAAAATGATGACTTAACATCCATATGATGCACTTCCCAATGCTTAGATGCTGAAATTGCCAAAACTAGGAGGATGGAATCCATTTTTGCAACCGGTGCAAAACTCTCATGGTAGTCCACACCTTGGACCTGGGAGAAACCTTTTTCCACCAGCCTTGCCTTATATTTTCAGTTTCTTCCATATATAGAAACCTTATTCCAAAACACCCACTTGCATTGAACCAATTTCCTTCCCAAAGGAAGAGAAACTAACTCCCAAGTAGTGTTTTTCTGAAGAGAATTCATCTCTTCATCCATGGAAACTTGCCATCTAGGATCCTTCTGAGCATGGTAGTAAGACTTTGGGTCTGAAATTATCATAAAATAAAAATATTCAAACATCAAATAATCAGTACAAGAGAGCGCAATACCTGTTCTTTGGAAATCAGACCAAGTTCTCCTTGGATCATCCGAATTTCCAATGTTATCTCCTGCGGAGGAGAGTGTCTATCGGGCCCAAGTTGGGAGATGATTTTGTACTTTAGGTTCTGATTAAGCATATAATGTTTTCTGTACACTGATATCATAAATTAGGGTTATCACCCCCAATTTCATCATCCAAATATTCAGTAGAATAGGAAGGAAATTCATCAGTTTTCTCCTTCACTAGTTCCACCTCCTAAAGAGGCTCATCAAACTTGACACTCCTTTCGATGATGATATATTTTGTTTTGATATATAGAAGCTTGAAACATTTTGATTCATTAGGATACCCAATAAACAGACATTCTATGCTTTGTTTTTGCAAATCCCTCATTTTATCAAGTGGAATTCGAGCCCATGCAATGGACCCAAACTCCCGCAGGTTCGACACATCCGGCTTGTGTCCGAAGTATGCTTCAAAAGGGGTATTCCATTTCAAGGATGAGTGTGGAACTATGTTCTGAATGTATTCTGTAGCATGCATGGATTCAGCACACAAATTTTCACCAAATTCTTTGATTCCAACATACAGGTGGTCATCTCCTTAAGAGACCGATTCTTCCTCTTCGCTACACCGTTCTGTTGGGGAGTGCAGGGAATTGAATGATGGACCTGAATACCACTTTGGGAGAATATGTTTAGAAAATAATTATTGACATACTACCTTCCATTATCAAATCTCAAGGTATTGATCTTTTGGCCAGATGCATTCTCAAGCAAGGCCTTCAATTCAGTGATTTTTTCACAAACTTCAAACTTATTTTTGATAAAGAAGACCCATGTGTACCTGGAAAAATCATCAATAAAAGTCAGAACATACCTTGATCATTCATGTATTTGATAGGCATGGGACCGCTGATATCAGAATGTATCAGTCCCAATATGCATGTAGCTCGGCTTGCCTTCCCCCAATCGAACTTGTGCTCAGGGTGCTTTCCAACAACACAACCCTTGCAAATTCTAGTGGTTTCCTTGATGACCGAGAGGCCTTCAACCATGGAATTTTTCTATAATTGCTGCAAGTATTTGAAGTTGAGATGGCTGAACCTATCCTTCCACAGTCTACTAACTTCATTTCCATGAGTCAGCAGTGCGGTGGGCTTTGCATCTGCCACAAAATGGAAAAACTCATAGGATTTTGCATGATGGTTTGCAAGGCCTTTTGCAACAAGTTTCCCAAATGCAAGTTCCGTGATCTCTACATCATTAGAACTGAAGGATGCTCTCTTGGGAACTCTCATATGTTTTGTTTGATAAAAACTCAGGAGGTTTGATGCCAGCGATGGTACATACAAAACATTTGAACAATAGCCATTCTCAAGATCAACAGTACCTTGTCCTTCTGAAATGATGGTGGAGTCATATCCCATGGGGATGGGGATGGATTTTCCGGTCTCCAAAGATGAGAAGGAGTCTCTTTCATCCGTCATGTGGTTTGAAGCTCTGGAATATATCAAGAGTGCTTTGGACTTTGAAGTGCTTTCCATGAGGGCATGACCTCTTTAATTCTGTGGTTCCCAATCTTGGTGATCTCTCCTCCAAAATCTTTCTGGAAGATTGATGTGATTTCTCTCAAGGAGAGAGGTAGCTTCATCAAGTTTCTTCTTCATGTAGACATGTTCAAGGTGGAATCCCTTCCCATAGTATGAACACTTGACTTTTTCCTTTCCATGATGCCCTTTTCCTTTGTTCTTCTTTGAGCCGGAAGACTCATCATACTGCTGGTTTTCAACTTTAGGATTAGGAGCTTCAAATTTAGTTTTTAGGTTATTCTATTTCTTTCCTTTACCCTTCATATATTTGGTCCTTGAGACATGGAGGGCTTGATCATGGGAGGATCTGATGATCCCCATCTGGACAAGCTTATCATGTTCACTTGTTAGGGACTCAATGAAGGAATTGAGTGAAGGAATATTCCATCCAGGGGTTGTGAGCTTCCCCGCACAGAATGTAGAGACAAAAAATGAATAATCAGCTCCAATTTTGGAGAGTATGATGAGGATGATCTGATCATCCTCCTTCTCCACTTTGCATTGCTTCAACAGTAATACAATGTGCTTGAACTTTGTGAAAAAGTCATTTAAGGTCTCGAAATTGGAAGGATGGAGAGACATAAACTCATTCTCAAGCTGGTATACTCTCAAATCATCCTAATTTCCATACAGGGTTTCCAATTTGTCCCAGATTTCCTTTGGAGTCTTTAATCCTGAAAGATGGAAAATAAGATCCCAGGAAACAGAGAGGCACAAGAATTCAAATGCTTCATCTTTCTTGTTCAAGAATCTATCTTTGTCTATCACGGAAGTAGGATCTTCTTCAATATCCATAGTGACCCTATAGAGTCCTCTGGCATGTAGCTGGATCTCCATGTCTCCTTTCCATGAGTGGAAATTGAACGTAGTCAAGAGTTCTATGGAAGAAGCCATCTGAATCTGCTGGAGCGAATTCTTTCACCTGTTAAAAACCTGAAAATCACAACAAAAGGGGCACCATAAGGTTGGAAAGCCTGCACATTTTAGGCTTTCATCACACCCATCATATTCAATCAAGCAAGCTTAATCAACAATTTCCTTACCTGGGGTATTAAGTGGTAAGCCTTGGCTTCTGGGCAGTGCTGGAATTTTTGAGCTTTGCTCAATTTTTCATGCAAGATCTGTCAGAAACCTTGTTTTTGAGAGATCTAAGCTTCTTCCCACCATGAGCTCTGATACCATATTAATTTGTCACAGTGGTCTAGGAACTGAAAACACAGTCTCACAAAGAATACAAACAGATAATCATAAAATTGGAAAAATGGTGCTGCAATAGAAGTAGCAGCTTTGTATAATCAAAATGAATAATGAATAATAAAATACAATGATCATGCTGGAAGCATGAATTCCAAGACAATTTGAATTCCCAAGGAGTTCATTCGAATTGAATGAGTGATTCTATCTTAACTGAATGTAAACCACAGTCAACACTCAAGTTAACCACTGATCAAAACCCTAATTGAATCAACTGAGCCCTAACTAAAGTCGGAGTGCAATAAATGACTGAGTCTAACTGAAAGTAGCTCAGACACATGTCACTGCAAGCCAACCAATAAGTGGTAGCACATCAATGACTCCAATGAACCCCAATGAGGTTAACTAAAGTGTAACTGACCATCAGAAGTGGTTGGAGGCGCCCTTATTGACTCCAGTTCATTAAATAATCATTAAATAATGAATTTAATGAAGGAAGGTTCCTTCACTACTCTAAGTTAACTGATTGTAACCATCAGTTAGCAATATGGGGCATTTATGACACTCAGATCACCCCTGGAGTGCTCCAGTTAGCCTCCCCGAATGTAGGAGAAGGCTTAGTTAGCCTCCTTGACTGAAGGTAGGTATGGGTGTGCTCAGGATGATGTCATACAGTGCTCCTTTGATGTCAATTAAGTCAATAAAACTTAGGATAGTGCTTTAACTAGGCCAAATTGACCAAAATGAGTGTGTATGGTGGTAAATGTCTCCAACACAAGCCCCATCATCCAAATCAGAAAAACAAGTTTCTAAACCACTTAGATAAAGATTTTGGTTATCTATGTACTCACATATCCAAAGATCTCCTCTTTCACCTTGAATTTTTTAGGATTCTCGGGGAAGCTTGCGAGAAGCTTGAAGTCTTGTTTGACAAGCAAGGTGAGCTTTGAGGACACATTCTAGAGAACGAGTTGATAGCCTTACATCCCAATAGTTTCAAGACCATACAACAATTATTTAATAGATTCAAGTATCTTTCACTTCAATGCTGATAGTGTGGAATAGAAAGAAAGGATGAGTAACATGTGTTCTCCATACTCAGCAAACTAGGTACTGAGTATTATGTATTTGTTTCAATCTTCCATTTCAGAAGAGCTTCCATTCCTAATTGGAAGATACCCTCACTTGATTCTTTTGTTGAGTCCTTAATACAGGAGAAAGAGAAGTTGGTCTAGATGGGAGTCATCCAGACTTCCAAAAACCAAGATCTCCTAGTGACAAACTCTACCAAAGCGCAATATAAAGGGAGACCTAAGGGGAATGAGCCTAAAGCATCTAATTTGAATCCTAAAGATAATTAGAAGACTTTTGAAGGAGCTTCGAGCTCTAAGAAGAAGAGAAATTTTGAAAAAAATATGTGTCCCTATTGTATGAGGGGTTTTCATCCAGAAGACTCTTTTATGAAGAAGCAAGTATACCAACTAACTGCCCTCCTCAAGTAGAATAACATTGCTCTTCCACAAAGAGCAAATAAGTCTGATGATGGTCCACATGAATAATATGATGAAAGGTGCCATGCCTTGAAGGCTAGCCTTATTTAGTCAAAAGCATACTTGATTGATTCTAGACCATCTAACCACATGGTTTCCTCCAAAGAATATTTCTCTACCCTCACACTATCAAAAGGGCCTAATATTCACATGGGATATGACTCCCAAATTCTAGCAACAAGAAGAGGTTCAGTTAAAATTGAACACGGTGATTTCAAAAATGTTCTCTATGTGCCCTCCCTTGCAGCTCATTTGTTGTCTTTTTATCAGATGACCCATAGAGGATCTCCCAAGAGAGTTACATTTGACTCAGATTCAGTTGAGATCATAGAAAAAGATATTGGAAAGATCATAGTCAAAGGTATTACAAATCATTTTACTAAAGCTTATTAGTTCTCACATTGTTTTCCTATCTCATCTCCTACAACTTTATTGACTCATGCTAACAACACCGGTAAGATTTGGCATGAGAGATTTGGGCATCTCAATTTCAAATATCTCCAGTAGCTCCACAATGATAAAATGGTTGAAGGTTTTCCTCTCATTCAAACTTTCGATGGAGTATGTTGTGGTTGCTTGGTAGGTAAGCATCCCGAGAAGAGGTATGAAGTTGGGAAGGCACATAGAGTTGCCTCTATACTTGTTTTGGTACATAGTTATGTGACTGGGACAATTCCCACAACATCCATTAATGGTTGCAGGTATTTCCTCACCTTTATTTATCATTGTTCTAAGTACTCTTGGATCTAATTTATGAAACATAAATCAATTTTTTTTGAGATTTTTAGAGTTTTTAAAGCTAAGGTTGAGAATTGTTTCAGTAAAAAGATCAAGTCCATAAGATCTAATAAAGGAGGAGAGTATATAAAAGGAGTTTTTCAATGTTATTGTGAGTCAGAGGGGATTCGAATGGAACATTCAGTTCCATACACACCATATCAAAATGGTGTGGCTGATAGGAATAATAGATCACCAAAGGAGATGGAAACATGTCTTCTCCATGCCAAGAATCTCCCGCCTTCTCTTTGGGTAGAAGTTGTAAATTGTGCTTCATATTCGTAGAACATAGTGCCTCATAAATCAGTGGCTAGGCTAATACATTCAAAGCACTGCATGGGAATAAGCCCAATGTCTCTCATTTGAGAGTTTTTGGTTCCAAATATTGGTCCAGAATACCCATTAACAAGAGGAAGGCCTTCCAATCCCAAAGTAGAGAATGCATTCTACTAGGATATGCAAAATATGCAAAATCATACATGTTGATGAAGGTTTCAACTAGGAAATGCTTCATTGAGCGGAGTGTTCAATTTGAAGAATATCTCTTGTGTGATACACTACCATCCGAAGCACAAGAAGGTATAACCACTTTTCCACTACCTTTTGATGATTATGATTTGTTATATTTTGTAGATTCAGATGAAGAGGATCAAGTCCAACATGATCTTGTTATTGAGGATAAACCTCATGATATTCTAGATCCATATCCAACACCCATTCCAAACCAAATTCCTAATCCTAGATGGGCTCAAAATCTCATTGATGCAGCTGGGGATGGTGTTGGAAATCCAAAAGACAGAAGGAGAACTAGGTCCCAGTATCAAAATGAGCATGTGTCTCTTTCCCTCATAGATTTTCTCCCTACATAGTGGTGCAACAAATTTATAGAAAAAATTCTATGTGATGATAGCGAATGATCAACCAATTGACCAATAGAAGAATAAAATTGATCGTTCTCCACCCCTTCCATCCAGAAGAAACACACAAATTCATCAGTTCATAAGGACATTGAGAGGTTCACAGGCACAGCTTCAGGATGATGTTGCATAGAAGAACCATACTGCTACATAGAGCTACAAATTTGCAGAAGAGTTTTTTGACAAGTTATTTTTCTAATGAGGAAGCTTCTTTCTTCTAATGATAGCTTGTATTTTCTTGTTTCTTGCTTATTTTGAGGTGGGGGTCTTCCCATGTGGTTTTCCCCTATTTCCTTAGTTTATTAAGCAACATTTTCTATCTTTTAGATTGTATATGGGTGATTTTATCCTTGTTTCCAAATCCCATAGTTTTCCAAGTTAGGATTCAGGGGGGATGTTAGGATTTATAATCATCCCTTGTAGGAACTGTCTATTAGATTATATTAGCCTAACTTAGGAGTCATTTAGTTATTATTGGGTCCACTAGTACCATTGGATCCACTTGGCCTAATGGGACCACATGTACTAGTCACTAGAGTGTGGGGAACACCGATAGAGGATAATTGGAACTAACTACACTTGCATGCATCAGTTTAGGCTCCTCCTAGACCAATCCCTGCATTTTAGGATCCACTAGGAGTGTCGACACCAACCTCCTTCAGTTACTGGGATTTGGTAACTAGTTAAG
Source organism: Pseudotsuga menziesii (assembly GCA_001517045.1). Classification (NCBI taxonomy): domain Eukaryota; kingdom Viridiplantae; phylum Streptophyta; class Pinopsida; order Pinales; family Pinaceae; genus Pseudotsuga; species Pseudotsuga menziesii. The sequence continues at coordinate 5,445 of LPNX011055866.1, read as the reverse complement.
CTTAGTTATTCTTCAGTTACATTCAGTTATTTCTCCTTCATTTCATCTAGCGCTAGTTCTGCACGCATGCATGTGGGAAGGCGCTAGTTATCACCTACTTCTCACCTACCACTGTAGTTAGACTGGTTTAACTGATTATAATTAATGGATAGATTGAATTAGACATATAGAGTTAGCCTCTTGGACTCTGATAATGATTTAGACATATTTAGTTACCCATACAGTCAAATACAGTTAGATTCAGTTGGTGGATTCGAATTCATCCCTAATGATTCGAATTCCTCATGTAACACCATTGTAACACTAGATTCTTTAATGAAAGATGATATTGTAATTATCTGAGAAATATTTATTTGTTTCCTGTGAGATTTGATTTGTTCAGTGTGTATTATTCATTCCTTTTCACTGCATAGTAATTAAGAATCTAATTGCACTAATTGTTATGGAGATCTAATGGCACAACAATTCTAATAAAAAGAAGTATAAATTATTGAGGGGACAACTGTCAAAATATGACGATGACCAAATATCAAGAGATGATGAAGTTTCCAACTAATTAATGAAATAAAATCAAACCATTGTTGATCTGAAGACCCAAATCCAAGAGACCAAAATATCAGAAGAAATCTTCAAACAAAAACTAGAGGAAGAGTAGAAGAAATGTGAGCAACTAGATACTGAAATCTCTTCATTGAAAGATAAACTTAAGGAAGGAACTAATATTTCAAGGATGAAGAACAACTCTAAAACACTGTATGAAAATATTAATAATTGCACTGAGAGGCGCTCTACATCCCAATATGGGGGAGATCTTGTCACATGATGTAACGTTACTAACATGTCGGAAAAAATTAATAGTGATTGCGCCGAGAGGCGCTCTATAGCCCAGTATGGGGGAGATCTTGTCACGTGATGTAACGTTACTAACATGTCGGTAAAAAATAATAGTGAAAGTGAATATTATGGGGGAGATCTTGTCATGTGATGTAACGTTACTAACATGTCGGCAAAAAATAATAGTGAAAGTGAATATTATGGGGGATATCTTGTCACGTGATGTAACGTTACTAACATGTCGGCAAAAAATAATAGTGAAAGTGAATATTATGGGAGAGATCTTGTAACGTGATGTAACGTTACTAACATGTTGGAAAAAAATAATAGTGAAAGTGAATATTATGGGAGAGATCTTGTAACGTGATGTAACGTTACTAACATGTCGGCAAAAAATAATAGTGAAAGCGAATATTATGGGAGAGATCTTGTAATGTGATGTAACGTTACTAACATGTCGGCAAAAAATAATAGTGAAAGCGAATATTATGGGAGAGATCTTGTAATGTGATGTAACATTACTAACATGTCGGCAAAAAATGATAGTGAAAGTGAATATTATGGGAGAGATCTTGTAACGTGATGTAACGTTACTAACATGTCGGAAAAAATAATAGGGATAGTAGTAGTGAATATTATGGGAGAGATCTTGTAACGTGATGTAACGTTACTAACATGTCGGAAAAAAATAATAGGGATAGTAGTAGTGAATATTATGGGAGAGATCTTGTACCCTGATGTAAAATTTGTAATATTGAATAACTAATGTAAAAAGTAGTAAATATTTTGTCGGCCTAATAATGTAAGGTCATAACGTTTCATTTGAAATACACTCCCTATATTAATTCAAATAATACAAACAACAAAAATATTATATAAAGAAAATTGATTATTCTCAAGGAGCTATTAGAGACGAAGAATTTGATAAAGCAGCTATTCCAGACTAGGAATCTGATCGCTTAACAAGGTGAACATTGCATAATTTTAATTCTTCATTTCAAGTAACATGAATTTTTTATAGTGAACATTGCATTTTTTTTTCCAAAACTCCTCTTTGTTTTGGGTTTTCTACAAAATCCCAACACCTCCTCCTCCATTGCTTACATTCCTCGTTGAATAATTACCGCAAAATATTTCCTCTAAATGACAGATGAAACTTCTTCGGCCAATCACCATGTTCCAAAGCTGAAAACAAAAACAACTCTGCACTGTAACTTAAAACGATTACTGGAAAAACATATGCAGATGTGGAGTGAGAGCAGATATGGGGAAGACAGGGAAATGTCTCAAACTGATACAGAGGAGAGACTTTGTTTCCTTCTGAAACACAAACCTAGAAAATTATAGAGTTTAATCTGCTTCACGAGAGTCGACCTTCCCTTCTCAACAGAAAAGAAGACAAACTAGATTAAATGTCCCTCTATCTACGAAAATGGTTTTATAAAATTAATGATAAAACATATTTAAATATTAATAAATCTACATGAATTCTAAACAATAAAGTATTCCATAGTTAAAAATCAAGTGGTTGATATGGGCAACAGAGAATAAAAAAAAGCAAGTTGTTGATATGGGCAACAGAGAATTAAAAAGTGGAGAATATAATATTGATAATCGGTACATAATTAGATATACAAACCTTGAAAAGTAGTGGAGAATCTAATATTGATAATCAGTACACAATTAGATATACAAACTGAAAAGCAGGTGGTAAAATCATGCGCTCTGTAGTGGAAAACTTATTTCAAATAAAGACTGAAACAGGTAGCAGAAATTAAGTATAATATGCTATGTAATGGAAAGCCACTGCAAATAGAGAGATATGATGCCTTCTCTCCTGTAGGTTTTACAGTTTAAATCTAACCCTCAAGCTTGGATAAGCACAGAGCGGAACTTGCCCTTGAATCGTCGATCTGCACGCTTCTTTCATATCCAGCTGGGACGGATCACCTTCAACTGTCCAATCAAAAGTCTGCACCAACCGAGCCACTGCAAGCTCTATCGTAGCAATAGCCACTGAAGCCCCTGGGCATCCTCTCCTTCCTGCACTGAACGATATCATACTGAAGTCTGATTGACCTGTTCAATTCATATGTTTGTCTACCATAAATCTCTCCGGCTTGAATTCAGTAGCATCTACCCCCCACACATTGGGATCCCTTCCTTTAGCCCATAGATTTACCATTACCGTTGTTTTCTTAGGTATGTAGTATCCTCCTACTGTCACAGCCTCTAAAGATTCATGAGGAATCGCTAGTGGCACTACTGGGTATAATCTAAGAGACTCTTTCACCACACAGTGGAGATATTTCATGGTTACAAGATCAGACTCCTTTACTTTACGATGTTGGCCAACGACCGATTCGATTTCTTTCTGCAAAAACTTCATTGCATGGGGATGTCTAAACGGCTCACTCATTACCCATTCTAACTCAGTTGATGTCATCACAAACCCAGCAACGAACATGTCCTATACATATACAAATCCAATTAATTCATGCAAAGTGATAATTGACATATAGAATAAGGTAATAAATAATATAGAATTCCAGAGGTCCTGGCGATCACATACAAGCACAAGAGACTTGATGGTTTCCCGGGTGATATTCATGTCAGTCTTAGCCATGTGGAGTAGCACATCCATGAATTCTTGAACATCAAGCTATGCGTCTCCTTCCTTCACGTCATTTGAGGCCACCGACATGAGATGATTAACATTAAGATGGTCATCTATTAATTTTTCAGCAAATTTATTGAATGTTGTAAAGGTCTTCTTCATCCGGCGCTGGACACCCTGAAAATCAAACCAATCCAAATACGGAATGAAGTCTCCAATGTTTAATGCTCCCACTGTAGCGGTCATCTCGTCCAATAGTTCCTTAAACCTTTGAAATCGCCACCCAAATCATCGTCAAAAAATTTCCTCTTTGAGAGGATTCTCTAGACTATATTGGAGACGAGGGTAGAGATGGCCTTGCTCACATTAATTCTCATTCTTCCACCCTCACTCTCCTCCAAAATTGAACAGATCTTGGCAGAGACCTCTTCATCTCTGACGTGCTTGAAGGACTCGATTCTCTTGGAAGTGAGTAGCTCTAACGTGCATATTTTTCTCATTTTCCTCCAATGATCACCATACGATGCAAAGATCACATCGTTCCAATTGTAAAAGATTAATCTCCCAACAGCTGTTAGTGGTTGGCTGGCAAAGATAAAATCATGAGTTTTGAGAACCTATTTGGCCATCTCGGAAGAAGAAACGACGACTGTAGGGATAGAGCCCAAGCGGAGAAACAAAATGGGACCATATTTGTGAGCAAAGACTTTAAGAGAACGGTGAGCAAGGAGTCTCATTTGGTGGAGATTTCCAATGATATGCCATGGATAGGGTCCTGAGGGTAGTTGACAGCAACAATTGGCATTGAAATTTTTATAAGCATAATCATTGAAAGGGGCACTGTCCTCATTCTTTCATGGTTGAGGGTCCTCCACGATTTATGGGGCAGATTCCCTCTAAAATAATAATATTACACATAAAGACAGGTCGCTCTATTTCAAAAGTAGTTAGCCACATTGGCTTTGTTGTGCATGCCTTTGTTTTCATAGATATCGTGTCTATTATGATCAAGATGATCACACGACCATAGATATAGTAATTCCAATGCAATCTTGAATTGTATCAAGAAAGAATGGTGGTCAACTAATGAATTATCTACAATTTGGCTGAGTTCATATTGCTCACTTCCTTTCGATTATTAATGAGCTCTTCTATGATTCTCATTTCCAAAGAGATCATGCTCACTTTATTTCACAATTATTCCGGGTTTCGCGTGCTCCCACTAATTTTTTCCATTTCCACAGCTCTAATTACTTTTGGTAATTACCCATGATCTCTATCTATATAGTATCCTTCTCGCACTTGCAATCCATGACAATCCATTACCTTCTCGCACTTTGCAATCCATTACCGTGAGATTTTTGGTTGAGCTGATAAGGAATCCATGGCAATCTGGAAGACTAATTCGTTGTTCTGTGTATTCTTTTTTGTTTTAATCATCCCCGTTCTGCAAGCTTCTCATCATGAGTGGGATGAAGCAACTTAGTCGGCTCTCAAAGCATCCAAATCCAGCTCTGTGGCACCTGGTGACCCTTATAGAACAGCGTATCATTTTCATCCCGTCAAACATTGGATGAATGGTATTTTTTAGTTTCTCTTTTTTTTTCTCTTTCATAATGATTCTTTTGTAAGAACTTTAATCATGGACTTGCGATTTACTGACATTAATGAGTTTAATTGTGCCTGATCGGCGGTGCGGCAAATTACTCTCAAGATCCAAATGGATAGTATTGAAAATGAGTTTGAATCTCTTTATCTATAACAAAATGTTCGTAGATCTCGATGGGCCTGCTTTAACTAAATTAATTATTATATTTAATATTTAAATTTAACATAAGTTAATATTAAAATTAATATAAATTAATATTTAAATTTAATATAAATTAATATTAAGGTTAGGTATATATAATATTTTCCATTTTAACAATTTACTCAATCCTTAATACTTATTACGTACATCATGATAATCCTCATAATTATATCTGTGTTTTCAA
>LPNX011055863.1:15010-36541 GCA_001517045.1 Pseudotsuga menziesii | reverse complement strand
ATGTTGTATTTTTTTCACATGTTTTGTACGTTAGTTTTCTTTTTGCCACACTTATCTTGCTTGCAATTTTTTCTTTCCAGGTTTCATATCAAACTAGAAATTATCTAGGATATGCAAACAGAGCCACTTATAGCACTCAAAACATCACTTTTATTTCATCGGTAATTTTTTCACCTACCAACCATATTGTAAGTTGAGGAGGCAATTTTCTCAAATATGCAATCAATAATGTTGCAGAATATAGTAAAAGAAGTGAACTTATTGACCAATACATAACCCTTGGAATCCATTAAATCATCATCAAACTAGACACCCACGTGCTTGTTTCTTAGTTGAGCATACATTATAAAATTTGAGATTCTATTCTATAAATGAAGTTTCTCTGAGAACAACTTCGAGAAGGTCAACTTAAATTTATTGATTATATTCATGTTCTTAGAAGTATATATAGTTTGTTTGATTCATTATCTAAATTCATACTTAATTAGAATCTATCTCATTAGTATAATTCCAGTAAAAGAAAGAATGTATAATCCATAATGAAATTTAATTGCAAACACCATTTAATCATATAAGTAAATGATGAGATAATGTGCGCATGTATAAAAGATAGAAAGGAACCACATCATAAATCAAAAGTGTGTATAGGTTCTGAGTACAAAATTTTGCCTACATGGAAGTGAATGATGCATACATAATCTATAAAGTAGAAATATATAGTAACCATCTAAGATAGTCCAAGTAGTAATACTTGCCTCACAATGACTCATCTTATGAGTCACGTGTGTAGTGAGACTCATCATAACAAATAAATGTTGTTATCACATAATGCAACAAGTATGAGACCCATGAATGAAATCCTACCACATCACACTCGATGCTTTAAGGGATACTGCTGATTCAATTTGGGGTAACACCCTTCTTTATCCCCTTTAGGTTCCTTTAGAAGTATTGAAGGTCCTTTATAGTCTCTCCTTCCTCTTCATCATTATTGACACCTCCACCTTCTTCTATTCAAATATGGGTTGAATGCATGCATCTTGGGCATGTAGATTGAATGTTTTCATCATACATAGTAAAATTTGTAATTTACCTTACACATAGCCAAACATAGTATAAAAAAATAATATTTTTCCATTTTTCTTCAAAATATATTAAAATTCCATAAAAAAATGAAATATTTGAAAAACTTGAAAAACACATGGTTCATAGAATTAGATTCTTACCTATGTCACCCTAATGACTATCAAGAGGAAGAACCAACTTAGGGTCATGTCATAGTTCCATTCTATCATAAGGATATTCCTCAATTAGAAAAATGTGGTCGTCCCACCAATCCAAGAAATCCTATCCAAAAGTAATGATATGTAAACCTCCCCCTACTCTAATCATCAAGTCATCCTCCCTTTGCATTTGTGGCATATGTGTCTCACTTGAAGGTGTAATAACTCTAGGATGGATATAATGTACCTTCCCTAGGAAGAAGGTGCATAATATAGAGCCATATAGGAACTCCATTCATCCCTGACATGGCACTTTATCGATTGATCCTCCATGTTGATGACAAGATCAATATACCAATCAAGTATGTAAAGCCCGAAACATCTTGTATTATACTCCATATGAACCCTCAAATCCAAATCCAATGAGGTATATATTGTCACTCAAGTGATAATAAAATGAATCATACTCAATAAGATATCAATGAATTCCTTTATGAGAAGAAATATTCTACTTTTTCTAGAACCATTATGGTAGTAAGTAGCCACAACATCATCTACAAATATTGATACTTGACCCAAACTCCCTCCCTTTAGGATTACCCTCACACCACATCGACACAATCATGTAATGAAGTAGATTTCCTACACTCCCAAATCTATGGTCTCATTACAAACTTAAAATTATTGCACTTCTAGATCCCATATGTGTATCAAGAATTAAAGAAGTACATTTTGGCTATGCATGGTTTGGAAGGAGAAGAACTTCAACAAGACACATACCTTGGGTGAATTTCTAATGTTTGGATTGTTCAAAGAGGAGCTATATAAAAATTTGTGAGCACATTCTTCCCATTAAATCATATTCATCCCTACAAAATCACTATCATCTTTGTCACACATATCCTTTCCAAGAATGCATTTTGAAAAATGACAAAAAATTTAGGTTTTTCATCACAAAAATGTCTAGTTCATGGTATGGTCACACATGTCCCTTGAACATGTGTTACCATTCTCTCATGTCATATAAATACACACAACTTGGATCTCATGGTTTCCCTAATCCCATCAGCAGGAATAACCATGATCCTACAAACTGAAAATGGTGACCCCAAAATAAATTTTCCCAAAAAATAGAAAGGAATAAGATGAAATGCAAGACCAAGCCAAGATTAATTACTTGCAATTGACAAGTTGAATAAATATATCTTATAGCTCCAAAAATCTAAGTTTGAATATTTATGCTCCTCTCCTCAAATGGATACAACAACATGCAAAATGTTAAAAAATGAGTTTTTTACTTATGTTTTACTTACACGGGACTCATTCTACCCATTGTATAATAGGGTGATGTATTTGTACAATTTATTGTTTTAATATTTTGGACATTTGGTGCATATATCAATCCTATTTTTGACTAAAAATTTGGGTTAAGATAATATTTTTATAGTAGGGACTACGAACATTGAGAAGTTCACCCTATTTGACTCAAGACACTTGTGGCATAACTTCATTTAGAATTTTTTCTAAAATTTAGTTTCCATATGATCTAGACCTCACTTCCTCCTTTCCACTTGAAATATTTACCTCACTGATTCATCATAGTTACTTGGTACTACTTCGTCATCCATCAACACTTACCTTTTTCTAATATAGCTATACCTATGGAGGAAACATCCTATAGCCTTATTGTTAGTGGAGTATTCTGCAACTTAAGCTATATCCTACTCTCTTATTTCTATGGGGTGGGTGAATGCTAATCAACAAAAAAAAATCAATTAAAACAATAATTCTAAGATCTTAAACCTTCTTTGATGGAGATTTACAAGGGGAGGAAGGGAGGAGAAAGCCTCTTGTAGCCGTGAAGTTTGATGGAGTTCCTTAATGACTGATATTGCAGCCCCTTCAATCTCCTTCACACCTTCAAATCTCACCAAAAAATAATTCCTACTATCCTACCAAACTATCTTTAAGAAATATAGGTTAGATCTAATTTCCTACCAATTCTAACTCAACATAAAACTTAAAGGGACAACATTGAACAAGAATTGGGAAGAAAATTGAATTGATTTATAATGGATGAACATGAAGAAATACTTACAACCCTTGAATGTGCCTTCCTTCTCCATTTCTTAGACCTACTCCTCTACAATCCATGCCTTTTCTTGTTAGGATTATAATTCTCCTTTTCCCAATTTGGTCAATTATGTCTAAATCAAGAGTATGTCTAAATCTGGAGTCCTTTTAGTCTATTTTTAGTCACTAGCACCATTGGGTATACTTGTCCTAATTAGGGCACATGTACCAGTTACTAAAGTGTGGGGAAAACTAATTGAGGCCAAATTCCACTGATTGAACTTTCATGCATGAGTTTAGGAGCCTCCTAGATCAATGCCTACAAATTAGGATCCATTGGGAGTGCCAATACCAACCTCCATCAGTTGAGTTCAATTGGTGACTAGTCAAGCTCGGTTAGGATTTCATGGATGCATGTAGGTGAGGTGCATTTACTCACCTACCTCGGTCACTTAGACTAGTCAACACTGAATTAGACACTTGAGTTTGGGTTTTGAACTTCGATGAACTCCGATAATGATTTAGACTAGGTCAGTTAACCATTCAGTCAAGTAGAGTCCAATCAATTCGAATTTCCTCACATGAATTCAAATTTCATGTGGGTATTTAGCCATTGTACTTCATTGTAATTAATTATCTAATTACTTTTGATTAATGTAAGCATTCACAACTGCAATCCATTTTTGCACTGTTTCATTCTTCAATTGCTGAGTAAATTGTATGATCTATCTTGTTAGTTGTGTGTTGGTCCACATATATATGTGCTCAATTTAATATGGTATCAGATCCTCGGTAGGACAAGGAATTTATCCTACTATAGATCCATACTTGGATCAAAAAAGAATTTTGAGCAAATTTGCTCCTTCCAGTACTGCACTAGAAGTGGAGAATTTACCACTTAATATCCCAAGTAAAGGAATTGTTAATAAAGATTGCTTGATCAACTATGCTAGGTGTGATGAAAAATCCAAAATTGCAGACTATCGACCTTATTTTTTCTATTTGATTATGTGATTTACAATTATCAGCCTCCTTCACTGCATTTTCTACAAGTAGCTCAGTCCCCTTCATTGCATTCGCTACAAGTAGCTCAGTCTCCTTCACTGCATTTGCTACAACAACTTAGTGTCTTTCATTGCATTCCAAATGGCCCCTCCAATGGAGCTTCTCACTCATTTCAACTACCACTAGTCAAAGGAGGACATGGAGATGAAGCCACTCCAAAAGACTCTTCAGACTCACAATAAATACAAAGAGAGAGCCAATTCATTATGTTGACAAAGAAAGTACTGGAATAGGCTTGATGAAGCAAATGGATGCTTGTGCCTATCAATATCTTGAGATATTCTCTTCCACATAAATGGATTGAAGACTCCCAAGGAGGTTTGGGATATGCTTTCTTTCTTATTTGACAAGAAGGATGATCTAAGGATCTATCCGCTGGAGAATGAGCTGATTTCTCTTCATCCAACAAATTTCAAAACACTAAATGAATTCTTCACCAAATTCAAGCATCTAGTGTTCCAATTGAAGTTGTGCAATGTTGAGAAGGAGGATGATCAACTCATCCTTTCCATTCTCTCCAAACTTGGTCCAGACTATTCAGTATTTGTATAAACATTTCATTCTATGAAGCTTTCTACTCCAAACTGGAATATTCCTACTCTTAACTCCTTCATTGAATCTCTCACAAAGGAGCATCACAAGTTGATCCAAATGGGGATCATTCGATCTTCCAGAGATCAAGAACTGGTTGCAGGAGGACCTAAGGTGGTGAATGATAATGGGAAGAAAAAGGACGAGTCTCCTATAGAGAAAGAGTAGTCAAAGGAGCCTTCAGGTTCAAAGACAAGCAAGAAGAATGGAAAAGCAAATACACTTTGTTCTTACCGTCGAAGGGGATTTCATCCAAAAATCTCCTGTATGAGAAGAAAAAATGATAAGATGGCTCTTCTTCTAAAGAAACATAACATTACTATACCTGATAGTGCAAGGAAGGATGACCATAGAGAAGAAACTAAAGAATATGAAGAGACATGCCATGCATTGAAGGCTAGCTGCTCAACAACATAGGACTTCCTCATTGATTCTGATGCTTCCAATCATATGGTTGCATCGAGAGAATCATTCTATTCCTTGTAGTATTTTGATGGTCCTACTATTTAGATGAAAAATAACAGTAAAATTCAATCTGATTAAACAAATCCATATGCAAGAGAAAACTGGTGGGTGTGGAAATACCTGAACATAGCTCAACACCCACTAGTAAAATTCAAGCCAAAGGGAAGGGTTCGATCAAGCTTGAACATGGAAATTTCAAAGATGTGCTTTGCATGCCCTCCTTGGCTGCAAATATATTATCTGTATACTAGATGACTCATACTGGATCTCCAAAGCAAGTGATATTTGGTCCTGACTTAGTGGAGATCACAAATATCTCTACTAGGAACATCATAGCGATGGGTGCTACAAATCATGCCTCTAAGGCATATGGGTTCTCACACTTCATGCCATTTCCAGAACCAGTGCACTCTCAGCTTCTACTTGTAAGGGAAGATAAACATTCCATATACTTCTTTTGCAGTTTCCACTTGTATTGCAAAAGCAACTATATCAGTTTATGAGATTGAGATTCAGGGTGATTCATATCCAGATCGAGTCCCTACTCCCAAGCGAGAAGCTAGGAAGATGGATGGAAATCCATCTGACACTCAGAAGGGAAATACCCTTGCTCTATGTCATGCATCTCACCTCCTCCAGAGAGATACAAAAAAATCCCTGTGAGATGCTACATGGAAAGGGGTGATCAATCACATTGCATTCAAAAGAATAGAGTGGATCATACACCTCTTCATCCAAAAAGAGGCAAAGGTTACATTCCTCCTTCCTTCCATCATAATTTTAGGAGAATATGGAGAAGTCTACATCCCAGGCCCTAGGATACTTATGCAAAAAACATCATGCATGATGCTTCGCTACATCACAGATATTGCAGCAACACTTTTTCAATTTTTTCAAACTTGAATCTTGATTCTACCTGCTTAGTTAGAGGGGAGGGTTTACCATGTGGTTTTTCCCCTAGCTCCTTATGTTAAGCAGTTACTTTACTTGTTGTAATGGGTGACCTCTAGTTCTAGTTACCTAGTCCCACAAATTTTCCTAGTTATCATTTAGGGGGGGTATTAGGATTATAATCCTCCCTTGTCCAATTTGGTCAATTATGTGTAAATTAGGAGTATGTCTAAATCTTGAGTCCTTTCAGTCTATTTTTAGTCACTAGCACTATTGGGTCCACTTGGCCTAATTGGGGAACATGTACTAGTTACTAAAGTGTGGGGAACACTAATTGAGGCCAATTTCCACTGTGCACTTGCATGCATCAGTTTAGGAGCATCCTAGATCAATCCATACAAATTAGGAGCCACTGGGAGTACCGATACCAACCTCCATAAGTTGATTTCATTTGGTGTTGGACCAGGAAAGGGGTACAAAAAGGAAGTTCATGAATGCAACAAAGGAAAATGTGCCATGCACACAATGGAAGCAAAGGAAGAACTGCGAAGTACAAAAAGGGCCCACGAAGGCAGAACAGAGAGGTGCGCTGCAAAGGAAAGGCAAGCGCAGAAACACAGAGGAGGAAAATGGCCAAAAAGCGACAGGAAAGTCATGGGTGCAGAAGCCAACTTAAGTCAGCGGATTCCACACAAGTGAAAGCACACTGTAAGTGAGTCCATTAGTGCCTCGTGTCTAGTCATGATCAGCATAGTTGTAGCCTAGGGGACAGCTGATGGTGACAGTTAACAGACTGCTTGTAAGCAGTTGACCCAGTGCAGTCATGAAAAGTGTTATAAATAGGAGAGATTTAATAGTTACAAGGTTTCTTTTTTTTATTCATAATTATGGAATGGATTTGATATATGAGAGCTGTATACAGTTGCAGAGAGTGGATCTAAGAGAAAGGTAATTAGAATAATAGAAGGAGAAAGCTCTGCTAGAGTGGTGCAGATGCTAGGAGAGTCAATCCAGGCTGTGTGTGGATCTATACGTAGTAGGAGTAGATTAGGAGAAATAAGACATAGAGCATGAGAACTATAAGTATGCACTTAAAGACATATCTCAAGATCATTTTGCATCCCGCAGGCTGCAAGGTGCTATATCCTTTCTCATGCCAGATGAAGAGCACCTTGGTGGTTTTTCCCATATGGGTTTCGATGTTATTTCTTGTGTCCAAATGAATGATTGATGTGGTGAATGTTTATGTGATTGATTAATAGTTTCCTCCCATATAATGTAAAAGGTGGATTAGTTTGTGTTAGTTTCTTGCAATTGGTAAATGGATGAACATAATGCCTTATTGAATTGAACTTGTATAAGTATATATCATTCTGTATAATTCCTATTATGAACCCTGACTTAAATCCTAGAGATGACTAATGTGAGTCAGCTGTGCTGCACGAGTTGCACCAGCTGTGAGGGGGAAAGGAAAGTCAAGTCGCATGCGATGACATACAGTCGTGCTCATTCACATAGAGCCAACTCCTCCGTCTAGCCACCTTGCTGCCTTTGTTGAGCTCCTTGGTTGTGAGCCAAGGGACTATACTTCCATGACAATCACAGAAACATGGTTCCAATGGTTACCCATCTATGAGATATCTTGAGTGAGACTGTGACTGCTTCGCAGGTGTTGCCGATGGGGATTTCTCTATCGGGCCGGTATCTCAGGTAGCTGTTGGATCGATGGGCTGTGTAGAACTTGGGTCGCGCAAGTGGGGAAAAGTGGCCAAAAAATGGTTCTGTTGCCGGGACCGATTGATTAAATCAGGGAGATATTACTCAATGAAGGAGTAGATAGAAGATCGGTTGGATGCTAAAATGCTACTGTTCACGCAAGAAGAAGTCAACGAAAGATAGGTGAATGCAAGAAAATGGATAGGTGAATTGTCATAGTGAATGAGTTGGACAGTTTTTGGAGAAGATACACTGTGTAAGAGGTAGAAGTATTATGGAAGGTAGTAAGAAGAGATGTTCCCGAGAAGTTCGGAGGATGAGTTAGGCACTGGATTCTTGAGAAGTGGAAGGAGGTTCCGATCAGGAAAGAGGAGAAAGGTAACATGAGGAAGGATGGCCTATAGATTACTGAGGGAGGGTGAATATGGATGTGAGTTATACCTAGATGAAGGATCCTGCGATGAAGAGGAGGAGTATAGCCCAGTTTCTGAGAGAGCAAAATCAAGAGGGTCTGCAAAATCACCAAGAATAGGACATGACTACAGTATTCCAGAGAGATCACCTAGAGAAATACCTAGAAGTCCTTCACCTGAACCCCTTGTGAACACTAGCAATCCTAGAATTGACACTAGTGAGAAAGAAACCCCATAAGCGATCCCCGTAAATCTACTAAACTCAAGAGGTCCAACGAGCAATCCCAGTGCCACTGTTGGCAAGGGGTTTGGGACAAGTGAGTTGCGCAGCACCACGGCAACTACACAAGCTCGTGTGGTACTGCACAATGGAATATTGGTGTGATAAGCGAAAAGATAACCATTTTTGAATATTTTATGTATATTTTGACCAAGTTTTGTTGCAATAGGTCATTAGCGGTTAGAATTCAGTTATTAGTGGACCCTTGATGTAATGGCATAATCCTATATATAGATCCATTTTGGAAAGTCATAGATATCCATGGAGAGATAGAGATAGAGCATCATGTGTGAGCAGTTGTGAACAATTGTATTGCATTCGCATCTATCTTATGGAGATTTTCCTGTCTTGATTGCTATTTTATCTGGGCTTATTTCTGATGTATGCAATCTCCAGTTTTGGATAAGGATTGTGTAATGTGGTGCATTTGTGAAAGATGAATATATGATGCGATGCATATGGCTTAATTATTTTCTATTGTTATATATATGTTGTGGTGTTGCTACTGTGTTTTGTTAAAATGACTTGCTATAGATGTGATTTAGTGTCTTTTTGCTATATCGATGCGATCTGTTGGTTTTAAATTGCTATAATTTAAGCTTGATGTGCCATGATGAATAATGATGCGATATTTTGATACTGTATGAGGACTGAATAAGTTATGATCTCTCTCCATTGGATCCCCATATCCTCCTTCCCCACTATCGAAAACTTGGTTCTCACAAATCCCCCTTGAACGCCTCGGGTGAGATCTCGTCTACTCCACAAACATTGCTGGACAGGTCAAAACCTGTCTGGGCCAGTGGTCAAGGAGAGTGTGTTCCAAGGCGTCGACAGAGTGGGAACCCCTATTGATGAAGCTTTGTTGGTGGGCTTCTCCAACAAATGGTTTCGTTGCCGAGACTGATTCACAATTAGGAAGAGGATATGTTCTGGCATCGAACTCGATCAAAGATTGAAGGATGGTTTGATCTGAAGTTGCAGGAGTTTGCTGAAGCTAAAAAAATGGAATCCTAAGCTGTCGAAAAGCCACTGGTTGGATAGATATATCCACAATGGTCCTCATGAATGGTTCTTTTGTGAATTCCCTATGGTCTTGCAGGAATGGTTGACCATTTTTTCTAAGTGGAAGACAAACTTTTGAGGAGGAAAGATGACATATTGAACCCCAAAATTAATCCAGGCACTACAAGAAAACAACAACAAGGCATCACGGGAAGTTGAGGTATGGTTGGATAGTATCTTGGAAGGATGCATCACTGATTTTGTTGTTTATACTAATAAATATTTCAGTGAGGTAGAAAGGTATTTTTTCAGTGGACCTAGTGGAGGGTTCCTATTGTCGCTACAACTGTTGATTAAGCAACTAGTATGTGAAAATGGTATCCTAAAGATGGACCAAGAGTAGTGGAACTTTGGTGTGCGGGGGATGTAGGCATCGAGACAGAAAGGGTGGAAATGCATAAGAGAATAAGGGGTAGATGGGCATGAGTTCTGGTGAGAATGTAAAGGTCATCGAAGAAACAAGTGGTTGTACGAGGGGAGGAGAAAGGTTTCAAGAAAAGAGGAAGAGGATGGGAGAAGGTCCTACTAAAGTCGAAGTGCGATACCGTGAAGAACAGCCACATAGGATGAAGTGACCTTTTTTTGATGATGAGGACATACAAGCCCAAGCTACACCTGGAAGAATGATAGGATCGAACCCCAGCAGTAACGTGTCTACTCCTCTACGCACTACTCCACCATAAGGAAGGAATGTGCATTCTATGTCGACTTTCCTGACGTATCAACAACAGTCTAGTAATAGACCACCAATAGGAGGAAGAAGGTCCATAATGGTGGGAGATGAAATGAAGTTTCCAATATTCAATGGAAATGGTACCGATGATTCGGAGCAGTACTGGTTCCTATGCGAAGCGATCTGGACTGCTTGACAAACTATTGACGACGATGTCAAGAAAAGTGAGCTAGCTACTACTCCGAGGGGCCGTGCATTGGAATGGCATTAGAGGAAATTTGGGATCTAAAATGGGCCTTATAAGAAAATGTGCCAACAGTAAATTTTGTGAGTTGGAATTCAAGAACCAATAGAATTTCAATAAAATGAGTCAACCATAATGGTTGAATTGACATATTTGTCATAAAAGAAAACTACTTTTTTTTGTTTGTATTTTTGACATATCTCCCTGTGTTTTTACTCAAATTTCGAGCTGGAGAACTCGTTGGATGTGGAATTTAATTCCACATCCAACGAGTACCCACATTGCATACTTTTGACAGACCCCACTACCCTAAAAACAAGAAATACCTGAAAAACCATGATGATGAATTTAATTCCACATCCAACAAGTGCCCACGTTGCATACTTTTGACAGACCCCGCTACCCCAAAAACAAGAAATACCTAAAAAAATGTGATGATGACATCATCATCACATTTTTTTAGGTATTTCTTGTTTTTGGGGTAGCGGGTCTGTCAAAAGTATGCAGCATGGGCACTCGTTGGATGTGGAATTAAATTCCGCATCCAACTAGCTCTCTCACTCAGAATTTGAGTAAAAACACAGGGAGATATGTCGAAAATACGAACAAAAAAAGTATTTTTTTTCATCCTCCAAAGTTAATAACTATTATTTTATTATTTTCCTTAGGAGGCCCATTTTAGACCTCAAATTTCCTCTAATTCATGCTTAAGACTCTTCAAAATGTCTACATAACTCCTAGGCTTCCTTTCTAAGAGCTTGAATTCTTCAATGATCCCTTCTTTATCATAGCCTAACCCAGTCTAGTAGCTAAGAATGTCATCTAAAGTTGAAGAACTTGTTTTAAACTTCAAATTTGTAGAAACTATCTTGTTCATTTCCTATTTCGGAGAAATGATCTCAAACTCTTTTACTTGACTCAACTTATTATGTTCTAGTAGTTGTGCTTTTCCCTCTTCCAATTGACTATTAAGAATCACACAATTCTCATTCGTTTCTTTAAATTTATCCACTTTATTTTTGAATCGATCGAGTTCATATTTTAAAGAACTAACTTCTTCATTCTTTTATTGAAGTTGACTCATGAGGTTTTGCTGATTTTTCTCATATTTGTCTAATTATCTTTCTCGTAGCTCATCCTTTTCCCTGGATTTCTTCAATTTATCGAGCATGTTTCTTTCAGTATTTATGAGTGCTTCCTATGGTACTTCATTCATTGAACAACCTATTTGTTGGTCCATTGTGTCTAAGGATCTCCTTCAAGTTTGCAAGGCTTGTGACGAAGGCCCACTATGATACCAATTGTTAGACACACAAAGAACACAAAGACGGGGGGTTGAATCTCTGTGTGCTTTTTCAATTTTCAAAATCAACAACTAATTCATCAATTCATTATTCTACCATTTGCATAATCATTTCATATACCACTTCATCATTTATAAATCATAAGCATCTGAATCATGGAGTCATGATAAGAACCATAGAACAAGAGAACACAATACCATATGATTTTGTAATCCTTTTGTATTTTTTTTGAAAGGGCTACAACTGTGAGATAAAATCAACACCTACTGGTACAAAGAGAAGCTACTCTTCATCCAGGACCCTTCCTGGTTTTCTTGGACCCTGCTAAGAAGGGTTTGAGGTATCCTAACCTCAAAAGGAAGACAAGATTTCTTTTACAATTACAACATTGTCTCAACATACTCATCACACACACATATCAGTGTCAAGTGAACTCACTGCCAAATCGTATTTTTGTCCACATCATCACTATCATACTAAGCATCACTACTACTCATCATAGGTATGCTCATCAATCTGCTCATTAATATTGTTTCTCTTCAATCATCTTGTTCGTCTAGTCACTGTTGCTCATGACTGCTGCTTATGAACCTCTGGGTAATCTATGCTACTCATCCTCTATTCGGGTACATAGGGTACTCCCAAAAGACCAAACACCTTGAGCAACCAATTCACACAAATAGATCATACATCAACACACCAATGTTTGTCACGTGGTTAAAACCCTCTAGAGGGAAAGAGTCCATGGCCCCAGCCAAATAGCTACTTGGAGCAATTTGTTATGCAAAAGAAAGAAATTTACATGACCTTCTCATAATCGATCAACTAGCCAAGAAACCTCCATGCTCTTTAAATAGAGATCATGGACCAATCAGGTGTTAAGCCATGGATCAATGGTAGGTATGATCTAAGAGAAATTGAACCGTCAGAGCACTCTATTTCTATAACATATTGTGACCGTGGGATTAGAATATTTACAATGCATAGTAAAGAAACACACTTTTACTTAACGGATATATTACACAAGTTGATCTTAACTAACTCCTAAGTGTCTAAATATCCTAACATCCCCCCTTAAGAACAACTTGGGATAGGATTGAAGGATTTACAAAAGTGATACTATTAGGAGAAGGAAGGAGGCATTATAGCCTATTCCCCCTTAAGGACACATTCCTGAAATCCTAACATAGACCGAAGTTTAGAAAGCTTCACTTCTGTAAGAGACTTGGTGAAGATGTCTGCAAATTGATCATCTGTAGGGAAATAGAGAACTTCAATAACACGATCATGAACAAGATTTATGATGAAGTGCATGTGTAGGTCAATGTGTTTGCTGCACTGATGTAGAATTGGATCTTTCGCAAGCTTGATGGAACTTTGATTGTCGCACCAAAGTAGAGTAGGTTGCTACTGATTGAATCCAAACTCTCAAAGGATATGTCGAAGCCATAAAGCTTCCTGACTGACATTAACTACGGCTCAATATTCTACTTCTGCTGAAGAAAGAGAAAGAACTTGTTGTTTCTTACAAGCCCAAGTGACAGGTTCATATCCTAGACTGAAAACATAACCTGTAGTAGACTTTCAATCATCAGGATCACCGTCCCAATATGAATCAGTGAAACCAACCAACAAAGGTTTCCCCCCTATACTGTAATGAATCCCAAAATGAATTGTACCTCGAATATATCGAAGCATTATAACCTATGCTTTCTAGTGACTTTCATGAGTAGTTTGCATATAACGGGCAACACGACCAACGACAAAGGAAAGTTTAGGACGAGAATGAGTAAAGTATAAAATACTACCAACAAGTTGACAATACAAGGTAGCATCTACTTCACGGGAAGTACAAGTGGAAAAAAGTTTGACTCTAGACTGAAAGGGAGAAGGGGTTGGTTTACAATCTTCCATGTGGAATCGACAAAGAAGGTCACAAGCATACTTAGATTGGGAAAAAAATATTTCTTCTTTGGTTTGCAAGACTTGGAGACCAAGAAAATAATGCAAATGTCCTAAGTCTGACATTTCAAAATTTTGCTTAAGACTAGATTTCACATGGGTTATAAGTTTAAGGTCACTACTAGTAAGGATAAGATCATCAACATAAAGAACAAGTATGATGAGATGGTTTCCTACTTTCTTGGTATAGACATTGGGGTGAGAATGGAATCTAGAAAAACCAGTGTCAAGGAGAAAGCTATCCATTTTGGCATACCATGCTCTAGGAGCTTGCGTAAGTCCATATAAGGATTTCTTAAGGAGACAGACAAGGCTAGAGTTATCCTAAACATATCCAGGAGGTTGTTCCATGTAAATTTCCTCCCATAAATCATAATGTAAAAAGGAAGACTTGACATGCATTTGATGGACTCCCTAGTTATGTAAAGCTACAAGGGAAAGAACAAGGTGGATGGAATTAATTTTTATAACAGGAGCAAAGGTTTCATTGTAGTCAATCCCTTCAACTTGGGAAAAACATTTGGAAACTAACCTTGCC
Source organism: Pseudotsuga menziesii (assembly GCA_001517045.1). Taxonomy (NCBI): domain Eukaryota; kingdom Viridiplantae; phylum Streptophyta; class Pinopsida; order Pinales; family Pinaceae; genus Pseudotsuga; species Pseudotsuga menziesii. The sequence continues at coordinate 22,038 of LPNX011055863.1, read as the reverse complement.
TTAAGTCTTTCAACACTTCCATCTAATGCATACTTAGTTCTGTAGACCCATTCACATATGACAAGTTTTCTTCCTTTTGGAAGACGAACAAGATCCCAAGTATCGTTCACCATTAAGGAACAATATTCTTCATCCATAGCTACATCCCAGTCTGGATTTCCTAAAGCTTATGCAAAAGTTTCTGGATCATGATTTTCAGAAACTTGAGGCGAAAGAGAAGAGGCTCACTGAAACTGAGAGCGGGTTCGACATTGATCTCTAGGATCACTGGCAAGATCACTAGCTGCTTCACATGTTGAGTAGACCCATCGAGGAAGTATTGGTGCTGGTCCAATTGGAGGAACATGAGTAGGCAAAGGTTGATTTTCATCCTCACTATCATCATCATAAACTAGAGTTGGAAACCTGCCAAGGAAGTTGGAAGAAGAAGAAGAAGTTACAATCGTCGAATCAGGCTTGTAGACAAAATATGGCACACCCGCCAAGTGAGGCTCGCAGGCCAAGAGATTTTCATCAAATTTAACATCTCTTCTAATGATTATATCACAAGAATGTGGCTGAAGAAGTATATAACCTTTTACATCTTTTGAATATCCAACAAATATGCACTTTTCACTTTTAGGCTGCAATGCTTTCCGCTTTTCATCCGGAATGTGAGCCCATGCTTCACAACCAAACACACGAAAGTGACTTACATCTCGTTTAATTTTACTCCATGATTGTTTCGGTGTTATAGCTTGTAAAACTTTAGTGGGTGTGCAATTAACTATGTAATTTGCACAATTTATGGCCTTAGCCCAATATTGAAGACTTAGTCCCTTAGATTTGGTCATACAATTAGCCATTTCTTTTAAAGTGTGGTTCTTCCGTTCAGCTACAACATTTTGTTGTGGTGTATATGGAACAATGTGTTATTGTTGGATTCCTTGTTTAGTGCAGAAAGTAGTGAACTTGTTGTTAACATATTCTCCTCCATTGTTAGATCTTAACTTAATAATTTGATGACCATATTGTTTTTCAACAAGGGCCTTGTAGGCCAAGAATATGTTAAATACATCGCTCTTAAGTTTTAGGAAGTAAACCCAAGTGCATCTGGAGTAGTCATCAATGAAATTTAAGAAATATTTGAAACTAGAAAAGGATGCAGATGGAAGAGGGCCACATAAGTTACTATGCACAAGCTCCAAGGGAACTGAGGCGTGCCAAGAGGCACGTTTGTCAAAACTGTCCCGATGATGTTTTTTGAGTACACAACCGGAACAAACACCATCCTTGCAAGATACCATCGGAAGACCAGTCACCATATTATCTTTACATAGTTGTTGCAATGAGCGATAATTTATGTGACCAAATCACTCATGCCAAAGTTTGTTGAAGTTATCACTATGAGCAACAAAAAATGAAGGAAAAGATGATGACCCAAAGTTGTCAAATTTGTACAACCTGGTAATATCATCAACAGTTCCAGTAGCAAGGACATTTTGATGATTTTTAAAATCTTTGATTACAACTTGGTGAGGTGTAAACGTTACAATTTTTTCTTCACCCGAATGAGTAATTTGATAGACTGATAACAAATTGCAGGAAATTTTTGGAAGAAACAGTACATCACTGAAATGACCATTTTCTACTTGAACTATTCCAGATCCTACAACACTTAGAGATCTATAATCACCAACAAATATTTGCTTAGTGTTACATTCATGCATAGTAGAAAAGATGGCTTGATCCTTAGCCATATGATAAGATGCTCCAGAATCAATGAGCCATTCAATTGAAGTAGAAGAAGAAGATGTAGTATAAGAGTAACTAGAAGCACAAAGTACATGTCCACGATAGGTAGATTCTGAATACGAATCTAGGCTGATGTGGTGCTTCTTCATTGTTGCTTCCAAGGCTGCCATCTTCTTGAAACACTTAGATTTATCATCATTACCTTTCCCACAAAAATTGCAATGACGCTCAATCTTCTTTCCTTTTGGCTTGGATCCTTTGTCATTTTTTAAATAAGGAGCTAACTAAGAGGGTTTGGGACCCTTATTATTTGGCTTATTATTGCAAAAATTATGTTTCTTGGGAGGCTTGGACTTTTCTTTCTATTGGGACAATAAGGCTTTTCCATATGTATCTGCATCGTTAATTATTCCAAGATGAATGAGCTTATCTTGCTCTCAAATTAAGGAATCACAAAAGGATTCAAGACTAGGATCTTGATAGCTAGCTGTAGTCAAAGATTCTTTTATGGAGTAGAATGTAGATACAAATATAGAATATGTAGGTCCAAGTTTGGAAAGAATATGATAAATACATTGTTTGTCTTCTTTCTTAATCTTGCAAACTGCACATAAGAGTCTAAGAGTTTTATACTTAGATAAATAGTCTTGAATGCATGAGAAATCATTTGGATTCAAGGAAATCAACTCAATCTCAAGTAGATGACCCCGAATTTCATTGTGTTTACAAAAAACAGATTCTAACTTTTCCCAAGCTTGATCAGGTTCATCAATTCCTGATATGTGGAATCGCAAATCAGTATATATTAACATCCTAATCAATCCATGAGCTTCATTACATCTATTTTTCCATTTAATTTTCTTATCATCATTAGTGGCTTCTGTTTCTTTCCTTGAGGTTATCCTGAAAAGTCCACTACTTCGCAGAACATCCTCCATACGAGATTTCCATGAGAAATAGTTAGAACTTGTAAGTATAATATCACAATGGGTTGCCATACTTTAAATTAATGATTGAAAGAACAGAAACTAACTATCTGGATGCAAAGAGCTCAAAACAATATGCCGTTTAAAAAAAAACGGTACTGAAAACTGATTCTGGATGATGAAGTTATTATTGATCAAAGAAAATGTTGAAATAAAGTTGTTTTTAAGTGAATCACTTTTTTAGAATAAGTGATGTCCACTTTTACAATAATGTTACTTTTAAAAAGTGCGGCAATAAATTAAAAGACTTAAGTGACTCACTTTTTATTTTATTTTATTTATGTAAGATGCACTTTTACAATAAAGTAACTTGAAAATAGAAATTGCATGCACTAAAAAGTAGCTTAATAAGACTTGAACTCAAGACCTATTAAGGAATAAAGCAACTTTGGACTAAGTGAACTAATTTTAAAAGGTATGTAAACGAATGGAAAGAGAAAGGGTTTTTTTTTAACTCTTCTCTCTTGTTCTCTGTGCTTGCCTTTATTTTTCTACAAATCAGAAAGAAAAAAAACGAAAAACAAAAACAAAAAACACTTTTTCTACACAATGGGGTTAGATCTTGGTTAGGTTACCCAGAAAGTCTAGTTTTCAAGTTTTTTCGTTGTTTTTTATTTTCCATGATCACACAAGGTGCATGGCAAAGAGCATACATAGCAGAGAAGATAAGAGAAAAAAACTTTCCCTTACTGTTTCTGAGTCGCCGCGATCGCGCAAGGTGCACGACAAAGAGCATATACAGCCAGGAAAGGCAATAGTCTAAGACTAAAATAATAAATATCTAAGAATAAAACTGATAAAATATGAGAGATTTAAAAAAAAATAAAACAAATCCATCACTGTAACATTATACCTTCTGATTTGCCAAAATGGGTGTTTCTGGAGCAAACGAAAACAGTTTTCGATGAAAAAAAAAACTATTTCCCAATGGAAACAACACTTTGGACGCAATGGAACATATCCCACATGCTAAAAGTGCATAGAAAATCCAAAACCAGAAACCCTTTCAAAGTTTTGGCAACACTGGTTCCAAATCTTGATCAAAACCGAAAGAGGATCTTCATAAACGCTCTGATACCATGTTCAGGTACACAGGGTTCTCCCAAAAGACCAAATAGCTTGAGAAACCGCTTCACACAAATAGATCATAGATCAACACACCGATGCTTATCAGGTGGTTAAAATCCTCGAGAGGGAAACAGTCCATGGCCCCAGCCAAATAGCTACTTGGAGCAATTTATTATGCAAAAGAAAGAAAGTTAAATGAGCTTCTCATAATTGATCAACTAGCCAAGGACCCTCCATGCTATTTAAATATATATAATGGACCAATCGAGTGTTAAGCCATGGATCAATGGTAGGTATGATCTAAGAGAAGTTGAACCATCGGATCACTCTATGTCTAGAACATATCATGACCATCGGATTAGAATATTTACAAATGCATACTAATGCATACTAAAGAAACACACTTTTACCTAACGAATATATTACACAAGTTGATCTTAACTAACTCCTAAGTGTCTAAATATCCTAACATCCTCTTCATTCTTCACTGTTGCAACTCTGCATGGTCTGCTCACTGCTTAACAAGTCATCAATCATCAAGATGTGATCATCATCAAGTAGTATTACATGGTGTAGGGTATGCATCATAGTGTATAAGATATTCTCCTCATCAATTCATCACTATATGTTCAATGTCAACATGAAACTTATTACATATACAAAAATATTTGTGCTCATCATTATTCATGTACGTCATCATGATGTTTGAACAAGTCACCTAGTCATGTATATACTGTATTAGTCCTATAGAATACTATCCACAAACTTCATCATACATAGCTTATCACAACTATTCACACCACCTTATTGTATAAATTTTTTATGCCCTTGTATAGTTATATATGAATACATACCTTGTTGTAGAAGACTTCATACCTTGGGATGTATATGAGCTACATACAGTAATACTCTAGTGTACACATCATCTTGTCCATATAAAACCAATGTACTGTATATAATTTATATATGTCAAAGACTTATGCAATGCATACCGTACTGCTCATATTTGACCTTGAACAATTTTTACAATGTCATATTGTACCCATTCAAACTATAAATATCTTAGGCCCCAACTGTTGAAGGACCAGCATCATACTCTTTACTATTTCCACTGTGTTCTCCATAGCTCACAATATTCTTTATTTCTCTTGCAATATTACTCAACATAGAGTAACATTCGGCCAATGCACAAAAAACATCAATTCAAACTTGAATGATGTATGAACCCCTCAGCTAGAAGTTAACACAGTCACCACAAAAATTCTAGTTCTGGTATCGATGGCCTTCTTCAACTTTGTGACTGTGATAAGCTTGTCAAACTAGGCCTAAAAAAGAAGATCCAAATCTGGACTATGTCTACACTGGCAATTTCAAATTCAGATCTGTTCTAATGCTTGTAAATTATGCAATTCAGAACTATGTAGGGCTGTTTGAATTCTTGTGAAAAACCACCCCAAGAAACGTCTAAAAATAGATTGTCATCTCTAGAAAGATTACACCCCAAAGATGAACCCTCATCAACTTTAAACCTCGGCTACTTCAATCAACATTCCACCAAAGTGACCATTCATAAATAAAAGAAATTGGACTGTCAAAACCTTGAGGAAAGATTATGTGCAAAATATATTTGGAGATAATTCGGGTCTACAATGAAGGCTGCCTCAGTCAAGAGTCAACCCAAAACTCAATGTTGCTCTAAAAATCAGACTGCTTCTTCACTCGAATTTTTACCTTAGCCCAGAAAGCTTATTCCTTCACATTCATTGGATGTCTGTTGGAGAATGAAGGGAAGAGTTTATCCTCGGATATCTACTCAAATTTTGGTAAAAACAAACCCCAAAAATCCTCTGTTGTAACCCTTTCTAGAAATAGGGCTATTAAAGAATACAAAAAAAATTGTGTTTCTATGGAAGAAATTCAAGGTTGTTTTAAGTGTTGAGAAAATCCCTAGATAAGTCAAAAAAATATCAGGCTATCTAAATAAATATGCTGCTGCAAAAAAAGTTCATTTCTGTGATACCACTGAATTTCACAGTAACAAAGAAAAACATAAAAATAATCCCTTCGTTGTTGCTCCTTCCACAGCCTGAATTTCCTCAAAGTTGTACCACCGAAATTGCAGAGCTATAAAATATCCACACATCCACAATTTCGAATGGATTTTGGTCTATATTTATATTCGTTCCAACGTGCAAAAATAAATCTTGGCTGACCGGTCAAAAAAAATTTAATTTTAATTTAAAAACAAATCTTTTGTTTGGTGGGTTGCCTCAAAGGGGCGGGGTACACCAACTTAAAAAAATCATATATTTTCAACCATAAGGAGTTACGTGATTTTCCACATATCGTTGGAAATGGCATGACGAGGGATATCATCCTATGATGGTATTATTTGAAAACACATGGTCCTTCACCCTTAAATTCTTCAATGTGTTCAGGACATCATATTTGACTTGAATTCTTCTTTAAACTTCTCAAACTTGTCCTTTATGCCATCTGTGTAATCTTCCATGTCATCCTTATTTCCCTTTTTCCATGGTTGCTTGTACATAAGCCTTATCTTTTCCAAATCATCTTCAAATGACCACAATATGGGTCATTTGACTCACTAGGTGTCCTAATTAATAAACTTATGCTGACATATCCTTTACACAGCCATATACACTTCATGCCATGTAATGCCATGTCATTCCATGCCATCTTCATGATGCTTCATCCTTTTCAAGTCACCTTGTTTTCTTTTCATCATGCCATTTACACCTTTGTCATTAGTGGTGTGTAATCAATGACAACTTTTCTTGTCATTCTCCCCCTTTCTCATTGATGGAAACCTACATTTTTCTCTCCCCCTTTGACATTAATGACAAAGGGTTAATTATCCTTCGAAAGCTTCAAAAATGTCAAAAAAAAATTTATTTGAATATTTCATCATGAAATCATGTGTTAGTTTTATCTTCCATTATTTACATTTTCACACATGCTCCCCCTTTCATGTAGATTACTTGTTGAGTTGTCGCCTCCTTCTATTGAGTGTACTATTGTAGCCATTTATTTGAGCAAGATGTTGTTGTTAATCAGTACTTTGGCTGCCAAATTTCACATGAATCTTAAAAAACTTCAATGTAGTTTTTCCAAAACTCCCCCTGAGCTTATGCTGCTTCATTGTATGTACATCCCTGCTACTGTTATAGAATCCTATGCCATTGTATTTGCAAAAAATTGATGCCTTGTAAATCGATA
>LPNX011055863.1:0-10528 GCA_001517045.1 Pseudotsuga menziesii | reverse complement strand
TTAATAATCGAAAAAGTGCTTTAGAAGCATGCCATTTACAACAAATCCTATTTTTTCACCATCCACCTCAGCAAGAATAATTTTGTTATCTCCTTGATAACTCAAGAAAGGTGTGTACCTATCCACTTATTTTCATAACTTCCATTTTTGCCCTTGTCTGCTTGCATCTCATTTAAGGTCCAAATCCACATCATAAAGAGGATCACTGAAAGAAACACAATCACAAGGTACATAACAATTTATCATGGGAAGGCCTAAAGGGAAAAACAAAGTAAAAATTCCTTAATACATACTACCAGAATGCAATGACCAAAGAATAAGGACTCATAGGAGAGAGAGACCAAACCCCAAGCATAAGAGCCAAAACACTAAAGACACTTGTCCTCCTCTTTCTTTGTCCTTCCTTATTTCTCTCTCTTGTGCAATACATGAGTGAGTGAGTGTGCATAAATGAGGGAGTGTGCCTCCTTATTTATACTAATATCCTAAATGACATTTAACCTAACTAGGTCGACCTATCAAAATGACAAATCTGACCTACCTTGAACAACTAACAATAATAATTATATTTATCTTTTATGGGTACTATTGACCTGATTTGCAACAAAGGGTTAAACTCATGACTTTTACATGATCTTTTATGTTAGTAATGCTTCCCGAAGGAGGAACAATAATAATGTAAAGTACAAGAAGAATACTCTTTGAAGTTACATTATTTCAACACTCCCCCTTAATAAGAAGGGTATTCTAGTAACAACAACAGTTGATGTGACTCTACACAACATCCTTAGAAGGAGGGAGCAGGCATCATAAAAATCATCTTTTGGAACACTCTCTATTACATCTATAGATCATCTCAAGTTTTGAACACCATCGCCATCTATAGCATGGAGTTGGAGTATCATCATTTGCAACATAAAACTTGGGAATCATCATCTGTAGCATGGAGATCGAGCATCATCATCATTAGCATGGAACTATATCATCACTTGCAGCATGAAGTTGGAGCATCATCATCATCTGTTGGAACATAATCATATGTAGTATCGATCTCGAGCATCATCATATGTAGCATGGAATTAAATCATCACCTACAACATGGAGCTAGAGCATCATCATCATATGCATCAGCATAGAACTGCTAGAAGATCATCATCATCATCTTCAGTACAGAGCTAAAGTATCAACATCTTTAGTATAAAATTTATATATTACTAAAAATACAGAATAAAAACAACATGTGACAAGTGTAACAATATCATCATCAACAACTCAAGGTTTGAGTAACATCATCTATGAAATCATAATGAGGTAGGTTCATCAACAACCAACATGATCCTTCCTTTTGGAATCATGGAATCATCGACAACACTGGTGATCCTTTCCTTTCAAAATTACGGGATCATGGGAAACACTAGTGACCCTTTCCTTTTGGAATTACTGGATCATGGAAAACACATATGTGGTACTCAAGCAATTCTTCCTTTTTGGATTATGGGATCAAGTCTTTATAGAGCTATCAATACTAATCATACATACATTTGTGATACTCAAGTGATCCTTCTTTTTGGGATAGCAGGGTGAAGTCTTTACGGAGCTACCAATACTGATCACAGCTAACACATATGTACATAGGATGATCCTTCCTTTAGTAAATACATGATCAAGTCTAAGATGGAGTATCCTTCCTTTCCTAATTATGGGATCTCCAACCAACATTTTAGACAATACTTCCTTTTAGGATTATGGAATCAAGTCCACCAATCAACATCGTAGATGATCCTTCCTTTTGGAACTACATGATCATGTCTATAGATCAAAATTTAAGACGATCCTTCCTTTTGGAATTATGGGTTCAGGTCTAACAAGATCAACATTTAAGACGGTCCTTCCTTTCGAAATTATGGGATCAAGTCTATCAAGATCAATATTTTAGATGATCCTATTAATATTGCACATTGATCTAGGGACTAAACATTGGTCTCATCAAAGATTAATTAACAAATAACTCATGAAATGGTGTAATCAGACTACAGAATGAGTAGCCACTCTGTATATTCACACAAAGAATTGGAAATTACATTACAATGTCATGTTACAAGCATGAATGACAAACAATTCGAATTCCTAAGGAGGTCATTCGAATTGAATGAGTGAGTCTAGCTTAACTGAATGTAAGCCACAATCAACACTCAAGTTAACCATTGATCAAAACCCTAATTGACTCAAATGAGCCCTAACTCAAGTTGAAGTGCAATAAATTACTGAGTCTTAACTGAAACAGATCAGACACATGTCACAGCAAGCCAACCATCAAGTGGTAGCACTTCAATGACTCGAATGAACCCCGATTAGGTTAACTGAAGTGTAACCGAACATCAAAAGTGGTTGGAGGCGCCCCTGTTGACTCCAGTTCATTAAATAATCATTAAATAATAAATTTAATGAAGAGAGGCACCTTCACTGCCTTGTTTAACTAATTGTAACCATCAGTTAGCAATTAGGTGCATTAATATCACTCAGATCACCCTCGGAGTGCTCCAGTTAGCCTCTCTGAATGTAGGAGAAGGATAAGTTAGCTTCCTTGACTGAAGGAAGGCATGGATGTGATATAGATGATGAAATTTAATGCTCCAATGATGTTAATTCATCCAATAATACTTAGTATAGTGGTTTAACTAGGCCAAATTGACCAAAATGAGTGTGTAAGGTGGTAAATGTCTCCAACAACCCCCCTTAAGCTATACTTAGGAGGAGTTAGAAAACATAAATGCATAAAAAAATGTTAGGGCCCCAGTAACTAAGGCTATAGGTCACCCTATACAATGTTGAAACTGAAACAATGCTCAAAAACAAACTAAGTGAGGAAAAGAGGGAAAACCCAGTGGGCATCCCCCCCCCCCCCCCCCCCCGCCTCAAGCTGAACACTAAAAGTAGTCTGAATCACCCTGATGAACTCCCCCCCAATAGTGAATGGAGGTAAGTGAACTTATTTTTTGAAAATATCTTGGTGAATATGTCTACAATCTGCTCAGCAGTAAGGCAGTATTGCAGAATGATGGTTCTGTCATGCACTAGCTCCCTGATATAGTGCATGTGGATCTCTACATGCTTTTTCGTCTGCATGGTAACTAGATCTGTGGATATCTTAATAGCATTTTGATTGTCACAAAAGAGGATAGTGGACAAAGTACTACCAAGATCAAACTTTGAAATAATTCCTTACAACCAAACTGCTTGGATGCAAGCATTCACCGCTCCTCGATACTCAGCCTCTACTGAAGATAGTGCTATGGAAGCCTGCTTTTTGCTATACCAGCAAATGGGGCCACCACCAAACATGAATAAATATTTGAAAGTTGACTTTCGATCAATAGAATCACCCACCCAATCAGAATCTGTGTACCCAACCAGCTCTAGCTCGGAGTCTGCAACATAGTGAATGTCGTAGGTCCTAGTTCCCTGAATATACTAGACGATCCTCTTGGATTCCTTCCAATGAATATCATGAGGCTGCTGCATGTATCTTGATACAATATTCACGACATAACAGATATTAGGATGAGAATGTGTCAAGTACAACAAGCTACCAATCAACTGTCGATAGATAGTGCAGTCCATGGGAGGTGTGCTTTTTCCTTATTCAAGGCTAATCCCTGAAAGGAAAGGGAATGGTGTAGGCCTACATTTAGCCATGTTAAAATTGACTAACAGGTCTGAAATGTATTTGGATTGAGTGACCATTTCGAGCCCCAAAAATTGTATTTGCTCAATTTCGATCCCCAAAAATTGTTTTAGGAGCCCGAAATTACTCATTTCAAAGGCATTGTGGAGAGCAGTTTTGATGGCTGAAATGGAGGCAACTGTGCTACCTATGATTATTAATTCATCAACATATAAAATAATAATAATTATATGACCATCATACTACTGTAAACACACATTTCGATCTTATCTACACCTTTGGAAGTTTTGCGAGAGAAGGAAGGCATCCATCTTGGAATACCACTCTCTTGGGGCCTGTTTTAACCTGTATAGTTACTTCTTTAGCTTGAAAAAAAAAGATGGATTAGTGATGTAGCCCTCAGGATGCTTCATGTATATCTCCTCATGAATATATCCATGTAGAAAGGCTGACTTAACATCCATATGATGCATTTCCCAGTGCTTAGATGCTAAAATTGCCAAAACTAGGCGGATGGAGTCCATTTTTGCAACCGGTGCAAAGGTCTCATGGTAGTCCAATCCTTGGACTTGAGAGAAGCCTTTTGCCATCATCCTTTCCTTATATTTTTGGGTGCTTCCATCAGTAGCAACCTTGGTCTGAAACACCCACTTGCATTGAACCAATTTCCTTCCCGGAGGAAGAGAAACTAGCTCCCAAGTAGTGTTTTTCTGAAGAGAATTCATGTCTTCATCCATGGCAACTTGCAATCTTGGATCCTTCCGAGCATGGTAGTAGTATTTTGGATCCGAAGTAATCATCAAATAGCAAGTTTTGGATAGCAAATTATCAGGACAATAGAGTGCAATACCTTCTCTTTCGAAATCATACCAGGTTCTCCTTGGATCATCCGGATTTCCAATGTTATCTCCTACGGAGGAGAGTGTCTGTCGGGCCCATGTGGGAAGATGATTTTGCACTTCAAGTTCTGATTCAACATCTGATTATTTCTGGACACTAATATCAGAAACCAGAGGATCCAAATCAAGGTCATCACCCACAATTTCATCATCCAAATATTCAGTAGAATAGGAAGGAAATTTAGCAGTTTTCTCCTTCACTGGTTCCACCTCCTGAAGAGGCTCATCAAACTTGACACTTCTCTCGGTGATGATCTGTTTGGTTTTGATATCCAAAATCTTGAAACCTTTATATTTATCAGGATACCCAATAAATATAATTTTTATGCTTTGCAGTTGTAAATCACTTCTTTTATCAAGTAGAATCCGGGCCCATGCAGTGGACCCAAACACCCGTAGATTCGACACATCCGGCTTGTGTCCAGAGTATGATTCAAAATGGGTCTTCTCTTTCACAGATGAGTGTGGCACCCTGTTTTGAATGTATGCTATAGCATGCATGGCTTCAGCCCACAAATTTTCAAAAAGCTTCTTTTTCCAACATACAGGTGGTCATCTCCTTGAGAGACCGATTCTACCTTTCCACTACTTCGTTCTATTGGGGAGTGTAGGGAATTGAATGATGGACCTGAATACCACTTTGAAAGCATATGTGTAGCAACTCATTACTGACATACTCCCCTTCATTATCAAATCTCAAGATCTTGATCTTAAGCCCAGATGCATTTTCGATCAAGGCCTTCAATTCAAAAAAAAAATTCACATACTTAAGACTTCTTTTTGAGAAAGAAGACCCGTGTGTACCTTGAAAAGTCATCAATAAAAGTAAGAAGATACCATGATCCATTCGTGGATGTGATAGGCATTGAACCACTGATATCAGAATGTATCATCCCCAATATGCATTTAGCTTGGTTTGGCTTCCCCCGATCGAACTTGTGCTCAGGGTGCTTTCCAATCACACAACCCTTGCAAATTCCTGTGGTTTCCTTGCTGACCGAAAGGCCTTCAACCATGCATTTTTTCTGTAATTGCTGAAAATATTTGAAATTAAGATGGCCAAACCTCTCATGCCATAGCCTACTAACCTCATTTCCATGAGTTAGCAGAGTGGTGGTATTTGCATCCGCAACAAAGTGAGAGAACTCATAGGCTTTTGCATGATGGTTTGCAAGGCCTTTAGCAATGAGTTTCCTGGATGCAAGCTCCATTATCTCAACATCATTTGGGATGAAAAAAACTCTCTTAGGCACTCCTGTATGTGTCATCTGATAGACACTAAGGAGATTTGATGCCAGAGATGGTACATACAAAACATTTGAAAAAAAAACATTTTCAAGATCAATACTACCTTGTCCTTCTGAAATAATGGTGGATTCATCTCCCATGTGGATGGGGATGGATTTTCTATTCTCCAAGGATGAAAAGGTGTCTCTTTCATCCATCATGTGGTTCGAATCTTTAGCAATCAAAAGTGCTTAGGACTTAGAAGTTCTTTCCATGAGGGCATGACCTCTTTCATGCTGTGGTTCCCAATATTGCTAATCTCTCCTCCGAAATATTTTCAGAATATTGATGTGATTTCTCTTAAGGAGAGAGGTTGCTTCATCAAGCTTCTTCTTCATGTAGGCATGTTCAGGGTGGAATCCCTTCCCACAGTATGAACACTTGAATTTTTCCTTGCCATGGTGCCATTTTCCTTTGTTCTTCCTTGAGCCTGAAGACTCATCATCCTACTCGTTTTCAACTCTAGGATTAGGAGCATCAAATTTGGTTTTTGGGTTCTTTTGCTACTTTCCTTTACCCTTCAGATCTTTGGGCCCCTAGACATGGAGGGCTTGATCATGGGAGGATATGATGATCCCCATTTGGACAATCTTGTCATGTTCACTTGTTAGGGACTCAATGAAGGCATTGAGTGTAGGCATCTTCCATCCAAGGGTTGTGAGCTTCCCTGCATGGAATGTAGAAACAAAAAATGAATAATCAGCCCCAAGTTTGGAGAGTATGGCGAGGATGAGATGATCATCTGCCTTCTCCACTTTGCATTTCTTCAAGAGTAAAATAGTGTGCTTGAACTTTGTGAAAAATTCATTCAAAGTATCGAAATTGGAGGGCTGGAGAGACATCAATTCATTTTCGAGCTGGTAAACTCTCAAGTCATCTTGATTTCCATATAGAGTTTCCAATTTGTCCCATATTTCTTTTGGAGTCTTCAATCCCGCAAGATGGAAAATAAGATCCCAGGATATAGAGAGGCACAAGAAACCGAATGCTTCATCCTTCTTGTTCAAGAATATTGATTTTTCTATGGCAGAACCAAGCTCATCTTCAGTGTCCATGGTGACTCTATAGAGTCCTCTAGAGCACAGTTGAATCTCCATGTCACCTTTCCATGAGTGGAAATTGTATGGAGTCAAAATATCTACTGAGGAGGCCATCTGGATCTGCTGGAGCGAATGCTTCACGTGTAGAAAACCTAAAAATCACAACAGAAAGGGAAATGTAAGGTCGGACATCTTGCAGATTTTGGGGTTTCATCACACCTAGCATAGTCAATCAAGAAAGCTTGATCAACAAGTTCTTTACTTGGGGTATTAAGTGGTAAGCCTTGGCTTCTAGTGCAGTGCTGGATTTTTGAGCTATTGCTCAATTTTCATGCAGAAATCTGTCAAAACGCTTGTTTTTGAGAGATAGAGTTTTGTCCCACTGTGAGCTCTAATACCATATTAATCTTGCACATTGATCTAAGGACTAAACATCAGTCTTATCAAAGATTAATTAACAAATAACTCATGAAATCGTGTAATCAGACTACAGAATGAGTGGCTGCTCTATATATTCACACAAAGAATGAGAAATTACATTACAATGTCATGCTACAAGCATGAATGAGAAGCAATTCGAATTCCTAAGGAGGTCATTCGAATTGAATGAGTGAGTCTAGCTTAACTGCATGTAAGCCACAGTCAACACTCAAGTTAACCATCGATCAAAACCCTAATTGACTCAACTGAGCCGTAACTGAAGTCAGAGTGCAATAAATGACTAAGTCTTAACTGAAAGAGATCAGACACATGTCACAGCAATCCAACCATCAAATGGTAGTGCTTCAATGACTCCAATGAACCCGAATGAGGTTAACTGAAGTGTAACTGAACATCAAAAGTGGTTGGAAGCACCCCTATTGACTCGAGTTCATTAAATAATCAATTTAATGAAGGGAGGCGCCTTCACTGCCCTGTTTAACTAATTGTAACCATCAGTTAGTAATTAGGTGCATTAATATCACTCCGATCACCCCTGGAGTGCTCCAGTTAGCCTCCCCGAATGTAGGAGAAGGCTAAGTTAGCCTCCTTGACTGAAGGAAGGCATGGATGTGATCTAGCTAATGACATTTAATGCTCCACTAATATTAATTAAGCCAATAATACTTAGGGTAGTGGTTTAACTAGGCCAAATTGACCAAAATGAGTGTGTAAGGTGGTAAATGTCTCCAACAGATCCTTCCTTTTGAAATCACAGGATCAAGTCTAAGGATGATCAATCTCAACTGAGATACATGTTGTGATCATGATACCATGGTATCATCAATACTAATCCCCCTTTCGAGGGAAGTCCTTACAGAAAACACCTATATTGTCTCAAAAGTGTTCAAACTTCACACGAGACAGAGGCTTAGTCAACACATCTACAGCCTTCTCATATGTTCTCACATATTGGAGTTTTATATACCACTTATACACCATTTCATGAATATAGAAGTATTGTATTTTTATGTGCTTCATCTTATCATGGAACACGAGGTTCTCTGTCATCTTCATGCATCTTTTGTTATCACATAGAATTAGGCTTGAATCCATCTCCACATTGAATAGATATGACAACAACTTCCAAATCCATATGGATTCACAACTGCCAGAACAAGATGCAATATATCCAGCTTCTACAGTGCTGAGAAAAGCATTGTACTACTTCCTTCTTAGCCATGAGATCATGGATGACCCTAGACTAAAAATTCCTCCTAAAGTGCTCTTTCTATCTGAGACACTTCCTACTTAATTTAAATTTGTATAACCATATGTAGTTTGAGGTCATGATCTCTAGTATAAATGAGACCATAGTCTATCCTACCTATTAGGTATCTCATCCCATTCTTTGTACCTATCAAGTGAACATGTCTGGGATCAACTAGATACTGACTCAAGGTGTTCACAACAAAGCATACATCTAGTCAATTATTAGTCAGATACATCAATGAACCAATGATTTGTCTGTATATTGTCACATCAACTAATTCTGATAAAGCATCAGCCATCAAATTCAAGTGTGTATCCATGGGCGTGGCTATGGATTTACATTCTAACATATCAAACCATTTTAGGATTTATGTTGCATACTTCACTTAGTTAAGGAAGATTCCTTCTAGGCTCTGTCATACTTCAAGACATAGAAAATAATGCATCAAGCCAAGGCCTTTCATCTCAAATTCTGTAGTAAGATTCTTCTTACACTCTAACATTTTCTTCTCATTACATGTCAGGAATAAATAATGCACATACAACAATAATACGACAAGTTGATTTTCCATAACCTTGAAGTAAATGTAATGATCAACCTTACTTTTGGTAAATCCCAAGCTCATCAAAAAAACTATCGATTCTGCCAGACCAAGCTCTTGGAGCTTACTTCCATCCATACATAGCCTTATTTAGCTTACAGAAATGTGTCCTTATGTCTTCGACTTCAAACCTTTTGGATGTTCTATGTAGAATTCTTCTTCAACAACACCATTTAGGAAGGTCATTTTCACATCCATTTGGTGTAACTTCCATTTCGTCTTGGCTGCAAGTGCCATGATGGTTCTGATAGAAGTGTACCTTTCTGCAGAAGCAAATGTCTCTTCATAATCAATTCCTTCCTTTTGAGAGAACCCACGTTCCACAAATACGTCTCTCTATTTATCAATACTCCCATCAACTTTATGTTTTATCTTGTAGATCCATTTGGAAGACACCACACTACTTCCTTTTGGCTTGGGAACTACTTCCAAGACATCATTCTTCATTGTGGTTTGGTATTATTCCGTCATGGCTTCTACCCATTTTTTATTTTGACCAAATACTTCAAAACAAGGAGGTTCTTTGTCTACCAGATCACACATCAAAACCACAGAACTAGGAAATGGATTTGGCTTTTTGTTTTATCTTGAGGAGCCTTTTGGAGAAACATACCTTTCTGCTCCTTGAATAATCTCACGCACCCAAGATGGATTTCTCCTATGCAAGATACTCATGTGGGTAGGTTCTTAGGGATCCAACATATCATGTTCTTCTAGAATCTCATCATCAGGAAACAGTGCAAATTCTATCATCGGTTGCATCTCTCGGAGCTACAACTTCTTCATATGTTTATTCAAGTTTTCACTTTCTTGACTTCTTGAGAGATGTATCTTCATCAAAGGTTACATCCGTTCTAATTTCCATATGATGGTAAAATAGTATGTATATTCTAAAGGCCTTGGAGTCCTCACAGTATCCAAGAGATATTCCTTCCTTTCTGAAATGATCCAACTTGGTTCTTTTCTCTTTTGGAATATGAACAAACACTCGACCACCCAATATCTTGAGGTGAATTACCTCTAGTTTCTTTCGTGTGAGCATTTCTTCATTAGTTTTAAACCCAGATGCACTATGAGATATTCTATTTTGGACATATATTATTTTCCTTGTTGCTTCAACCCACAAGTGCATTGGAAGATCTTGATCATGGATCATATTCTTCATTGCTTCCATAATGGTTCGATTCTTCCTTTCAACAACACCATTCTATTGTGGATCATAGAGAATAGTAAGTTCCCTCTTAATCCTAACATTTTTGCAAAAGTTTCTGATTTTATTTGAAGTACTCTCCTCCATTATATGACCTAACTTTCTTGAGCTTT
>LPNX011055856.1:525607-591689 GCA_001517045.1 Pseudotsuga menziesii | reverse complement strand
TCTGAATCACTGTGATAGTAAGGATGGAGAGAGTTTAGGAAATACTTTAAGATCTGAATTCAGCTCTGTATTGAATACTAAATCACATAAGGAATATTCCAATGAAGGAAAAATCTAGTGAGACGTGCAAATTCTTGAGAGATAAAGGAATGATCCAGATAACCTAAGTGTTGAAAGGGAGTTCTAAACAGGTGTAATTTCATCTAGAAATAAGGAATATAAATTCCTGCCATGTTGATATTTTTCTGCCAACACAATCACAAAGGAGGTATTCCCGCAGGCCTTGTAAGACTGTAAGTAGAATTAATCCAAATTTCTCACAGGGAGTGTAATGTACCATGCAGGCATATGGAAATATCCTCAAATGTCCTCACATCAATAAAAATGCCTCTACTCTTTGGAAAAATGATTTCCTAAGAATCCTGAGTTTTGAATAAGAATGTGACAAGTATTTGTAGAAAGATAGCTACAACATATGAATATTACTCAAAGAAACCCAATGAAATTTCGATGATAAAGTTGAATACTTGACAACCTTAGTGAAGAAGACATCACTCTAAAATTTGGGACACTGTATCACAAAAGAATAGGATCATAAACGCAAGATTAATTTATAGTTGGAAACAAGTGAAGAATTTGGAAGTGTATGGTACCAAATGAGAACTATTATAACATAGAAGCACCAAGGCAAACTTGAAGTAGCCTCTATAACATATGGTGAGAAGAATTGGACATCAAACAATTCCATCAAGTCACGCATACTGAGTATTATGTCCTTAGTAAAAAAAACTTTAGATTCCCACTAGGCTTAATGATGTTCCCACACATGGAATCAAGATGCCCGTAAATGACAAATGCCTGCAGGCCTTGCACGAAACATGCCCGCCAATATCTATAAACATTCAAGTGTGATTTGGGATTGTAAGAGGAGTGTTGAAAGGGTTTTATCCTTAAAAACACAAGGTGAGATGATTAGAGAAATGTGAATTAAATTGGAGAACCCAATATCGTTCATCTATGCACGGATTGGTTGCAAAATAAAAAGTGCATACACAAAAGTTCAGCAACATAACATCATGGAAGGAAATTTATACAGTTGATAAAGCATAGGCACAATAAGATAAATTTAATGGGATGACAGCAGCATCTATGAAATACTAAAAATTATCATATTCTGACCCATAAACCCAGCTCGCAGGCACCTCAGAATGCAGCCACACAATGGAAAAAATGCCCTAAACCCAGCTCGTAGGTGCACTCAAACCTCAAACCACAAGCAAACGAGATCGCAGGCACAGGTACGCAGGCAAGGCTTGGAGGACTCGTGAACGGCTCAGGCCAAAAATTTGAATAAAACGTTCCCCAGCATATTGCATATTTAAATAGTAAAAAAAACCCTAATTACCCCTAATATACCCCCAATATATTAATTTTTAATTTTTTAATTTTAACCCCCCCAATATGAACAGACGTGATATCATATTTGTGATAAAATGGATGTCCTCACGTAGCACAAATAAGAAACTTGTATTGGCACTGCCTAAGAAACCTAAGAACCTTCTCAAGTCACTGCTTCAAACAAGATTTGAACTTATATTAGCATGCTGTTATGGGTCAGAATATGATAATTTTTAGTATTTCACAGATGCTGCTGCCATCCCATTAAATTTATCTTATTGTGCCTATGCTTTATCAACTGTATAAATTTCCTTCCATGATGTTATGTTGCTGAACTTTTGTGTATGTGCTTTTTATTTTGCAACCAATCCGTGCATAGATGAACGATATTGGGTTCTCCAATTTAATTCACATTTCTCTAATCAGCTCACCTTGTGTTTTTAAGGATAAAACCCTTTCAACACTCCTCTTACAATCCCAAATCACACTTGAATGTTTACAGATATTGGCGGGCATGTTTCGTGCAAGGCCTGCAGGCATTTGTCATTTACGGGCATCTTGATTCCATGTGCGGGCACATATTTAAGCCTAGTGGGAATCTAAAGTTTTTTTTATTAAGGACATAATACTCAGTATGCGTGACTTGATGGAATTGTTTGATGTCCAATTCTTCTCACCATATGTTATAGAGGCTACTTCAAGTTTTCCTTGGTGCTTCTATGTTATAATAGTTCTCATTTGGTACCATACACTTCCAAATTCTTCACTTGTTTCCAACTATAAATTAATCTTGCGGTTATGATCCTATTCTTTTGTGATACAGTGTCCCAAATTTTAGAGTGATGTCTTCTTCACTAAGGTTGTCAAGTATTCAACTTTATCATCAAAATTTCATTGGGTTTCTTTGAGTAATATTCATATGTTGTAGCTATCTTTATACAAATACTTGTCACATTCTTATTCAAAACTCAGGATTCTTAGGAAATCATTTTCCAAAGAGTAGAGGCATTTTTATTGATGTGAGGACATTTGAGGATATTTCCATATGCCTGCATGGTACATTACACTCCCTTTGAGCAATTTGGATTAATTCTACTTACAGTCTTACAAGGCCTGCAGGAATACCTCCTTTGTGATTGTGTTGGCAGAAAAATATCAACATGGAAGGAATTTATATTCCTTATTTATAGATGAAATTACACCTGTTGAGAACTCCCTTTCAACACTTAGGTTATCTGTATCATTCCTTTATCTCTCAAGAATTTGCACGTCTCACTGGATTTTTCCTTCACTGGAATATTCCTTATGTGATTTAGTATTCAATACAGAGCTGAATTCAGATCTTAAAGTATTTCCTAAACTCTCTCCATCCTTACTATCACAGTGATTCAGAATTCTTTGCACCCTCTAAAATGATTCCTTTTCTGATGCCAATGCCGCCAGTTTCTCCTTTTCCAATTTTGATACATGCTTGACCAATACCTTATCCAAACTATCTTCATTCTTCCCATCACACTCATGCTGTCTTTTTTGTACCCTTGCAGATGCCTCTTGCACTGCCTCTAGTTTCTCCTTCTCCAGCTTAGATATATGTTTCACCAAAACATTTCCTAAACTCTCTCCATCCTTACTATCATAGTGATCCAGACTTCTTTGCACCCTCTGAAATGATTCCTCTGATGCCAATGCTGCCAGTTTCTCCTTCTCCAATTTTGATATATGCTTGACCAATACCTTATCCAAACTCTCCTCAACTATATGATGAGGTTGATATTTCCTGTCTACATTCTGCAATGAATTTCTTGTCAACCCTAATGCTGCCATTTTTTCCTTCTCTAGATTTGAAATATGCTTGACTAAGACTTTATCTAAACTCTCTTCATCCTTCACATAATGGTGTTGTTTCCTTCTTTGCACACCATTAGATGCTTCATTGGACAACAATGCTGCCTATACTATTTTCTCTTTCTCAAGCTTTGAAATATGCTTGACTAAGTCTTTATCCAAACTATCTTCTGTCTTCACACAAGCAAGTTGTTTCTTTCCCTGCACACTACTAAATGCTTCATTTGACAACTCTGCTACTGCCAACTTCTCCTTCTCCAGTTTTGAGACATGTTTGACCAAAATCTTATCTAGACCTCCCCCACCATTTTCATCATGGTAATTTTGCTTTCTCTGCACTCGCTCAACAACATCTGAGGCAATCTACATGGGAAGAATCTCTTGTTCAAGATCAGTCATATCCTTCAGTGGAATAGTGCTGAGGTTACTACCAGATACTGTAGAAGTAAAATTATAGTTTTGCATTTTATATTGGTTGGTGTTATTCATATCAAATTTGCTCTTCATTTTGAGTGTCTTATTCTCAGTTGAATACATGTTTATATCTCTGTTCTCTTTATCATATTTAGTATCAATATCATATGTTGTATTCACATCACTTTCCATGCTTTACTTCTTCGACAATCCTAATTTTGGCTGAGGCATATTTGTACATTTTTCTCCTGTGGCAGTTAACCGTTCTCTTTCTGATGCATGAATCTTTTCAGCCAAGATTACATCCAAAATTTCCGCATCCTGACGTTCTAGAACTGCTAGTTTTGTTGTTTTTTCTGACACATGCTCAGCATGCTTTACAAAGGTTCTTCCAAGATCAAGAATTATTTCAAAAGAATCATCCTTTGTTGAATCTTCAGAAAAACTTTCACCATGCTCTTACAGTTCTCCTAAGTTTCTATTTTCTTCAGCTTTAATAGCTTTTGCCAACCTTTTGGCTTCCTCAACTTCACTCTCAAATTTTGAAACATGTTTTACAAGTATGCTTCCAAGATCAGGTAAAATTTCAGAAGTGAGTTCTCTTTTGTTATCTCTAGGCACAGGTACAGCCTTAGCAGCATCTTTTTCTGCCTCCAACCGAGAAAATTGTTTCACCAAGATATCTCCTAGACCTCCAGAAATGCACTTGCCATTAACTTCTTGCTCCTTGTGATCCTCTTTAAGCATAGCACTTAGACCCCGTGTTGCGACTATCATTGCAAGAGAGATAAGCTCCTCTTCTTTTAGGAGCTTTACTCTCCCAAGCATTAAGTCAATAAGCTCTTCAGAAACTATAATCTCCTTAGCAGATTGTCTGTTAGATTGGTGGTATTTAGGATGATGTCTATGTTTTTGAAACGGTCCCTTAGCTGCATTCTTCCTAATTTGGATACAGTTTGTCTTAGGAGTGGTAGCGCCTGCATCTCTTTCCAATTCAGAGTCAGTGTGAGGTTCGCCTTCAGTCTGATCTTCAATTTCAGAAAATGCTTCAGAAGATAAATCTTTATTGTCCGAATCATTGATGAGCTTAACAGCATTTTCATCTACGTTTATGCTTGCTTTTTTGAATGTGTCATCATTAGCATTAAATATATCATTTATGGAGGAAGATGGAAGATGAGCCAATCGAAAAAATGCTACTTTCACATCTTCTGCAACTTCCTTTTCTACTTCAAAAGCTGTTTCCAATGATGCAGAGACAGTATGTTTTTATCTTCCATCAGTAGTCTCAAATTTCAAAGATTGCTTGGAATCCCCAGGATTGTTATCAATTATCACTCTGACTTCTGCTACAGAGTCAAAAGCTTCAACTGCTTTTTTTTCAGCTTTCTTCAGTTGTACTTCAGCTAATGGACATTGAATTCTGAACAGTAAATACAAGTAACAACATATGGAAATGAAATTTAAAAGTTGTATGGCTAAAATGTAAGAAAAGCAGTAAAGCTAGAGAATTAAAGTTAAAAAATCTAGACAAGATATCAATGGCTACAACCTAGCTACCTTAAGAATTTGGCACCAAGATGCTTCCACCAATGCAGCTTTACGAGCCTCCATAGCTACCCTTGCTGCAGTTTGGGCTGCTAGTTTCTCTCTTTCTATCCTGGGTAAATGTGGATTTGAATCACCCAATGTCTCATCAAGTGTGGCATTCATTCCTTCCTTTTCCTGTGTTCAAATTTTGAAAATTCATGATGTTGTTGAGATGCTAGAAAGGGTCAGATTAGGATTATATTGGCATGCATATAAAAACATCATTCTAAGAGTAAATGCAGTGAAGCAGTACAAAAATCTTAACTGACACTAAATTTTTGGAGGGTATGAAATACGGACTTATATACCTGCAGCATTCTTATCTTCCGCTCTAGATACTATTCTATCCTCTTTCGTGGGAACCAATTGAAAGGAGATTGAACAATGCATGAACTTGTGCTTTGGGTGCTTGGGTTTATACCATCTCGATCCTTTATCACATTGTTGAGCCTTTTTGCACTACCTTTGTTGAACACCTGCATTAGTACACCAATTCCCATGTTCTCAATATTAGATTATCGTTGATCCTCACTGGTCATTTTGATTGACTTAAGTGGTCTTTATTTTCCAGGGAATCTGAATGCTTAATTTCATATGTAACCACCTCTTTGTCACTTTACATGCAACAAACTTATTTTACTACAAAAGGGTCAGCATGGAGTCTTTTATGCTCAGAATAAGGACAATGGAACCTGGTACATTTTCAACTGTAATGATGAAATCAAGGTTCTCCTTACAATATGTGGACTCTGTTTGAACAATAAGATCCAAGTAGGGAATGAAACTTAAAATCATGGCAGGAAGGATCTTCTAAGATAATAGATTCAGAAAAATCAACAAAGAAGAAACAAAGAGCTCATCTGAATAGATTCAGATTGAGAACTTACACAGCTAAAGTCTTGCACCAGATTTGGTTCACTCTATCCTATGATTATCTCATATATATCAAAGAAAATTAAGATAAATATGACACCTCTGAGTCAGGTGTAATTTTGAGGGTTATTCTCATCTAAATTGATATTCAAGAATTAGGATGGTGATTCACTTCCAAAGAGTTCAAAGAAAACTATGCATATCTACCAGAACTGTCTGTCACCTAAAATCAACTAAAATGCAAACATTTTAAAAACTTAGTTTATAGAACATTTCTGGGCTGGTCTTTCAATAGTTCAAGCAGAAAAAGAGAATTCCAGTCTGCTTAGCTTTGCCATCTGGGTTCTACCAGAACTATCACCTAAAATCAACTTAAATGCAAACACTTTAAAATCTTAGTTTATAGAACATTTATGGGCGGGTCTTTCAATTGTTCAAGCAGAATAAGAGAATTCCATCTAGGTTTTATGTTTCCATTTACTCTGTCCTACCAAAACCAAGCTGGTAGTATGAGTATATTGGCATACAACCAATTTTGCAAATAATGTTACCGATAAAGGGAATGCATAGAACATTCCTCTGCTGGTCTTTCAATAATTTAAGCAGAAAAAATAATTTCAGTTTGCTTAGCCTTGCCATTTGGGTTTTCTGTTGCCATATATTCTGTCCTACCAGAATATATTGAGGAAAATATCAAAACACATCAGTAAGCATAAACTTGGACCTGAAAAACTTAGAAAAATGAGGAGATATCAAAGATATTTACATCACTGCATATGACTATAAGAGGCTTATGTATTTGGAATTTGAACCAGAACTATCACCTAAAATAAACTTTATAGAACACTTTTGGGCTGATCCTTCAATAGTTCCAAGAAGAAAGAGAGAATGAGTCTGCTTAGCCTTGTCAAGCTGGGTTTCTTGTTGCCAAGTATCAACTAGATTGGATTCTGTTATTTAAATTTGCCTTTCACATTTGAATACAGTCTATCCTTTAAATTCAAAAAACAGGGGTGAATTTATTTGGTCTATTTGTATATTTTTCAACATCACCTGATAGTCATATGATGTTGGGAGAAATTGAATACCATAACTAGCATTTGTAAAAGTAATAACTCTGCAATAAAATAAAAGAACATGGTGTTTTTATGAAAACAATGAATGAGAAGATTAAAAATTGTCTAGATAACTCAATACAGTTTGACAAAATGACTCTCCCTTCCCTCAATTGAGGCAGAAGACACCATAATCAAATGTGAATCAAATTCACTGTCTTCTTGAAATCTAACAAAAAATGCCTATCATCAGTCAAAACTAGTGATGTGGATGCAGTAGAGTGCATACATCACTTCAGAGTAACAGTGTAGCAATCCTCATTTTCATACTTCAGAAGGTAGGTGCTCTCTGTCATTTTCTTCAGTGTCCTGCCACAAGATTAATCTTCTGAATAAACTTCTCATATAACATTCGAGACAGCATAGTAAATTATAAAGGGCACTCCATCTAGCTGTCTCATCACCCTCACAAGGGTAGTATTCTGGAATTTCTGAACACCTCTAATTCCCTAACTCTCAAGTCAGTGCAACTCTTTGAATTCCTGAGTTCCTGATTCCAAAACTCCCAAATCTAGTTCTGAAATTGTGAATTACTTGGACAACAGTCCATGCTTTGTTAAATCTTCTCCGATTCTGCTGTGTTCTTCTCTGATTATGGTGTCTTCTGCCGCAATTAAGGGAAGGGAGAGTCATTTTGTCAAACTCTATTGAGTTCTCTGATTCTTGTTTCCAAGTATCAATGCTTAGCCTTGGCCATACAATGTGATAGCAGTGAGAAAATCTTATAATGGCTGAGATCTGAAATATGTTGTAGATGACTATTGGGAAAAATTCATCTTTTACTTAAATATTCAGATCTGGAAATGAGAGTTATTTGAGTCACAATACAGAGTTATGAAAGTATTATAGCCGCCTTAGAATGTGCTGGCATTCCATATTCAATCCAAGCTGGTGTAGCTTGTCAGAATGCCTTCAGTATAGCCTAGAATATGGATGGTGTCAAAATATAAGGAATCTCAAATCATCCTTTCTTTCCCTTGATTTTGCTCATGTCTACAGAGAATACAACAAGAATGCAGATGGCTTATCCAATGAGGCACTATCTATGGCATCTGGCCTCTTACAGTTCACTGAAATATGTGAAGATGAAATAGTGGGGAATGGATCGATGAAGCTCTTTTAATTTGAGTCTTTGACATCTTTGATGTCTATTATTTCAAGAGTGACATAATTTAGATTTGTTACATCCGTTGGATGTCTGAGGTAGATGTTGATCGCCTGTTGTATCAGTTTCTTGGTAGGTCCATAAGTGCTTCCCTGGATAAGCCATGACTGGGTTCTTCATGTATTCCCTTGTAGACATCTTTTGAAGTCAGGATGAAGATGGGATGTATTCCTTGGTATTTTTATCTTGGTGGTGAAGTTGGTTATCTGACCTCTCAATGTAGCTATCTGGAAGAGTCTCTGAACTAGATGTCTTTATATGAAGTTTCATAATTCATTTTTGGCATATTATAACCTTAAAAACACATTTTATGCATCCTATTATATGCCCTTTGGTTACAACCTAAAAGGTGACCAGTGCCACACCAATCCAATGTTGACGGAGAATATTTCATAGCATATCTTCTACATAGCTAAATTATTTAATAGAAGAAGAATAATTTCAGAACTATATTTAATACTAATTGTCGTTACATGAAGATTGATAATTCATTTTTTTCAAATTATATAACATTTATAAAACATGTGATGCCTTCTATAGTATATGTTCCTTGTTTACCAAAAGGTGACCAATCCAATGTTATGTTAAGAAAGGATGTGTCATCACATATCGTCTACATGGCTAAAAACTTGTGTAAGAGTAATTCCAGCACTGTCTACATCAGTTTGACTAGGTCTACAATGTTGATGATAAAAGGAGTATGCATATTAAGATTATGATGTGAAATTAAATGCCTCCCTTCCAAAATCTTGCTGATTTCTCTTTGTTACCAGTAATTAGAGCTACGATACCTATTCACAGTAATGTGAGAGATTTAGGTCGCTTAAAGTGTTATGGCTGCAATTTCATTGTGTTGTTGAGTTGTGGAAGCTCTACCAACTACGTAATCTTCACCATTTGGATGCAAAATTGATCTCAAAGATTTAGGGAGTGAATTTAAGAGTTGTTTCATTTATGTGGGAAGTTTCCAAAATGGTTTACTTGATCTTTGTGAGTGACTATTGAACAAATTTATCTCTCCTTGGACCGCTCTTCATTTATTAGGCGAGTTCACTTATTACTAAGTTTTTTTCTTACCCCAAGGCCAAACACCACGTAGAATAGGGCTTAGGCTTGCAGGTTGGGAATATTAGTCAATTAATATGTTTTTATCATTTCCTAGAGTGGATTGTAATGCTTGGGGCATTTCCATAAAAAAGAACAAGACTAAATTCAAAAAAGAACAAAGACCTTTGATCACCTCTATGTTTTTTCATCTCTTGTTTTGATCACCTTTTGATCTTTTGCAGGTACGTTGAAGTTGACTATTCAGTTTGGGGAGGGCTATTTGAATAAGCCACTAACAATACATTTTGCTTCAAGGTGTTTCATCTCGATAGTAAGATTTCTTCATCCTTTTTAGATATTTGAATTGAAAGTGCATACTTTGCTTCCTACCTCTTTGTTTTATTAATGAACTAATATGCATGTGTAAATTTGAATTACTTTTTGTTTTTCATTTATTTATGGATGCACTCACCTCCTTTTGTAGCCTTATTATATCCAAAATTTTGAAAAAAATGTTATAATTTTATTCATTTCTTACCCAACTAAAAGGTACACATGGATGTAAATGCAGATGGATCCAAGTGATGTTGTGGACTTCGGAATTTTTATTGGTGAAGAGAATTGTCCCGTTGGCACAGTCCAGTGTCAAAAAGGTTGTACATATGCTGATATCAGTTCTAAAATTCTGAATGATCAAGTCGTTCAATATCCTTTTGAATTTATTATTGGCTCAGCTAGATGTCCTTTAAACGCATTCCAAGAGGAAAGAAGGAAACCTACAACAACATATGTAGGCATTAAGAGGAAAGTATGCACGGTGGTTGCTGATACATTGGAATCAAATGTAATGGAGGGAACGCCAATCTCTGAAAACATTGAAGGGAATGTGGAGCAACCTATGCATAAACAACCAAGAGTTGGTAATGTGTCCAAGTCAGTGGATCAAGTTGTGGTTGATCCTAATGTATTGGCATCTTGGCAACATAAAGTGAACAGATTAATGGAAGAGTTTGTTAAGGAGAAGCTAACGCTAAAGGTATATTTAGAAAATGGAAAACCTAATATAAAGATCCGTTGTGAAATCTGTGGCATTGATTATGGAATGGGGGAAGTATCCTTGGCAGCATGAACAATTCGTAACTTCAAAAACATTCATATGAAAACAGGGTCCCATCAATGTCAAATTTCAATGTTGGGAATTAATGAAATGTGTGAAATTCCTTCAGGTAACAAAGAAAAGCAGACAATAGTGGCTAGATATCAACTTGAGATTGATCAAGCAATCAAACTTCTACATGATTTCAACCAAACGCAAGAGCCTAATTTGTTCAAGGTGGTGGAAGCAACACTTGCAAACTACGAGGACAAGAAAAAAGTAAGAGTGGAATGTACACGATGCAATAGATGGTTCTCTTTGGTACCGCAAGTGGTAATATTGTCAGTTCTCTAAATGAACACATGAAATCAAAGAAGCACACTACTAATACTACAGTTGAGGCTTCACATGATACAGTTGTGTTGAGGAGTGGAACAGTAGGGAGACCGAAGAAGCCTACCAATGAAAAGTCCCAACAAAGTTTGTCTAAGTTCTTGATCCCATCACTACCATCACCATCACATGGGGATTCTACACATCCACATCCTTCTACTTCAGGTGTGGAAATTACCCAAGTTTTAATTTAATTTGAATTTGAATATGCACATTACTTTATTTATTATTACTTGTTAGTAGTAGTTAGTAGATCATTAACCAATGTGTTTTTTATGGTCTTGTTCTAGGACAAATACCTCCCTCAATATTATTATGTGTGGGGGTATTGGGATCCCTATATTGAGAGAAGAGGGGAGAGATTGGACACAAAGGTTCTAATGGATTACCAACATGGTGGAAAAATGTGGGCCATAGAGAAACATACTAGGAGAACACTAAATTATCATGGTATTGAATGCAGTATTAATGGTACATATAGACATATTCAATGCAAGAGGGTTTCTGAAACAGGAATACCTTTTGATTCATTGACATGCAATTTTTGTAAGATTATACCTAATTGTGATGACTTTCGAATGCGATTATATCGTGAATCAAGGAGCAACATGAAAAGACATGGGAGAGATACATGGAAAGGGAGAAGGTTGGATCATTTGACTCAAACTAAACTCAAAATTGTTGCAAGAGAAGCAAATGATACACATAGGTTAACAATGTGATCTCTTTCGTGGGAGAGGACAAAGGTTGCTACACTGTCTATAAGAACAAGGTCTCTAAGGGAAAAGTTGTTCGAATCTGCAGGAAGGAAGAATGTGTTCAGGTTTTGCAAGGATGTGTGTGAGGCTCATAAGCAAGGAAAAATTACAAGGTAAACATGCAGTTTGGGAATTTGTTCAAGATATATTTCACAACCTAGTTCGTTCAAAGTCAGGTAGAAGGTATA
Organism: Pseudotsuga menziesii; assembly: GCA_001517045.1. NCBI lineage: Eukaryota > Viridiplantae > Streptophyta > Pinopsida > Pinales > Pinaceae > Pseudotsuga > Pseudotsuga menziesii. The sequence continues at coordinate 579,807 of LPNX011055856.1, read as the reverse complement.
GTGCATCCACTCAATCCATTTATGAGATGATTAAGTTATGGGGAGGTCCTAGATTACATAGCTTTATTAGCTTGAATCTGGATGGCCCTTCGATATCTACGAATTTAAGGCAAGTTAGAAAATCATTGACATATATCCTAGGGGAGCAAGAGTACATTTTTGAGACAATGGGAAAAGTTTATGCTTCCTATAAAGACAAACATGGTATAGAGGGCCCAATTTCCGTATGCCTTACTGAAGATGAAACTGTTGTGAAAAAATATGTAAGGTGGGTAGCAAAAAGTGATACATTGGTGGGTTTTTGTGGTATGAAAGAAGAACATAAGTGCCAATAAAATTTCTTGGTGACAGTTGGTGAGGGCGCTGCAGGCTATGAGATTATTACAGATGCCTTCAAGAATTGTGTGATTGGCCATTATGCACGTGTTATTATTGCAAACCCTTTACATGAGAAGCTTCCTCATTTGGTTGTGGTTGTTCATCCAACGTGTAATAGGTTTGATGCAAATTTTGTCCATCGAGAATGGGAAAAAGTATAAGACCTATGGAAGAAACATGTGGAATATTTTTTAGGACCTATTATTGGTCATTCCTCAGATGGGGATAGTAGGAGAAGAATGCTTATGTTGAAGGATTATTACTCAACGACAGGCATGAGATATCAAATTCCTTGGGAAGGGTGGAGACTAACTGGGTTTAATGATGGCTTTAAAGTAACAAGGCTTCATGACCAGGATTACATCCACAATGGCAAAAAGCTAATGAATCCTTTGTTTAGTGGTCGACGAGATCTGATTGTTGGAAAAGAGTTGATTATTTTTAACCATGTAAGAATGGTTTATAACAATTTTAAAGTGGATGAACACAAGCTTAAAATTGAGGATATAGAGAGGATTGATCACCAAAACTGGGGTTCAGCACAACGCATTGCTTCAAGGCATGTCCAGAGGTGCTTGAAGGAAATGAGATGTACAAGTGGCAGGACAGAGAGGACATCAGGTACAAAGACCTATCTAGCAATCGTTGCTGACTATATTGATATTTTTTTGTCTCCTAGTTTAACTCTTTGGAAAAGAGTGCGAAATTCTTCAAGAGTCCATCATTTCTTCACCTTATGGCTATGTTGGGTCAGAGAACAGGAAAATATTAATGTCAACATTAATTTCATTAGTAGAGAGGCATATCAAGATGTAAAAATTTCTTGCCACTTTGCGGTTTTGTTGATGAGATTATTTCGTGATCAATACTCTAACTTACCATGTGCATTGCACCTGACTGGGTCAGATGTATGTGAGAACTTCTTCAGAAAAGTCAGTGGCATGGTTGGAGTAGAGAGGGCATATGATTTTGCTGACTTACTTCATGCTATTAGAATCCTTAATAGAGTTGCTGAAGAAGAAACAAATCCCAAAGGGCTTCATTTCAATAAATCTCATAAGAAACAAATGAGTATCTGGAACGAATTGCATCAACAATATGTAGAGGAAGGTGATGTCTTGTCACAATATGATTCAATTTCCAGCAATAATAAAATTATAGAAGCTCTCAAGATAGGATTGGAGGATGCACAGAGAATTTTACAAGGTCTTGACATGCAACCAAAAATACACACAGAAGATTCTCGGTGGTTTAAACCATGGATAGAGGATCATAATGTTCTAACATTTGAAGAGGTGGATGAAGTAGTTGATAATTCTCCACCGGGTCATTTGACATCCATATTCCAATCTTCGTCTTTTATGGTACTCAATGATAGTGAATTGCAAATGATGGAAAGTGAGTGGAGGCACGAGTTGGATGGAATTTTAGATTCCGTTGATGAAAATGTAAACATATCTACCAAACCAGTGGTGGAGCTCGATGGAAATGACATGTACAAATCTTGTTTGGTTAGTCAATTGAATGGAAACCCGACATTATCGAAAGATAGATTGACTAAGGTGAGGAATGGAGTATACTTCAGGAAAGATGAGAGGGCCCCCAAAAAGGGTGTTGCAATTGGTTTTGGAATTGGATCAAATTGTGCGGTGTTGTTTAAGAGCGAGTCTATAGCTTTAGCTGAACATACTACAAGAAAAGGTGTATCTCAAAGTACAAAGCACAGCTTTTCTTCTGGGACTTGGTACATTGGAAGAGCTCAAAGAATAAGAAAGAAGGATGGTAATAGGGTGTTTGATTACCATAATGACATTGATCTTTTGCATAGGCCTGAAGGTGTTGATCTTCAATGTTGTTGGTATAATAGAATAAAGGGACAACGCATGTACAAGTATGATTCAACAGATCATATATTCATACAACTTGAATCTGTTATAGCAATGGCAAACCTATCATACAATATCAAGAACGACACATACAAGTTAGAAGAAGGTGACCACATAATTTTTGAGAATTTCATTAAAAAATTAAATAGGGTGAAGTTTTCAAACCATTCTAATTTATCTTATCTTTTGTACTACTATCTTATAACTTATTTATGAAGTAGTATTTTTTGTATTATTGTTGATTCGTTTGTATAAATTTCATACTCATTTTATACTCATTTTAATTTATCTTATCTTCAGGTGCGGTGAATGGTTCGGATGCCGAATGGTTGGGATAACTCTATGTGAAGTTATCGATTGTCAAATATTTCTCTATGCGTTCTTGAAGCATGGTTCTTGAGGGTTGCTGAACTGTTCGCTAGTTCAACAATTATGTTTAATATTACTTTCAAAAGGATGAAACTAGTTTTTGTCTGTCAAATTTTGATGCCCATGCCCATATTGCTACTTCAATACTTAAATGGAATATTACTTAATGTGTTTTTCTTGAAATGTGTTTTCTAAATATTTTCTTAAATGGCATATCATGTTCTTTAATTTTGTCATGTTTGTGTGGAGTGCATATTAACTCATTAGGAAATTGTGATTCTTGTTGATTTGAAAGATGGCTATGGTGTGGAAATCTCTTGTTATAAAACTTATTGTTGTGCACCTGTTGTGGTATGGAGTGGGTATGATTGGTTCTTCTTTCTATAACCAATGAATCTTATACAATGATGACAAAAATATATAAAACAATGTACCTTGAGAGAGAGAACATATTATTGTTCTTGTTGGTCCTATAAAGGAGTTGCATGTCCACCTTATATGGTTCACCTTGACCTTTTGGGTTTGTTGTTTGTTTTGTTGTGGAGACCTGGGTTGACTCATGATCACCTCATGATCCTTTATCTTACTTTGTCCATAGGTGATGTTTATTAATGTTTTGATACTTTACCTTAAGGAGCGTTACTGAACTCTCTCCCTCTGCGTGATCTTTGCACGATCTTTGTTGATGCTCCATGTAATATCTTGCTGCACCATCCCCGTGACTGGGATTTTCTTGTTACACCTTCCATGTGGTCACTTTGCACCAGCATGACCGTGGCATGTTTCTTGGGTGGACTGTGGGTTCTTCCACAGTGTAACCGTGAGTCTGTTTCTTGGTGGAATGTGGCTCCTTCATCAGCGTGACCGTCATTTGTTTCTTTGCACTTTCTTGGTGGACTGTGGGTCCTTCAACAAGGCCAAAAAACCTATTCCTTAGTGATACCTTGAGAGGTCCTTCTCCAACATGACTATGATCTGTTTTATTGGCTGGAATTTGGGTCATTCACCAGCGTGAAAGTGATATGTTTCTTGGTGGACTGTGGGTGCTTCACCAGCATGACTGTGATCTATTTTCTTGAGTGGATTGTGGGTCCTTCCCCAACGTGACCGTGATCTATTTTCTTGGTGGACTATGTGTCCTTCTCCAACATGACCATGATCAGTTTTCTCGGGTGGACTATGGGTCCTTCCCATGTCCTTCCCTAGCATGACCATGAAGTGACCATGAGCCTGTTTTCTTGTGTGGACCGTGGGGTCTTCCCTAGTGGACCGTGTTTTTTCAAGCATGATTTTGCAAAGTATGCTTGTGTGTCTCTGTAGTATGTGACTGCATCCTTACCCAGCATGACTGTGTTGACAGATTGACTGTATTGGGTATGAATGTGCTTGTTGACTAAGAAGTCTGGGTCAGTATGTTGTCTGTATGCTTATGCTTTAACCTTCTATGGATCTCTCGCAAGGTACATAAATTGTTTGTCTATATTGACTTGTCCCTTCGGTGACAAGATCAAATCTGAAAAATATGAGTATATGCTTGATTCAAATATTGGTTATGATTGTATACTGTTGATATCTACTGTACATTACCTTATCATGTTTTTATTGTACATGGCATTTGATGATTCTCAAGAACCAACTTTAACACAGTGAATAATGAGCGTTAAGTTGAAAGAGATGAAAATTATGTTTGTTTGGTTTTATTGAAAATTATGTTTGTATTGGTTTTATTACAGTTGCTCCACTTGAAACTATGAAGCAATTAGAGTAGGGTGCATGGAGACTTGCAAAGTGTGTAAACTACATTGAGGCTGCAACTGTTGAGTATCTTTATAGCATGGACTCTGGCAAGTATTATTTTTTAGAACTGAATCCTCATTTACAGGTATATAGAATTTGCTTCAGTAAGCATTATGAGCATGGAACTAATAATGTTGGATTTGAATTTCTAGTTGTCTTGAGGTGAATAGAATGGTAACATGATTTTGACTAAAATAAACTCATTTGCTTTTCATGTTCATTGCAGTCAAGAGGAGGAATCCACGAGTTTTCAGATTCTCAGTTTGGTATGTACACATTTATTTTTCAGTGGCTTAAGATTTGCTTCTGTTAAAGGTATGTACTGTTGATAACAAATAGTTATGAGTTTCAGGTCATATTTCACTACACAGTTGACCTTCTCCATGTATGTTAATAATTTTAGATATGCAACATTAACAATACATCGTGCTATGAAACTTTCTTAGGTATGGTTCAAAGTAAATCATGTGGTAAAATTTTTAGACTGTTATATGATAGTATTGTTTATTATAGAGTTGTGTGATTTGCTGTAGCTGGCTTTTCAGGATTTACCTAGATTTGTTGTAGTTGGCTTTTCTTCTGCTTAGAATAGCCTCAAGGCTGCCCAGAATAGCCTCAAAGTGCCCAGATTAGCCTCAAGGCTGCCCATAATTAAACTAAAGGATGTTTGTTGCTGCTTTAGAGCATAACTAGGGCTGCTGTAGGTGACCATTTGAGGATTGTCTCATTACCTATAGCTAATGTAGTAAAGTGTAAAGGTCGTAGAACTCATCACCTCGGAGCTTATAATATGATAACATTGTATGCAGTTTATGTTCCTTTGCTCATGCTGACTGTGATTTTGGTTTAAGTATAAGCGAAAGTGGCTTAGGGGCATAGTACACTAAAGAATATTAGGCAGATCGAAAGTGATAAATGGATAGTTAACATCTGGGGGCTGATTCATGTGGATTTTTCTTTTGTGACCTTCATGCATGCTCACTTTATTGGAAGGAAGTCAATTTGAAGAGTTGATTATTTGTTTCAGGAACATTGTTGATGACCCCGGACCGAAGGAAGGCTATTTCGGCAATCTATGGTGAGTGAAAAAACCATAGGATAATTTTAAAACATCGAGGATAAATTATGAATTAATACCAACTAAACATGCTCTCTATGATAGTAATAAGAATTCCCGTGTGTATGGGATGCCAACTTTATGATCAAGAAAGGAAAATTATTGCTAAGATTTGTTATGTAGCCCTGCCACCTTAGTAATGAAGAAATGAGGGATAAAGCAAGGATTTTGTTTTGAGACATATCATTAGTGTATCATTTCTTACTAAATATGTGGAATATGCTGGTTCTCTATACACAACCTTCAAAACACTTACATCCAATGTGAATAGTTGAGTTGCAAGAAGTGGCCTAGCAATAGAACAATACCACAGTAATTATTTCCGTTGTTCTGGCTATGGAGTTCTGCGATATTCTATTTGATTCCCACTTTGCTCTGTAAAAGTTAAATGCTCTTAGCAAGTTGCCTTGTTGTTTGCATAAATATGCCAGTCAAGTTTTTTTTAGTGGCACTGTAAAGTCATCCACCTTATGATTGTCATCCATGTTAAATATTTTGCATCCAAGGGCCAAGAACTTCTGACCCGAGTATACTATCTGTCTACTCTACTTCCAACCATTTACTACTTTAATACACATTCACACACTCATATTGGCTCTCACTCTGGATACTTTGTTCCTATAGTCAGTTGTATATGTTGGAAAATTATTGCCTAGTTTATTTGCATAGTACTGATTAATCTAGTGTGAATGCCTAAACAAAATCCAACCTCCTAATTGTCCAGCTTATTTACTTTTGGGATAGGAAATGCTTTATAGACCATTGGGTACATTCTAAGGGAAGTACTTCTGTATGGAGTGGAGCAATTGTGCCAAAATTAATGAAATACAGGAAAATGGAATGAGCTAACCCTATCCGTGGTTGTGGATATTATACTTGTAGATTTGAAGAATTCTCTTAGCAAATTTCTTGAATATTCAATGTTTTTGTTTTACACTTGATGTCCATGTAAATTTGGGAAAGACAAATAAACTGCCCACCTTCTAATCTGAAGTGTTATGCGTGGTATAGTATGGTGCAGGAGAACTTATGAGCTTGTGGATGGTCCTAGTGCCTCTCACATAACACCTCTAGCACTTGAACAATGGGAGCAAAGGCTAGAGGACCTCTTTTATGGGTGTCCATATGATATGCTAGATCCAGCTTTAGCAGACACAGTTTCAAAATATCCCGTTGATATTTAAGTAAGAAATCCTACCTGTCCTACTAGGAATCGAACCTAGTACCTGTCTCCAGACATGAAGGTTCTCTTTCACTATGCTATATGCTCCATGATGGGCACCCACTCTAGATAGAAATATCTATCACATTCACACCAGAGATGTCTCTGTGGTTCTCACTTCTGAACCATAGCTCCAATGTTTCAACAACTACCCAAGCTCCTGTCCAAAACACTATTCTGAAACTCTTAGCTATGACCTCTTTCAGCTTTCTTTCTGTCACCTGCACAATTCCTCTCACTTCTGGGTCAGTGCTTCCCTGATCTGATTGGGGTATCCGGAAGGTGTCTTTTTTATTGGAAATTTGAAAATTTGTGATCAAATGTTTCAAATTAGTAAGAAAAAGGCTCAGATTTGTGATTAATGTTTGGATATCTAAAAACTAATTTTCTAAATAAGCAAAAAACTATCAAAATCTACACATAACCTTGTATGAGATGTCTATTGTGCATGAGTGACCAGTGCCTTCACAGCCTTGTCCTTGGGTATGAGAAAAGAAGAAAATTAGGGAGGCAATTATAAATGGAATCTCGTTGATTAATAAAACTTAAATCTGAATCTCGAAGCTAAGAGAGTTGACAAACTAAAGGGATTGTAATTAATCAAATGTTTTCATAGACTAAACACGATGACTTTCATTCACAAATGTTGATTTGAGTACAAAGTTCTAATAAAATTCAGAGTAAGAATTGTCTAAAGGACCTAAGGGGACATGACAAGTAACAGAGGTTAAGAACCTGCTTGTCCTATGAACAATGTTTGATTGTAGCTTAAGGACTTGGAAACACGATGAAGAGCAAGAAGTAATAATGTTGAAGGACTTCTGTGCACCAATGGTTGGCTCTTTCTGCCTTCTCTTGTGCATATACCTGAGGCTGTGAGATCTTTGTGCTAAACATGGATTGCTTTTCTATAAAGATAACTCATTCTAATTCTGACTTGAAGCAGATGCAAGAAATCTCTAGGAACTACGCTGAAAATAAAGTTGATTTAAACCTTTTTGGGATGGAATCCCATCTCCAAAGAGCAAAGCTAGGTTTAGAAATAGATTCAAACAAAATTTAGCCAGAAGCAGGGATATATTTACGATGAATTTAATCTCTCCTAGCACTGAAAATTGATGCCAGAAACAATTCTATTCTTGGTCTAAAAATAGATTGATTTTGTCCTCACTAATAATGTTGGCATTTACTGGTTTTAGATTGATTTGTGGTATCATTATCCTATGCTCCACATTCTCTTCAGAGAATCAAAAGAAGCGCTTCTATTCTGATTTGAAAGTGCCTTTCTACATTTTAAAATCATTGCAGTTCTGTCTGAACTGCAGCACTGAATTTGTCATGGAATCTATGCCAAGTTTATCTGATATATAAGCCCAAATTTCCTCCTCAACAGTAGTGTTGCTTTTGCTGAATTTAGTCTATTGATGTGGATGCTGATAGGACACATGATCTTCCAAGAAAAGTACTGTAATTCTTCTTTTTGAAACTCTGACATAGCTCTTACATGCTTTGTTATTCTTGACCGATGAAAAGCCGATTAGGGCCTCCACATAAATTCTTTTGCTGCTATTTTAATCCTTCCTAAAGCTGCTGATTAGTCTTTCCTAGAGGGTTCTATTCTTGAAGAAGCTTTTGTGCTCTGTTGGAGTGTTATAAGTAGGTATTTCTAAGGTTGGTTTACCTGTAAGCAAAGTCACCTTAAGAAGCAAGCTGTCTTGCAGGTCCGCATATTTACAGATAATTCCTATTCTTATGTTTGCAAACACGTGCTTAATTTCTATTCACAAGAATAGTCAGCCTTATCCGGGACATGGATTTATGATTAATCAACCAGCACCTGTCTTTTCACTACATGGGTGTACATGGGTTAGCTTGCATGTGCTCAAATAACATCCACAAGAGGATTATGTTCCTTGATTATTAATTCTGCAACCTTTGCAGTCCACCCGTAATCTTGATGCATTTAGCAAGACTTAGCTTAATGATGAAGCTAATCTTTACCCACATACAGACATGTGTCTGACTTGAAGGTAGGATAAGTTATACTATTCAAGAAAGTGCTGGAATCCTCTATGGGGTGTCCAACTGATCTCTGCACCACTTTTGAAATGCATATAAAAATATCACATACTAGGGATAGGGAACATCCTGCTCTTCGAACAAGAAACACAGAAATTTATCAGGGTATTATTCCCTGTATCTATCTGTTTGTTATTCATGATGGTACAACTCGTGTCAACTGATGTCTGGTGATAGTATTGAAGAATTTGTCTTAGATCCTCAACTATCTAAGAAATAAAATTCAACCCTGAGGTTTTCATATTTTGTACTTTGAACCCATGACCAACAATGACAACTGCATAAATCATTGCAACAAGGGCTTATTGCACCAACTTAAAGGAATGTCAAAATTGTATCAGATATTTGCAATAACTTTCCTGGCTTGGAGTGTACATTCTTCTTCCAATCTTTTTTGTTCAAGCTAGATTGAGAACCAGGTTGTATTGGGAGCAAAAAAGTGTGTACTGGGGGTTTTCCATTGTGGACAGAGTTTGATTCTACAGGGGGTTTATGTATTTTAAATTTTTTGTCCTAGGGTTTTATGGGAAAAAGTTTAAAAACAGCAAAAAAGCCTTAAATATTTGTTGAAATAGATTAGATTCAACCTCCAAATTTGTTTTGTGGGAAATTTTCTTAGGGAGCTTAGGGTGATTTGAGAACTTGTTGAAATAAAATTTAGCAGTGTCTAAATGAGTGAAATTACTTCCTACAACGCTAAAATAGACTGCTGCTATAGCTTTGAATGCCCACCACACGGTGATCTGAATTTGAAAAAGATTTTCCTTTGGCCTCACTGAATGCTGGAAACCTTAGCTGTGAATGTCGAAAACACTATTTTTCTGTGTTGCAGAAGCTGTTGAAAAAATCTGAGCATAGTGGGGCTTATTTTGCAGACTGGTAATTATAAGGGGACAGACTGAGGTTTTCATCAGGATTTTGAGTCAAAATTGCTTGGCTATGAAAACTCAGTTAGTACTTGTGGGCAAGAGTTTGTCCTGTGAGTACTTGCAAGCTAGACATGCTAGCATTGAATTTGACTATCTGGCATTTTGAAACCATTTGTTTTGAGAGGCGAGCCAAGTTTGACTCATGAGTCCCAGTCAATCTTGGTGAGTTTTGCCACTTGTTTCCAAGGGTGGGCATGCTTCCCTAGGGCAATGCTGATTGGAAATGTATGAGAAATGAAATTAAACAATCTACAGGATAATTTGAAGGCTATGTAAATCTATCATTTATAGCAGTCTTATAAGTTCTATTTAAATTTATTATGGGATCCGGATTTGATAAAGTATATGCATGGCAATTGGGCTTTGGGAGATGGTACTCATCTGTCTGATTATATCCTAATTTATAAACATAGAATTCACTTTCTGTTGTCACCAAATGATTATATTGGACTTTCAGTTGACTACAAAATAAATCGAAGCATGCCTGCATGAATAGTATAAGGTGGCAAATGTTGCCCTGAATGTATACTTAGTTTCAGTGCTAGTACAAGTAGCCAACTAAGAAAATAATGCGTTTTGTAAGAAAGCATTCTTCTTTTTGCATATTTTCATTAATCATTGTATTTATTATTTTAGTCTATTGTTCAATTGGTAAAGTTGATAACATGTTTCTGATTTTATAATTAATTGTTTGGTTGCAGGTGCCTTCATATATATTGTGATATGTGGTTGGAAGTTATGATAATGAGGCTGTAGCTATATTTACTTTGATCATTACATTCTATCTATATATCAAGGTACATCCATGTGCAAACCTTGTTCAGTGTAAATTATAGCAAAAATCTGAAAATGATGGTATTGGTATTTTGTAAATCTTAGTACCTAAGTCATGTCCATTCATGAATATTTGCAGTCTTATAATATGTAGTTCCACTGCTGAGGAAATTGATTAGAGTCTACAATGAAACTAATCTTATTATGGCATGAAAAATAATTTTAATATGCTGGAGTTTCCTGTTTTGTTAATGTGATCGTTATTTTGAACTTTTGCAGACATTGAACACTGGATCTCTTTTTTATGCTACTTTAAATGCCTTGGCTTACTTTTATATGGTAAGTAGGTCATTGGAATAACAAATGATATCCATGCATGATGCAATTATTGTTATTGATATTATAAAGATAATTTTAATACAGGTTCTTCTTTGTAGGTCTGTTCCCGGGGAGGTTACACTTTCATAATAAATCTTATTCCAATGCATGTTCTTCTATGTATTGTGACTGGATGGTACTCATCTCGCCTTTACATTGGTTATTCGCCTCTGGTAAGTGCACATGCACAAATGGTGATAGTTACAGTAGCTCGACTTGGCATCCATGTATGGTCTCATTTTCTGGTCAGATGTTATTTACAATTTTTGTATACTGAAAAAGTTGTTTGGCTAACAGACCCTGCATATTTATTCATGATAGGATTGTAGATCAGATTTAGCATTCATGCAGATGTAAAATGGTTTGCAGCAGACTGATAGAGAAACATAAGCCCAAACAAATAGAGAAAAGGTATATCATAGAAGATATCTGAAGGAATTATAACCTAGGCCACTGATGAATTATATCTCAAGAAATTTTTCATCTCAATTTCTAATTAGATTCCGGGAAACCAAAAGAAATCGGGACCAAGATTAGGGGCGTCTGCTAGAACAAATTGAAATGGAAATTGTTGCTGCTAGAATCAAGGGTTTGAAATAATAATCCATGATTGGAATCATTAAACTGAAGAACAGGTTGCAATTCTTTGCATTTAAAATCGAGCATACTATTAATCTAAAAAGATTAACAGTATGCATTGAAGATTCCAAATCAATTTTGTTTCTGAAGGAGTACAATCTCCTAGATACCAAAATGGTGCTTGGATAAAAAGTCCATGATGGAAAGAAGTAGTTATAAATGGTGTAAGTTTCATTTTTGAACCCTTCTTGGGGAAAACACACTACTGTTTGAGATTGGTACAAACAAACCCTCTCTGATTTGTTTTGACACCATGTGATACATTTTAATTCATAATGGAGTGATTTGCCTAAGGGCGCCTATCAAGTGTTGCCCTTTCTTGTGTTTAGTTTTTTTTTCCTTAGGTAGAAATATAAAGGGGTATAAAAAATGTAAATGAAAAAATGGATACATGCAATATATAGGGAAAATAGGGGTTTTTTAAAATCGGCAAGGCATATTGGAAGGGGATTAAAAAAAATGATTTTGGGAGGTATTTTCCAATATTTTTTGAAAATAGGGGTATTGTTTCATATGCCACGAACGAACGTGCTATGGCATGGTTTCACTAAGTGAAGACCTCGTGGCTCAAATCCACTCCTGTAGGTATCAGTAGGCTTCTTGATCGAACTAACTCATGGAGGTCTCTTGTAGGTATTGATCTTTCACTCTACCCTACTGTGCTCTTTTTGATTGAATTGATTCATGGAGGTTTTATTGAAATGACTCTCAAGGAATTCTTGCAGGTATTACACTACCTTGCTGTGATTCCTTTGGATGGCTTTGTTTGCAAGAATAGCATTTTCTTTGAAAAGAAAGATGCACTAAAGTGGGATCAAGACAAAAATCAGGGGGCTGGTCACATGGAGATTGTCTCACACAATAAACACCTCACTACAGGCTTGCCTCTTTATCCCTATTATAATATATCCATTGTTTTTTAGTTACCTATTATAATATGTCCATTTTTTTTAGTTAGTTTTTCAAAGCATAAGGAAAAAACTAATGATGATTTTTATTTTAATGTTATTTTAGTGTTTGCAATATTTACATTAACATGCAATGTGTTTTTTATGGGGGAGATCTTGTCACATGATGTAACATTACAATTAATTTTTTCAATGTCTGTGTGGTAATTAGAGAGTGAAATGTGGGATCATAGAGGGATTCGCCTACCAATCATTCTCAAGAGTGAAATATGCAATTAATTTTTTCAATGTCTATGTAGTAATTAGAAATGCAAATGTCCAATTAATTTTTTCAATGTATGTGTAGTAATTAGAGGGATTCGCCTACGGATGGAATGTTCTACTTTTCATTTTCATGGCAAGCTTCTTCTCTTAGGTAATATTTAAAACAAACATATATTGAAATATATATTAATATTTGTTTTTTTTTAAATTTAATTTAAATTAAATTTATAGGAGATATAATTAACTATAATATTGAATATTTTAAATTTAGAAAAAGAAATTAATATAAAACTTTATTTTAAATTTAATATAAATATTAATTTAAATTTGAAATATAAATTAAAGTTAAAATTACATTTTAATTTAATTTTAAATTAAAATATATACTTAAAATATGTATATATATATATTGAAATATATATTTTAGTATATGTATTTGGATGCACTCAGCGGGGACAACAATTCTCTGCAAATCGCCAGCCAAAGAAAACAACAAATCGCCAACGAAAGAAAACAAAGAATTTGGGTTTGAGAATGTTTAAATACAATCACATCCATGGTGCATCTATTCTATCAACAACCTTGAAGACACTACTAATACTGTGTAAATTCCAACATTCATCTTTGAGAACCATTTTGAAAACTGATATTGTGTAAATTCCAACATTCAACATTTAGAGCCATTCTAAAAACTGATACTGTGTAAATTATAGTTGATTGAGTTTGCCTTAATTGATGTATAATTGAGTGATATAAGTCTTACTCTGGCTATAAATATTGAAATTAGAAGTATTTAAGTAGGCTACTGCTACTGATAGTTAGTTCTGATCCTTGATAGCTGGAGGAGGGGAAGTATTTATGGTGCAAACGCAAACTGATTTTTCTCTACACATATCGACGCAAAAGCAAACTGACAATGCGTAATGTGTAGGATCTCCAATCCTCGAGACAAAATTCATGCCAAATAGTAGCACTATTTACTGACTGTGGGGTTTCTCGAGTGGAGAATACAAAAAATAAATAAGAAAATGAATGCCTCTGCCCTGCATGAGTTTTACCTTGATGTGGCAGTTACTTGAACTTGCTTGAACAATTTATAAAATTGACTGGCAAACTCGTTTTTCCTCGGTTGCATGAAGGGATTCTTTCTACTTTGCACTTATTTCCATTTCATGTTAATGTTTTGATATTAAAGGTTTTTTTTTTGTTATTTAGTTTTGGCTCTAATTTTATTTAAAATAAAGTAATATTGATTTTAACACTTTGCACTTTTCTCCCAGGCTTGTAAATAAATGTGATTTTCTTCTTCTTGTGTGTTTTTTTATGTTCTTCACGTGGGAATAAACCTCACTTTTGCAATATAATCGTGGTTGATATTGTTATATGAATACAAATGATAAAACTAACTTTCGCCAATCAAATCAATGGAAGGTGATGTTTATAATAGTTGATCAATCTCAGAACCGTATGCACGTTTCTGGTCTAATCGAGAGAATGCAGGAACATTGCTGCTTAACGATTTCATCTTTACAATGCACAGTTATCATGGCAAAATTTTCTAGACTTGTCTAGTCAATCCAATGGATAAGCATATTCTGAAGCCTTGGGGAGAGTAACCTATGTAAATTCCAAGCATTGGAATGATGTCCTGATCTTAATTTAATCTTGAAGCTCCAACTCGAAGAGCCCACCAACTACTCTCCCTTCGGCTTTATAAAGTCTTTGTTTCATATGTTTCATATGCTTTTTTCAACACCTTGCTCTCGCATGAACTTTTGAGTTTCTTTGCTGCATCTGTGTGGTTGTCCAGTTAAAGGTGGGACAAACCATTGTTTGAAGTTGTTTCCCTCCGTGAACGCAAGAGAGAATTCATGACTATTTTCTTTTCTTTGCTGAGTTTTGCAAGGTTCTCATGAAGCTTGAGATCCCCATATTGCACTTGGGAAGTTGCTTAGCATTCAGAAGTTTTGAATTAATAATATAACTGAAGGCCACAGCATTTTTGAATTCATTCCCTTATCATAAATGGAGACGGACGAGATAGTAATGGTATTGAGGTGCACATCCAAACTGCATGTGAAAATTGACAATGCCATAGAGAGGGTGTTAGATTATGACACTGAAATCAGTGGTGAAAGCACAGCCCCTGCTGTTGACGGGGATCAAGGAGGATGTGCGAATGGAAGTAATTTTTCTGGGTCCCAAATGGGCTTTGATAGATCCATGGAAGCGAGGAGCCTCTCTTCTATTCGAGATGCTCTGGAAATTCTTGAAGACCAGATCACCCACATATTTGATAAATAATATTTAGCATAACGCAAGTTATTAAATGCCCGAGCTACACCACTGTGAGTTATTAAATCTCAACTTGTTTGAGATCTAATAGCTTACAGTCCTGCAGTTACAGCATTTAATAACCTACTTCATGTAAAATATTGTTCACCCACATATTTATAATATCACAAAAAATATAATTCAATTAATTTAACAAAATCTCCCTTAATATTCACTATCAACACATACATTGATAGAGCCCAAGATTTGGATCTAAGCTTTCACTATTAGTTTTTGCTGACATGTTAGTAACGTTACATCACATTACAAGATCTCTCCCATAATATTCACTTTCACTATTATTTTTTGCCGACATGTTAGTAATGTTACATCACGTGACAAGATCTCCCCCATAATATTCACTTTCACTATTATTTTTTGCCGACATGTTAGTAACGTTACATCACGTGACAAGATCTCCCCCATAATATTCACTTTCACTATTATTTTTTGCCGACATGTTAGTAAAGTTACATCAAGTGACAAGATCTTCCCCATAATATTCACTTTCACTATTATTTTTTGCTGACATCTTAGTAACGTTACATCACGTGACAAGATCTCCCCCATAATATTCACTTTCACTATTATTTTTTGCCGACATGTTAGTAACGTTAGTAACGTTACATCACGTGACAAGATCTCCCCCATGCAATGTCGTATTGTGAAGTATGGATACGTGTTTCAGTAAAGTCTACCATTATTAACTATAGTCAAATTAAACTGAAGCATGGTTCACCAAAGTCAACCACGATTAACTACTTCTTTAATACAAGAACAAAAATATTAGTGACATAGTTTAGAATCTTATACAAGTTTGATTAAAGAGACGACAAGGGATCGACTCCTTCTAAACACCATTATCATTCCTCTTCCTCCAAACGAAGAAGAAAACCCAAGTTAGTAATTAATTATGCCTTTGAGTTTAAATAAATTTTGAAAATTTAAATTGATTGAAATGAGAGTGGCATACATGGTTAAAGGCATGGAAGACACAGTGAATATTGGTATCTTTTTTCTCCACAAATAACGAGCAAGGTTGAGGCCATTTGGCGGCCAATAAGCACTAATAAAAACCTCAAACATACCTCAAAAAAAAAAAAAAAATCTATTAACAATCTCGATATAAGATTGGACAAAAAACTGCATAGCGCAACCATAGAAGGAAAAGCCTTTTCCATTAGTAGTTGTAGACCAAAAACAAACATGTTCATGAAACTTTTAGACATGCTAAAACTGTATTAAACCCCTTCCAAAACCCTCGCCTAATATTGTGACAGATGGAGGACCGAGATTCATCTTGGACATGCATTTAACTTGCCATTAGATGCCTACCTACGTGTCAACTCGTAGCCAAGGCATATTTATTGCCAAAGGTCAAACTCAAGTGCAAGCATGTCCATAACCTTGTATCTCCTCATAATGTATGGCTCAATAGATATATATTAACCTTGAAGTTTTTATGCCTAGGTTGAAGTTAAACCATGACTATGGTGTTAGCGCCATACTCCCCAAGTCCTTACATTTCAAGAAAAAAAAACATTATAACCTTTTTCATCACCGAACTATGCTACACTGAACCCCTTTATTTAAAATCTTGATAGTATTTTGGAACTATGTTTAGTTGCTATATTTAGCGGGTATCTTCTAGGGGAAAACCTCATCCTTTAGGCTTACCAACCACTAGAGAAACTAAATTGTAAAATAGGCATTAAAAGCAGTAATAACATCACCTTTAGGTGTGGCGTTAGGGTGATTTTTACCTGTATGTAAACACCTTATTGAAGTATAACGTGTAAAATTCAAGTAAGAATCAATTATAATTTATTTTACACATAATGACGGTCTATTCATTGTATGACGAATTATACATGTGACGATATTCAGTCGGTTAAAAAATATAATGATTTTTTTGGGGGAAGGGATTTAGAGATTTGTGACATTGTAATTAAAATTCACACATCCATGAGTGAAAGCTCAAAAACCAACAAATTAATTCCTTTTAATTGTTTTTTACCGACACCTTGAATGTGATGAGTATGGATTCAAATAAGAAGAGAGAATTGAGTACACATGGTATATGCATGAGGAAAACCAATTAAGAAAATTCCACATCAATTAATCAAGTGCATGTATGAACATGAATTAGCCACCAAAATTTTCTTATCTTTATTCTAGAGTTGTCAATACAACATCTCATGATATCAACTAGACACAACAAGAACCAAATGATAGAAACTATGAATTCTTCAACACTTTACTCACGCAATGCTAAAGGATAGTCACATTGAATACCGTGGGAGAGACTTCCAACACGCACAAATTCACTAGATCAATTTGACATGAAAGCTCTTATAAAGTCATAAGTATGTCAATGGAGTGAATGGACTCAAGAAATAATCGATAACGATCTCAATCACCTCTCCATCTCTTATAATAAGCATGGAATTGTATAATCAAAATCTATCAAAATAGAAGCATGTAAAAAAAATCATAAGGAAAGCATCTTTCTAGTGTGGTGAAGAAGTGCACAAACAATCACCTTGAACATCAATGAATAGCCTCAAGTAGAACTCATAGACCACATTGGACCTGTTACCTCTCAAAATGCATGTGCAATATGAGGCAAAATTTCCATCTGTACAATGATGAGGATGTGTATCTATGGGAGACACTCTACTACATATTTTGTTGGCTAATGCAAATTATCAAGAGATTCAACTAGAACGACTAACATGTACAACCATGTAGTGCATGCAATATGTGGTATGTGAATGTGGAGGTATAAAGATTGAATATTTAATAAAGATTAATTGTATCTAGAGTAGCAAGGTACTTACAAACTAGTAAGAATGAGATTTTGTCAATTTTGTCACATTCGTGAGGTCACATAAAAGGCATGGTGACTATTGGTGATAATGATCAAATTTTTATGCATCATGAATTATCTAAGAGAGCATATTCCATAGAACCATTTATGTTTCACTCTAATTAACAAGAAGCCATGGAAATGAACCTCGGCCTTAGACCTTAAGAAATTGGATTTTCTTTAGGTTTAATAATTTCAAACTTAAGATAAATCTGTATTAGTAATTAACATAATAAAGTATGAGATATAAAGAGGACCTATTTTTTTTTAAAATATTAGTTATATCTTAGTGGATTTGCATAGAGTATACACAGAAAGGCATGGGGGTTCACACGATGTAGACAAAAAATTTTAACCCATTAATATATTGGAAACTATACAACAAAAGAGAAAATATTACTATTAACTAAGGTTTAATGATACTTTTAAAAATTGTGGGTTAATATGTTTGGTAAATATGCCAATTTCCGGTGTTAGGGAGGTGAAAATTCCCAACTTGTGCCAAGTAAAGTAATTTCACCCTTATTAACTAGATATTTGAGCAAATATTTGTTAAAGGCATGGTAAATATTGGTGATAATGAGCAAAGGTTTCTTAACCTATCACGAGGAAGATAGAAATGAACCTCACCTTAAACCTTAAGAAATTGAATATTCTCTAGATTTAATAAATTATGTTTAAAATAAATCTATACTAGTAATTAACATAATAACCTATCAACATGAAGATATAATGGCATGTCGCAATATCTCGAATATAATTATTTCATATAAAATCCCTAGTCGTCAAATTTAAGGTTGCATTTGGTAGGGTTTTCTTTTAATTTGACTTTCTAATACTTTTTTAAAGCCAATACTCCATTATCCATGTGGGACAAGTTTTATCGACAGTTCATTAACAAGGGCATGGGAGGAATAGGGTCCACGATCACCTTCTCACGAGGATTCAGTAAATTCTACTTGAAATTTTTCACAACCTTATGGAGAAAAACAAGGATTTCCATTCCAGCAAATTCAAAGTAAATTCAATGCCAAGGCCCATTTGTGGCCCTCCTCATACAAACATGTATGGAGGAGGCCCCTTGAATCTTGATAGATCGAATTTCTCTCGATTCCTAAAATTTTAAGATTTATTGTGGGTCGAATTAACTATAATCTGTTCAATAGATTTCAAGAATGCCAATAATATTTATTTTCTAATCCCAATAAAAATAGGAAACACAGCTAGATTTTAGAGAAGGGCTCACGTGCAATCCTTTATCCTTTAGGGATTGTGAATCAACCATATGTAAAACCTTTGATAGCCTTGTGAAATCTTTAATAGGCATCAGTTCTTTGTGAGCAATTCTCCATAAATTTTGAGCTTAAGAAAACAGGATCTCCTAATTATGTCAATGATAATAATCAGCTAAACCCCATCATCGCTTCACACCTCAATGGTGAGCCCAGCGTGCTGCGCCCTTCTCCTCTTCTGTCAACCGTTCAAAGTTTGCTTTCCACGACTCGTAGATAATGGTTCATAGGGTGAAAAGGTAGAAATGAATAAAGCCTTAGGTAGTTATGGATTCGGGAAATAATGTTTTTGTAATTTGTTTAGATTGCTTTATGAATGAATTTGCTCTTGGGATTCTATAGATCTACATTCATTCCAAAAGTGGAAACTGTGTAATAAGATATAACTAGCTTCAAACACTAAAGCAAGAATGAATATTAACAAAAAAATCCTTTTCCACTATAAGGGCTCGTCCATAAATATTTCAGGAATTATCTCCTTAACCTCTCAACATAACCCTCAGCTAAAAAAGGTTATAGAATAACTTAAATTTGATGACAGTATCTATTTACAATCCAATATTGATATTACCAACATGTAATCAAATTACCACTAATTATTATGATAGACGTCTCGAACTGATTAAGAGGGAATTTTCAAACATGCTTTGGAGTAGTTATTTCATAGCAGTGAGGGATTTCAGAAAAAAAAATTAAGGAGCAAGCTCAAAGTTGAGCTGCTTTTGTCATGAACTACAAATAAAAGCAGAAGATGTTGTCTTTAATCTTGACTTGTGTGAGAGATTCACCTTTCTTGTCGACATTAGAGATCAAGAATGACAAGAGATCTTGTTCTGGGGAAGCATTCCCTTCCTCGAGTGCAAACTTTCTCTGCCGAAGAACCCCATCAAGTTGTTCGCGAATGGCATTCGTTGTATGTGTATCCTTGTTATATCATGTACCAAGTAGATCTATGAGAATCTGCAATAATCCTTTCAACAACACCATAAAATGATGCGAAAGACTTGCTAACTCATCATGATTTTTTTATGTTTGGGCTTTGAGCAAAACCCTAAGCTGAGGCCATCCATCTACATAGGGATTATTGTGTATAATTATATGTTACATAATAATATATGCTTATCGAATGGTGAATCAAATTCAAATTTGTGAAAATAGGTATTATTGTGTATAATTATATGTTACATTATAGTATATGCTTATGAAAGGGTGAATCAAATTCAAATTTGTGAAAAAAGGAAGCACTCATCTCCCAATGTGATATTAAAGGGTGATGCTAGGCTATCACCCCGTACTGAATCAAATTCAAATTTTATATAACATTTACAAGTTTTGTGAAAGCATCCATTACCTGTAATGCCCCCCAAATACAAACTATGTTTTGTTTTAATTTTTTAGATGCTGACTGTTTATAATAAATAAATTGTGGCTAATATAAAATCTGCCAAAAGTTCGGGGAGGACTATGTAATAAATTAACCCTGGGGTTAATGATAGTGATGAAAAGACATTTAATGATGCAAATGCATAAGGTGGAAGCAGCCAGGTTAAAAGAGGAAACCTGCAAGAGATAGTATAGGACAGAGACTGGCTAACTTCAGGGGACTAGAATGAAGTAAGTGTCAGGAGTGTAGAATTAGCACAGACACATCTCTTGAAATAGGGGATATCATTAAGCCCTCGGAATTTTGGTGAGGAAGGGGAGAGGGCTAATGGGGAAAGAACTAGGAAAAACAAAACAAAAAAAGGATCCAAGAAAAATTGAACACAAAAAGGAGCATATGGTGTAGGCAGGACACTTCCGAGTATGTGGGAAAATGACTCTTGTTGTGAGAGTGCCTGCTGTTGGGCATGATGGCCTATTGACAGGCTAAAAATATGAAGCTAAAGTTAGCCGTGTCATCTTGCGAGGTTTGGCTCAGGGGTGACTAGAAGGAAAAGGAGCTGATCCTAGTCTATGGTTGGGTGGAACGTGGTTGCTTCCACCATAGTTCGGTACCTCTGATTTACAGGTTTTCTAAGTATGAGTTTGTTTGTTCGTTATGTATGCTTTAACCTGAATTGTTTCTCTTAGATTATTTCGTTATTAGTGTGTGAAATTTCATGGGCATAAGCTGCAAGTAAATATTTATCTTTTCATTCACATGCTCTTTGTATAAGAAGCAGATTTTTATATATTCATGCATGATCCTATAGCTAGCAATCCTATTGCTTCTACACTTTGGCATTGTTATCAAGATAATTTTTTTTGATGCGACATTTTAAATTAACACACAGAGTATGAAAGATCTTAATTCTAGTTCTTACACATAAACGTATCAGATCCGATTTGATTTTCTATGTATGACCTTGTGGTTTTCCTACGATCTTGTAATCACTGTTTTTTTTATTGCTGCTATGGAGTACCTGTAGATCTATAAATGATATGGCTACTAACACTTTCAATTTATTTATAGTTATAGAACAAAACTCCAGAATCTGAAAACGATATATCTACCACTGTGTTGATTGTATTTGTGGGTAGTATGCATGGTTCTATATCTGAAGACATCATAGGATTTCAACGTTTCCTCTTTATTATTATCTTTACAGCTCATGTAAGTAGTTTTGAAAAGGGAACTTTACAACCTATGCTAGGTGTTCAGAAAGGAGACTCGACACCAAAACATGATGAGCCAGGCTCTGCCATTTTTTATACCCGACCTCATTCTCATTTCGTAACCCTAACATTTCCTACCTTGTTGGAATTTTTGGCCTTAAATTAATGAATCCCCGTAGCTATATAATTTCTGGCACATTGTGAGGTTTGTTCATGAGAGTAAAATTGTCTAACGTAGTGTAAATTTTGTTATGCAGGACAAAAACAATGAAGCCCTTGTGTTGCGCGAAACCCCTCACCTCACCCACAAGCTCCGAGTTGGGGTTTAAATGCATTGGTCAAGTTACCACTTTTAACCACTAGTGAACCTAGGGATTATGCAGGAGCAAAGCAAGGGTTTCGAGAATGTCTTATGACAGCACCCTCGTCGAATTCGCAAGGAATAATCCCTTCTGGACCTGACAGAGTAAGGTGTTATCAGACCTCGGAGGGGTAAATTGCAAAAATCTACTTTTATATGCAAACCTTTAAGATTTCCTCGCTAAAAAAGTAGAGCATGTGACCTAATAAAAGAGTTTTAGTTCAAACTTTTAATCTCTTTAAATTACAGAAAGGATTATAACTTCAGTTTACATAGCAGGGCCGTTGTTTTCACACCCAATGTTGCAACTTAAAGCAAATAACACAAAAGAGAAGTCTATTACATTCCCTCAAGGAAATTGGTAGTCCATAATTATTCACAAGTAGGATTTCGAAAATACTGTAAATATTACGACAACGAAACTTAGAAAACTTAACAGGACCAAAATCCACATCTTTTGTCTTCACTGCTTAAACAAAAATATAAGGAAGTCCTTCATAGACCCTCAAGGAGCCAGACAGTCCAAATTAATTACATACACTAAATCGTGAAATACTGTGCTTACAAGTCAAAAGAAAACTTGCCATGATGTGGCCTTCAAGCTACTACTCTTATCAGAGTTCACGTCAAACTGCTGGCCAATCATCTTTTGGAACCTCAGTTTGCTACACCAATGCCAACTCGAAAATCCTTCCTAACTTTGCGAAGCCCCACAGCCAACAGAGTTTCAACTCAGGGTTGGTAAAAACTGCTTACCCGGAGAAGACCCTTGCACCCGACCGACAGACCACCCACTTGGACCCGCAACTAAAGGACAAGGGTTAATATCCTCTGTCGGATGAGAATCTTGAAAACCCCAACAGAAAAGAAATTAAACAACTAAAGTATAGAATGGTTACATACCTGTTGTAAATAGCCGATTTGGACGTAGATCACCAGCTTCACCTGGCACGAAGGGACTCGAAGCAGTTCTTCTACAGGCAAAGTAAGTGTAGTTTCCCGACATGGGTTTCTCCTGTGAACTGAAATCCGAACCCTCATTGGTTTTGGCTCGAAATAGCCCAAGCACCAACTTACCAAACCATGTTTGTGCCACTGAACCGATGGAGCCTTCGAGATGACTCTTTACTGACCCAAAGGCCTCGAGTACAAAATCTTTAAAGATCATATTAATGACGAATGGACGGCTGGGGCTTCTAGCAGTCGCCAACTCAGCGAAACCCACGTGACTATGGGAACCATCACAACCCATGCTGGGCACATAAGTACTCCATGGTGTTAGTTGCAAGGTCAACCAAGGACACGTAGAACACCCTGTTATTGCCCTCATCTTCATTACGTGGAGTCTGGGTTGGCTGTCACCCGTGGAAAATGACAACCTAATCTAAAACCTTGATCGGAGTTGGAAATCACTCTTAGCACCATAGGTTAGAATTTATACCCTCTGCAGACTTTGGTTAAGCCCAAGACCTTTCGATCCCCTTCCATAGATGAAAGTCAGCCTGCATGAAAATTTCCGATATTTTTAGAACTTACAATTTAAATCAAGAAAATTTATGTTTATGTCTGGGTAGCAAATGAGATTGTTTTCTAAGCTTTCTAAGGAGGGAGTATGGTGTTTTACCTGGGCACGCCTTTTTCAAAGCTTCTAGCACCTGTCACGGGAAGAGGATGGTTAGCGGAAGCCAAGTAAGCAATTTTTATCAATAATGAGGTCTATTCTGCCGACAATAGGACCCTCAAAGCAAAGTACTCCAGAAGAAATTACATCAAACCTAACTCATAATCCCTTAGAGGCACGTTATCATAGTTTTGGTTGTCAAATTAAACAGGGTGTAACTTCAGAAAGGGGTTAGATGGTAAGAGTAGATGTACATTTGACAAATCACTTATGCCATGAATGAAATTTACGTTTTTAGAGATTAAAGAAAAACATGAAACTGTTAAAGTACTCGAAAAAAAAAAAATTTGGGGTAGTTTACATTACCAATGTGGAAATTTATTTTTAAGAAATAAAGTGGTTGAAGAATTTGTTGCAAATGTCGATCCAGCTTTTGTTAGAAATGCGGATCCAGCTTTTGTTAGAAATAGACGTTTGCTCGACGCAATGGAAGTCTCTCTATTTACTCTATGCTATCTCCCAAATGCATCTCTAGATTTCACTGCCTAGCCTTTTGAGATCGCTTCCCCTTATTCCAATGTCACCTATTTGCTCGAGTGCACTACACCCATTAAAGACTATTCACATATAGACTGTGCAAATGCTACCTACCTTGGATTAAATGATTCCAAAGCCTCTAAGACGTGCACGTGAGTTTTTAATGTGCCTATACAGTATGTAGAACCCGCCGACTTGACAGGTACCCTGTCTCAAGAAATTAAAGTATTACAAACGTGCAGCAAAGGGTTATGGAATAAATGGGACGAGGGCAAGGCTATCAATGATAATTGTAGCTCCTGTCAATCAAGTAATGGGATCTGTGTTATTGTAAATATGGAACTCATCCCAAGAATTGCTTCACCGGTTGGTGTTTACTGTAATCTTTGATATTTTTACATTAGATTTGGAAGTTATCATGCTCAGGAGCTCGTACTCACTGAATTTAATACTCTCGATTGTGAAGAAACAGCCGGAGGCACATAAAAACTTATTATCATAGGTAATTAATGGTCTGTCTCAGATTTTCAATTTAATATAATCATATTCGGCAACTTTGGGAAAAATTCAAGATGGACGCAGTGTGGCAGTGAAGAGATTCCATGAGAGTATCTGTAACAGAGTCGAACAATTTATGAATGAGCTCAGAATTCTGTCATCGGCAGGCCATTGTAACTTATGTGTTTGAATTGACTCATGCAGGTATTGCTCTTTTGCAGGAATATTGTTTATCGTAATCTCTTAGCTCAGAGAAATTCTTCAGAATTTTAGGAAACTTAGACAACTTACAGAATTTCTTGAAAAAGTGGATCCGGCTTTTGTTGGAGATATCCGTTAGGCTGCTCGAGGTTATGCTTTCGTTCGAGATACATGTTTGGAAATCGTGGTTTTATTGGAAATAGACCTTTTAGAGTTCTGTATATTGTTGTAGTATTTTGTATTGGAAGCTTTTCATGTGTATGTGTCTTTGTGTTCATATTGTAATCTATATGTATTTCTGTGTTGTTAATGTATAACAGATGAGTAGGATATATGTGTTTTGAATTTGATATCCACAGACACATGTTGATGCTCAAGAAAATGGTGGTTTCTTTTTGAATGACTTTTGAATGTACTCAAATTCACTCATGGAGGTATCAGTAGGCTTCTTTATTGAACTGACTTATGGAGGTTTCTTCCAGGTAATGATCTTTCACTCTACCGTGCTCTACTCTTTTTGATTGAATTGATTCATGGAGGTTTTATTGAAATGACTCTCGGGGGTTTCTTGCAGGTATTACACTACCCTGCTCTGATTCCTTTGGATTGCTGTGATTCCTTTGGATGGCTTTGTTTGCAAGAATATCATTTCCTTTGAGGAGAAAGATGCAGTGAAGTGGGATCAAGACAAAACTCAAGGGGCTAGTCTCACATGGAGATTGTCTCACACAATAACCACCTCACTACAGGAGTACACCTTTATCCCTATTATAATATGTCCATTGTTTTTTAGTTACCTATTATAATATGTCCATTGTTTTTTAGTTAGTTTTTCAAAGCACAAGGAAAAATCTAATGATGATTTTTATTTTAATGTTATTTTAGTGTTTACAATATTTGAATTAACATGCAATGTGTTTTTTATTTTTATTGTTAATTTTGTATATCCAATGAGAAGTATATTGAGATAAGTCATTAAAAAAAAGGTTTGGTAAAAATGTATTTAATTTTTTTAATAAATTATTTTTGAAAAAATATATTTTTTTCAAAAAAATTTAAGTCCAAATGCTTTTGCCTCCCCTTTTTACATTAGTGACAAGCAATATGGTTAGATATATTTTTTTGTGCTTCTTAATTGCATTCATTCATTCATTTTCTTTCATTTTAAATCTATCTCATTTTAGTTTTATTGTTATATTATTTTTTGTAATTAAAATTTATAACAAATTAGTTTATACAACATTTATATTTAAAGTATTTTATATTTAATTATATATTTTTAATTTAATATGTAGTGTTTCTTTTCACTCTAAAATATTATCCTTTAAAAAGTTGTGAATTAATGTTTTTGATGTTATGTCATGTTAGATAATGATTGTATTTTGTTCAATTTCATTAATATAGGTTGATGCTAGGTAATGTTAAATTAGATGTGTATGTTAGGAGATGTTTACATTTATTAGATTTATATGTTGTATGATGTTAGGCAATTCTTAGATGATGTTAGATGTTCTCATTCTATATGAGTTTGTAAGATGATGTTTGTGTTTATTAGATGATGCTAGGAAATTTAATATGTGTTTGTTCCATGATGTTTATATGTCTTAAATGTATATGTTAGATGATGTTATTACATGTGTCTGATGAGGATGTTAGATGATGATATTACATGTGTATGACTAGGATGTTAGATCATGTTTATGTTTTGTTAGATGATGTTTATGTTTGTTAAATGTGCATGGTGATGATGATGTTAGGAAATTATTGTGTTTTGTTAGATGTAATCACTAGATGCGAATGTTGGATGCATATGTTAAATGACGTTAGGTAATGCTCATATTGAGTTCGACGTGTATGCTAGATAATGCTAGGAAATGTATAGATGCATATGTAAGATAATGCTCGGTAATGTATAGATGTGTATGTTTGATGATGCTTGTTTATTATACAGAGAGAGATATTAGGGCAGATTAGGGGTAGGTGAATAAAGATTATGGCACGTTCAGAAAGAGAGGAAGGGAGAGCAAGGGGATAGAGATGGATAGGGAAGGAGGGAGAGAAGGAAGGGAACAGGGAGAGAGAGAGAGAGGGAGAGAGAGAGTGAGAGTGAGAGAGGGAGGGAGGGACGGGGGAGAGTGAGAGGGAGAGGGGGAGGAGGGAGAGAGGGAGAAGCAGGGAGGGAGGGCAAGAGAGAGGTGGAGCGAGAGAGAGAGAGAGAGACAGAGAGAGATACAGAGAGAGAGAGAGAGAGAGAGAGAGAGAGAGAGAAGTGGACAGAGATGGAGAGTCAGAGAGAGATGGAAGGAGAGTGAGTGAGAGAGAGAGAAAGAGAGGGAAGGAGGGAGAGGGAATTTCTTGAAAAATGGCTCCTACTTTTGTTGGAGACAATCGTTACGTTAATCCAGGTTATGTGTAACACACCCATATTAGTAATATGTATAGGAAATGGAACTTGATGAAAACTTCCTATGCATTTTCATCTCTCTAAGAGTAATTCAGAATATAGTTTGTAATGAAAGCTTAACCTTATGACTCTATTATGGTATACCTTCTTTTCGCTACAAAAAAATAATCGTAAAAATAACATAAACCTCACATCATGAATATGCTTCCTTCTCAATATGGTAATGCTTATATGTAGCTTTAACTATCCAATTCTCTTTAACGGTATTTCAACATACAATGACTTCATACCTTTTAGCTAACAGATGGGTCCTTTTAAATTAGGGTGATATACCCAACCAATTATAAATTTTCTTTCAAAATTTACTTATAACTTTTTATAATTCTAACTCTAAACGCATTGGGAAAACAATTTATGTATGTGTGTTGGCCCTTTAAAGAAGCTTGCTATCTTCGAATTGACATAAGTCACCATATATTAGAATCGACCAACGTGATCTTCTACCTTCCAGTTGCTTCCTTCTGAAACCAAAAATTTTAGTCTCAAGGTTTACAAATCATTACAAATAATTATGATTCCTATTTCAAGTCCTTGAGTTTCCTACATAAGAAGTGTAAGGACCCCAAGGAAATAAACTAATGAAACAATTCCTATATATTATATTCAGGATGCCATAAGCTTACTTGATTAAGTCTGCTATTGCAATTCTCTTTTGATTCACAATATTATACTATATAACACATTATGCAAGATGCAACAAATCTCATTTTCGTGTTATTAACGAAAATGTTGTGACCGTCCAATGAATAATATTTGTATTTAATACAAGTCATGCTTCGCACTTTTCACCTTTATTATTAAGAGAAGGAAGTATAAGAATAAAATCATGAAAGAATACAAGTTGGAAATACTTTAGAAGCATATGACATAGAGGATACATCCTGGCACCAATAATCGAAACTAATTGTGAATCATAGAACAATTTCAAATAAAAACACATATGGATTTTTGCACATCTTCACATGAGTGGTACACATAAATCATTTAAACAAATAATGACACACATTAATCATACACGACACACATAAATATACAAATAAGAGGGACACAAAGATATATGTGGTTCACCTCATCTAGGGGCTACATCCACCAACAGAGTTGCAAGTCTTTACTTCAACAAAATTGGAGGTTACAAAATTACAGCACTTCGACTGTGCTCTTTCTTTTCTTTCTCGATGAGAAAGTATAGGAGGAGGCCCGAACCCTCTCTCTCTCTCTTGATACAAATCGGTATTCACAATGATATCTCGTTACACAAAATTAGTATCCTCAAACAATACAAGCAAATAGCTTACATTCTGGCCCACAAGCCCATTGGGCAAGGGTTACAAAAACCAAACAATCGAAGGAAAAAAAATAACACCGTCAATCCGGATCAGATTCTCCTATCAATTTAATTCCGCCATGCAGAATACAGACCCAGAATTTATAAAATGCATACATGAATTATTATTCCATTTATAAAATAAGGCAGGTGACACTATAAGCTTAGGCGACGATTTAGGTAAAAAAAATAGATTATAATAAAATGAACTGAAAAACTAGTTTCATTCTTTCGCGTGGGTTCGATCGAGCCAAAAAATGTTATGAAACACCCATTTGAATAAGATAAGATTAGTGTATCCAGTTTCCTTGGCGATGTTATCCCATAAGTGATTCTTAACTTATTGCTTTTCGTTACTACTACTGACTGGTTGAATAAACCTCGGTTGGTACAACCAATGAAAGATATAAATGGCTTGCTTTATTTTTTTACAATGGAAGCCTCAACCACGGGATGCTGTGCAGTCGACATCACCCGACTTGGATCCTGGTATTCACATCTACTAGTCTCAGCTACATGTGATTTCACTAAAATACTATGCCTATTTTCTGACTAGATTTTGTAGATCACTAGTGTGTCTGTATACTCGACCACCTAGATCTTGGTTTCTGGATTCGTATCCTACTAATTTCATACTACAATTCACACCCACATAGGTATCAATTTACCTAACTACATAAATGATATAACACTTGGGGAACCCATAGATCGTATCGATGCCCCATAGATGCACTGGATTTGATCCACATATCTCACGCAAAGGGTGTCATATAGATCTAAAATGAAAATTTAAAACTTGAAAATGATTTCGAGCCATCACGTTGGTATACTGCAGATTTGTGGAAATCTAAAATTTAAAGGCGATTTTGAAAACCCGATTGCAGATCGAGTTAGAAACCAAACCTAGAGGCATTTTGAAATAGGCAGAGCTGTATCACCAGTCTAGTTTCTATCATCCTTAAAGGCGATTTCATATCCACAATGCCAATTGTGCTCACGGCTAATATGGAGGATGGGGAGACGACCTCCCAAAAATAAATCACAAGCAGAAAACTCCAAGATGGAAAGTGCAAACCTTGGATGTTGGTTTCCTGTAACAATAAGAGATGATGCATGCACAGAAAAGTTGAATGACCCTCCCGCCATTGCCACGAGGGATGATAAAAAGAAAACGAATGCAAAAAACATAAAGGCACATGCTGATGTTCAGTGGAGACTGTGGATTCTAGGTCCGCTTGAGAGTAATGCATGTAATACTCATACTAGCATAAGCGACCATTCAACAGAGACTGCGGAAATCAAAGGAGAGTTTCTATCCATGCATATCTAATGTAGAAATCGAGGGGGGGGGAGACTTTTTTAATGATTCTAATAGCTACAATGATATACATCTCCTACAGCAATAAAGCTTCCATAGTCAAACAAAAAAATCAAGTAAAATGCCTCCCAATACTAAAAACATAGGTAGAAGTTCATACCCAGAGTTTTTCCACCCAACAAAAACCAAATCATACCAGCTAGTGTAAAAAGTGTCGTTTGGTACACTTAGGCAAGGCTGCAGCGACATGCCCCATGGAAATCCACCATTAGATTTATTTTTGCTGAGGGTATCCCCTCCCAGAGCCCCCTATAGAGATCGAGTCATGTTCCAAAAGTAGCAGAACTCTTGTCTTTTTTACTTGCCTTCCCCCATAATTATAACCCAATTAAATAACCCTAAACAGATTCCCCCTATGAGGAAATGACATAATATTTTTCCTCGATCACTCTTCTCCATGAAGGAAAGAGCAAGAGTGATTTCCTCTATTCGCTCCTCCCATGAAGGAGAGGAATAATGACTTTCCTTTTTTTTCCCTTCCCTACGAGGAAAGAAATAATTTCCTTCCTTTATTCGCTATTTCCCCTCAAGGAAAGGAAATAATTACTTTGCTTTATTTGCTCTTTCCCATGAAGGAAAGAGATATTCTTCAATACCTCACTTTACCCATAATACCTCAAACCAAAATAGGCTTTTTGCATTCTTCATAGTAATTAAATTTAATAAAGCACTTTGCTTAGTTTTAGTCTTCTCGAATCCCCATGACCACTAGTCCGTAAGTATTGAGTTTTTCTATAACTTGTTTGGTTATGCTAGTCAATAAGGAGTATGGCTGCTCATTTTGTTATTACGAGAATATTATTTGCAAAGGGTAGTATTTTGTTCCTTCTTATCAAGGATGCTCTATATATGTTCGTAGAGTATATTCTTGTAAAGGTAAATCACCCCCCTTAAGGTACTACCAATGCCCTTTTGACACTTACTCTGGTTGATGAACTTTTAGAAGCGTAACATAAATTTTTAAGATGAATATAAAATCTTGTTAAGATAAAAGTTTGAGCTTCTTAAAAATAGGTCCTAGGGAAAATTCCTTAGCACTTGATGCCTTAAGGTGTATTGATCAAATTATCCTTAAGGCCCAGAAGGTGGGTTAGTTTATTTAGGAAATACCTAAACCTGGGATGACACCTTAGGTTGTTGAAATGTTTATGCTTCTCTCAATTCCCAAGGATCCGCTTACCATTTTTTTTTTCCCCTAGTGAATTCAGTTATCCTTCGATTAAGGTGCTTCCAGGCTATCAGTCTCCTAAGTTTACTGCTTAGGCAATTAGTATATATACAAGTATCATTTCTGGTGGGTCCTTGGCCTTGAGCTCCTCACCATAAGATGAACACAATAACATTAGAATTTACAATATATCTAGGGTTCTTGCGAGAGGTGTGTTACATCCTCTCCCCCTTAAAAATAACACCATCCTCGGTGTTCCTACTTTTAATCAATTTCCTGCTTCCACTCTTTCATCTTTTCTTGTCCTCGTCAACTTCATCCTGATCCCTTGCAATCTTTTCGTATCTTCTCTAGTCGCGATTGTTCAAAACCTGCAGTTTTCCTGCAACAAGTTCAGGTCCACCGCAATTTTCTTTAGTACATCACGTAAAAAATTATAATTCAACTTAAACATAAGCCATAGATTCTTTTGCATTGTAACAATATACAATTTTCTAGTGTTCATTGGTGCCATAATACCCAATCATTTTCATAATGCAATGTATTCATCAATGCAACATAATTACTACCCTTTGAGGTTAGTCTTATCTCCATCCTTTGGATGGTTATGTCGTCCTTGACCTAAGGAGATCCTTTCTTTACATTACACATTAGGCATGTAACAGTCTGATTACTTGGAAATTTCATTTTAACATGTTTTACATTTGTTATGTTTTCCAAACTCTCCCTTGAGTTTCTTTTCCATTTCTTGGGTGGACTTACGACAATTTCTAAGGTTATTGTCCCTTTTAACCACTAGTTAAAAGTTTTCCCCTCAGTGACATCAAACAGCGTCCTATCTTCCAGATGTCCAATTTTGCCTAGGTCTTTTTGCCACACCATATGCCTAACACCAATGTGCTCATGGGGAATCACTTGCCTAACACCATTGTGCTCCTATAGCATATATGCCTAACACCAATGTGCTCATGAGGCAATCACTTGCCTAACACCATGGTGCTCCCACGCAATCCCAATTTTTTCCTTGTTTGTATTTTAGTATTCAATATTTGACTATTTGTAATGCACACTCCTTGGTGCTCAGCATGACTTACTGTCATTGTCCCGATTCATGAATCAGCTACATGGTCATTCAAAGCATTCATTGATAATCCAAATTTTAATTAATAATTTAATCATTATTTATGAGTGATATAACCTTAGATACATTACTCCTTACTCATTTCTGAGTAATTGATTGCAACTTACATACACAGGCAGATTTATATACCATAATGTACGTGGATTGTAGCAATTTATTCATCAATGCAACATCATCCACCGTTAGTTCTTGGTTATAAACTTCGAGATTCGACAATTATAATAAGTAAAACATCACCCATACTTAACCTCATTAATTTATGGCAGCAAATATTTTTCCTGACAGTCAACTCCGACTGATAGTGTTCCCGGTATATCCTACCATTTTAGCATTCATCAACTCACTTATTTTCAATATCCATATATTTAGATAATCAAATCCATATAAGATCTTAAAATTCCAAACTCAATATGACCCAAGCAACAACAATGCTATCCAATTCTCAATAGCTATAATCACAAGATTACCAACAAGATCCTTCAATCTAGCACTAGAATCCATTCTAGGGTTCTTACTAGAATATACAAATAGACATATGATAACAATAAGCATCCATTCCAACAAATAGTCTATTTGGATACTAGATAAATACCCAAAAATGAAAGTACCATCCATGAGCTAATCAAAACATAAGATAGTTCAAAATCAAAACTCTAATCTAAGCACAAGGAACCAATTTTAGAACACTCACCAATAGGAGCATGATTCTAAGAATTCATTTACTTAAAAATTATGAAGCTGGTACTTGTAACTATACAAAGACTTCTCAGTATGTATAACATCGTTCACCAATATCCAAAATAACCCTAGCGAGATCAACAAGGATCAAGAAGTAAATTCTCCAGCTATCTCTTCAAGGATTTCAATGCTCAACCCAGCACTATCATGAACATAAAGAGATAGGTTTTGACTTGTATTTATATATGTCACTTTAGTGAACAAGCAATAGGTTTTAAAACACAAAACTTCAATACCTCTATTAATGGATTTATAACCAAAAAATCACTATCAACTTTCAATCCTTTAATTTACTACCATGTCAAGAAATGTGTCAAACCTTCTTTAATCATTAAATCAGATCCTTAGTATTCAAATCGCAAGGGAGGAGAATAAGTGTCAAAGAAAAATTCACCAATAATTTGATTTCATTTAGTATAATTTCAATAATCAACTACAAAAACAAATTCATAATTGTTGCCTATGTAATCGATTTAATTTTAAAGCCAAATAAGGATTTCAATCTAAATATTCAACCAAAAGGTCAATGTATTACATATATCCACAGCAATCCAATATCATCAACGTTTGCTGTCAATGTTATCAACCAAATTTCAATAGGCAATGAACTCAAATCTGAAGCAAATGATACGAATGTTAAGTGCAAAGTTGTTGGAGGACTGATGACATTCACTTTCAGGATTTACATACTCAATGATTTAGATAACAAAATCAATTCTTCAATAGTTTTAATGCCCAAGGAGATTACACAAGAAACAAGCCTTTAAAGGTAAGATAAGCCTAGTTTCAGGTGTATGACACGGTTGTCATCAAACCACCCAAAATGTTACGATGAGTAGATCATCCATAGTGTTACGATGAGTAGATCAAGTAACTAATGATTATGTCAGTAAACTAGGCTATGATACTTGCATTTGGTTGTTCATCTAGAATATTAGGCTTGTTGAATAATTGCAAATATAGGACAATAGAGAATATGACTCATTAGAGTATACATAAATGCTTTAAATAGTGACTTCCAAATACAGGAATACCATCCAAGATTATGTTGAAAATGCAAGTTTTATTGTAGGACTAAAGGTGTGGGAAGTTCTTTCGAACATATGAATTAAATCATAAATTTGTATTCCAATGCATTACCAAACGTTATGGAGTACTTTGCATAAGAGAAATGGGATGGCGTGAGATATAACCAAGGTATTGCTGTATTGATATCCAACCAAGTGTCAAATGTATTGATTTGGCTATAAGACTATAGGTAAAAAAAAATGAAATACAGACCCGAGATGCAATCCAAGAGATTTCTTCAGATTGTTGATTTAGATTGAGGATATAAGATCATCAAACCTAAGCCCTATAGCATTGATTGAATACAGTACCTGGATTGCTGAACCGGGTTGTCTTGTTGATCTCTGTTATCACAAGGAAAAACTCAACCATTAGTTCTGAAACGAAATATGTAGGAGCGTTTTGAGCCCAATAGGCCCAAGTGTTTCAACTCTTTCTCTGATACGATCTGTCACACACCCGTATTAGTAATATGTATAGGAAATGGAACATGATGAAAACTTTCTATGCATTTTCATCTCTCTAAGAGTAATTCTGAACATAGCTTGTAATGAAAGCTTAACCTTATGAATCTAGTATGGTATACCTTATTTTCGCTACAAACAAATAATCGTAACAATAACATAAACCTCGCATCATGAATATGCTTCCTTCTCAATATGGTAATTCTTATATGTAGCTTTAACTATGAAATTTTCTTTAACGGTATTTCAACATACAATGAGTTCTTACCTTTTAGCTAACACATGGGTCCTTTTAATTTAGGGTGATATACCCAACCAATTATAATTTTTTTTCCAAAAGTTACTTATAACTTTTTATAATTCTAACTCTAAACGCATTGGGAAAAGAATTTATGTAAGTGTGTTGGCCCTTTAAAGAAGCTTGCTATCTTCGAATTGACATAAGTCAACATATATTAGAATTGACCAAGGTGATCTTCTACCTTCCAGTTGCTTCCTTCTGAAACCAAAAACTTTAGTCTCAAGTTTTACAAATCATTACAAATAATTATGATTCCTATTTCAAGTCCTTGAGTTTCCTACATAAGAAGTGTAAGGACCCCAAGCCAGTAAACTAATGAAACAATTCCTATATATTATATCTGGGATGTCATAAGCTTACTTGATTAAGTCTGCTATTGCAATTCTCTTTCGATTCACGATATTATACTATTTAACACATTATGCAAGACCCAACAAATCTCATTTTGGTGTTATTAACCAAAATGTTGTCATCATCCAATGAATAATATTTGTATTTAATACAGGTCATGCTTCGCACTTTTCACCTTTATTATTAAGAGAAGGAAGTATAAGAATAAAATCATCAAAGTATACAAGTTGGAAACACTTCAGAAGCATATGACATAGAGGATACATCCTAGCACCAATCATTGAGACTAATTGTAAATCATAGAACAATTTCAAATAAAAACACACATGGATTTTTGCACATCTTCACATGCGT
Organism: Pseudotsuga menziesii; assembly: GCA_001517045.1. Classification (NCBI taxonomy): domain Eukaryota; kingdom Viridiplantae; phylum Streptophyta; class Pinopsida; order Pinales; family Pinaceae; genus Pseudotsuga; species Pseudotsuga menziesii. The sequence goes on along the minus strand of LPNX011055856.1, from coordinate 544,005 downwards.
GGTACACATAAATCATTTAAACAAAAAATGGCACAAATTAATCATACACGACACACATAAATCATAAAAATAAGAGGGACACAAAGATATACGTGGTTCACCACAGCCAGGGGCTACATCCACCAACAGAGTTGCAAGTCTTTACTTCAGCAAAATGGGAGGTTACAAAATTGCAGCACTTTGACTGTGCTCTTTCTTTTCTTTCTCGATGAGAAAGTATAGGAGGAGGCCCGAACCCTCTCTCTCTCTTGATACAAATCGGTATTGACAACGATATATCGTTACACAAAATCAGTATCCTCAAATAATACAAGCAAATAGCTTACATTCTGGCCCACGAGCCCACGATCCCATTGGGAAAGGGTTACAAAAACCAAACGATCGAAGGCAAAAAAAATAACACCATCGATCTGGATCAGATTCTCCTATCAATTCAATTCTACCATGCAGAATTCAGACCTAGATTTTATAAAATGCATACAAGAATTATTATTCCATCTATAAAATAAGGCAGGTGCCAGTATAAAGGAAATGGAGGTCTCTCTTTGAATGACTTCTTTTTGTGCTCCAATCCACTCATGGAGATATTGCTCGGTTTCTTGATTGAATTGACTCATGGAGGTTTCCTTGGGATGGCTTTGTTTGCAAGAATATCACTTCCTTTGTGAAGTGGGATCAAGAGAAAAATCTCGGGGTTGGTAATATCCACATGATCTGAGACAATAAAGGACTTGCGTGTCCCTCTACCTATTTAATACATGGCTCTTCTCTTGTTTTTATTGTTGATAATCACCATTCCCATGGTTTTCCCTATTTATTTTTAATAGCGATTTTCCCTAAGCAAAGAATTAGTGTTTCTAAAAATGTTTTTCCATTACCTTTACCGCTTCCCTCAATGACTCTCAGTCAATTTTTTTCCTGTTTTAATTATCAATGATCTCCTTCTTCCTTCCAGTATTAGAGTGAAACCAACCAGTTGGGGTGTTCAGGGTAGAAATAAATGTAGGTGATTGTCCGTGCCCCAACAAATTCTAATTGACTTTCCCTCAAAAACAACTTGGAAATACCATGTCTATAATTCAACCTAATAGGACAACCTTCAGCCCTTTTTGGGAGTGAAGTTAAATGCTCTTAGGTTGGAAATAGCTTTTATTGGTTATCCTTGTAAGAGATTTTGGGATCCCATAAGTGCGATCTATAAATGTTTTTTCTTTCTAATTATCTTTGATTTTTGACAAGTTTTATTTTTATTTGTCCTTAATAAGGTATTTTAAACTTTATTTATTATTATTATTATTTTTTAAAGGAATTTCCTATATATATCATATTTGGGAAGTGGACTCAATCTAGCGGGTCATCAAGGTTCACCATAGCTCTACAATCATACAACAATGATTAATTGAATAGTCGTCGTATTTGTTAGCTCTAAATGGATCTTGATTAATTAATGAAAATGAGTTACTTAGCATTTAAAAATGGTTTCACATCTTCATAACGTGTTCGTCGTAACAGTGAGGTCAAAAGTTAACATTACTTGTTCAACTCTTGCGTGCTTGTCTTTTGACATAAAAAAAAACATCACTACATACCATTGCAAGATGGAAATCTTGAAATGTTATACTAAAGATACATGAATACATACAAATAAAAATGCTATATCTAATAAATATAAATTATTTTAACTTATATTACATAAGATTATATTTAATAAATAAAGCTTCATACAATTCAAGATTATATTTAATAAATTAAATTAAGTAATATGAATTCCTTTTACTTCATACCATTTTTCTTTTCTTTTAAGTTACTTTATATATATGAAATGAGCATGAAACTTTATGTTGAATGTTTTAAACTACATTTTTATAACATTATAGACATGAAATTAACCTAAATTAATATTAATACTTTGTATAAATATTTATAAAATGTTAACTATTTATATTTTTAATAATAATTATTTATATTTTAATTTTAATAAAAAAATATAAGACTAAATGTTGTCTCATGTACATATATCATATTTTGTTTATATGGACATTGTTTGTGTCAAATTGTTTCATTTTGTTTATATATATCAATCGTGACAATTCCATGCCAATTTACAATGGTTTGTTATAGTCTCCATGATGTATATCCATGGTTTATTAAAGTCATTTATGGTTAACCAAAGTGAGCCATGATTAACTAAAGTCAAGCCTTAGTCTCTACAGTCAACCATTGATGACTTTGGCCAAACTAAATTCAAGCATGGTTGACCAAAGTAAGCCATGGTTCACTATAATATCTTATGTATGCTGACACAACCAAATATGCGACACAATAATAATGTGACATTTGGCATTCTTTAAGGGTTATGTCACGTTGTGATGTTTATCAAGGGTTACATTGCATTGCGATTTTCATCAAGGGTTATGTTGCATTGCGACATTAGTAAATCTTTACACTACTTTGAAACAATACCCAAGATATGAGACATTAATAACGTGACACTCGATATTTAGGAAATTTCATGTCACATTGTGAACTATGACGATGTGGCTTACTAAAGACAACAATGGTTAACCATGGTGAAGTTAAAGTAAAGCATGGTTAACCAAACTAAAAAAAGACACATTAATAATGTGACATTTGGTGTTCATTAAGTGTTATGTCCCATTGCGATGTTTATCAAGCGTTCCATTGTATTATGATTTTAATCGAGTATTATGTCACATTTTGATATTTGTCAAGGGTTATGCTGCATTGCGATAATACCCAATATGTGACACAATAATAATGTGGCATTCGATGTTAAAGAAATTTCATGTCACTTTGTGAAGAATGGCCATGTGTTCACTAAAGTTAACCATGGTTAATTAAAGTCATTTATGGTTAACCAAAGTGAGTTGTAATTAACTAAAGACAAGCCTTAGTTGCTAAAGTAAACCATTGCTGGATTTGGCCAAACTAAAGTCAGCATGGTTGACCAAAGCCAGACATGGTTCGCTACAGTCTCTCATATATGCTGACACAACCAAAGATGTGGAACAATAAAAAAAAATAGAAGCAAGTAAAAAAAATCTAACAGGTCAAAATAGAACCAAGTAAAAAAAATCCTAATGAAAGCATCTTTCTAGTGTGGTAAAGAAGTAAATCACCTTGAGCATCAAAGAATAGCCTCGAGTAGAAGTCATAGACCATGATGGACCTACTACCCCTGAAAATGCATGTGTAGTTTGAGACAACCTTTCCATCTGTACAATGATGAGAATGTGTATCTATGGAAGACGTTCTACCACATATTTTGTTGGCTGATGCTAATTATCAAGAGTTTCAACTAGAGGGAGTAACATGTACAACCATGTAGTGCAATATCACGTTTTAATGTGGAGGTATACAAATGGAATATTTAATAAAGATTAAATATTCTAGAGTAGCGAGGTAGTTACATACTAGTAAGAAGGAGATGTTGTCAAGTTTGTCACATTAGTCACGTCACGTAAAATGTTTGTCACATTAGTGAGGTTATGTAACTCATAGTAATGAGGTTACCTAACATAACTTTCCCATGTTAAGTTATAACTTATCAAAAATAAAATTTTGAGAAAAAAGCACACAATATTTTCTACTTAGCAAGTCTTTATGATAAGCACTGCGCTTTTGAACCCATTACTAGATTGGAAACTATAGACCAAAATGGAAAATAATACTATTAGCCACGGTTTAATGATACTTTTAAAAACTATCAGTTAATATGTTTTGTAACTATGCCAATTTCCCGTCAATTTTATTGTGTGCATGTTAGGAAGGTAAAATCACCAAGATGTGCATGGAATGATCGATCATGCATACAGTGTACACTAAAATGCCACAGTAAAGTAATTTCATGGATATTAAGGAGATATTTTAGCCATTATTTGTTAAAGGCATGGTAACTATTGGTGATAATGATCAGATTTTTATGCATCATGAATCATCTAAGATGACGTATTAACATAGCACCATTGAAGTTTCACTCTAATTAACAGCAGAAGCTCTGGAAATGAGTCAATCCTTAGTCACTAAAGTCAAACATGGTTGAATTTGGCCAAACTAAAGTCCATCAAGGTTGAAGAAAGTCATATATGGCTCGCTACAATCTCCAATATATGTCAACACAGCCAAGGATGTGACATATTAACAATGTGACATTTATTTTTTTATCAAGGGTTGTGTTCCATTACGATGTTCATCAAGGTTTATGTTGCATTGCAACATCAGTCAAGGGTTATGCTGCATTGCGACGATGCCTAAAATGTGACACATTAATAATGTGACATTTGGTGTTCATTAAGTGTTATGTCGCATTGTAATGTTTATCAAGGGTTACATTGCATTGTGACGTTCATTAGTTGTTATGTCACATTGTGCATTGCTTAAGGGTTATACCACATTGTGACAATGCCCAATATGTGACACATTAATAATGTGACATTCGATGCTCAAGAGGTTTCATGTCGTATTGTGAACTATGGCTACATGTTTCAGTAAACTCTACCATCGTTAACTATAGTCAAATTAAACTGAAGCATGGTTCATGTCAAAACCCCAAATTTTCACAAAAATTTAAAATTTTGAGATTACATAAAATGTTGAATATGCGGTTTACTAACAGCTAATGATTAGCGGAAAATGAAACAGTCCAACGATTAGTATTACACATTTTCAAATTATGTTAACTAAAACAACTTCTTCTTCGTAACGCAAATAAGATTTAGTTGCATACTATTTTCTTTCAGTTTACTAATGAGTCTACTTTAGGGCAAGTAGGTGGAATCTAACTTTGAATCATGGGCTTACTTAGAATTTATGCTAATGCAAACAGATTGCTGTTTCTTACAGGTTTATAGGTACGATCAAACAAGTAGACATTTTAAATTCATAAGTATCAAGAAGTGTTTCTATTTTGCAAAATAAATATGCTAGAAAAATAAGCTAATAATTTTCAATTAACTTCAATGAGTTAAAGTAATTTATCTTCTCCAGTTTTTCTTGTAAGAAAAGTTTGGATTAATGGGTCCTTTCTTCATCAAGATTAGTGACACCAAGGATACTTACTGTGAAGTCTTAACAAGTAATCTTTGTCGTATATTCATTTCTATTTTAGCATGCTTAACTTGCAATGTTATACTTAAAAAGCTTTTATTAATACTGATAGTAAAAATTCTCAATAGAATATACAATTCGATTTTATTTTTAACTTACTAGTTATAGAAAATATCAACCTGTTACTTATATGTACAAACCAGTTGTTCTCTAACAGGTTATCGACTTTCTTACTTACATTACGACGTATTGTATGTACTAATGTAACCACCTACATTATCATATTATTTACTAAAGTACCAACTGGTCGTTATTTACATTATGTAGGGAAACTTACTACTTGTAAAAACTCCTTGATATTATAAACTAGATTATTGTAAACAAATAACTGCATCATTCCAATATGGAATACTATTTTCCCTTACTTCCTAAGTCTAAGTCAATCAGTGTCGTTTCAATGATTATAGACTTGAGCATGGTTATTCCATTTGTAATTTATTATTATCATAATGCCTCTCTTATATTAAGTTAATGTTTAGAGTAACTAATAAGGTAGATCTTTCTACTCTGATCAAAATTCTACCTTATAAGAAGTACAAGTTATCTTTGAACCATCACAAACTATCTAGTCCAACATAAACGAATATGGTAAAATTACTAGCATTGACAAGTTGAGAGGCATCTAGTGTTTATGAAACATTTAAACCAATGTTGAACTTTGTAAAAGTCATAATTATACTCTTTTAGTATGCTATCCAACTCTACATTTATATCACCACCCAAGCTATTGGTTTATGAGTGATAAGTTTGGTTTACAAAACATGCATATTCAACAATGTTTTTCAAACAACTAAATTTATAGTAGTTAGAAAGGTTTTAAGCAAATCAACTTTGGACTTTTCCATAACATCAAATGGTTACCAACCATCACTAGGATCAACGTTTATGAATTATTGTTTAATCAAATGCCAAAATCGAGCTATCAAACATTATGATATAAGTGATATATGATTAATGATGGGATTTGTATATGCATACATTATAGTTCATGCAAGGTTGATAAAAATCATGGTTTTAATAATTGGGATGATTGAAACGCAGGTGAACTTTGGAATCGACCCATGCATAGTTTGAAATATTTGAGGGCACGTGGTCACCTCCTGTCCATGTGTTGGCGGTATAAAAATCTTACAATGCTAATCACTTTGTCATTTCCCCTCTGCAGTTCACATTGGCCTTCGGGCTGCTCTGCAAGTTTTTCATCATGGCCATGAGTATCCTTCCTTTTCTAGCTTGCTCCAAAGCTTGGGTTAATGTTGATGTAGTCTCCTGAGTTCAATCTTATTGCTAGCCTTCATAGCCGTGGGTTTTACCATGCGAGATTTCACTGGTTGTTTGCACTTGGCTCGCAGCCTATCCTTAGCTTCGTCTTGCCTTCCTCGTGTCTTGTCACTGTGATGAGAAGCTAAGATTCATTGCTGTGGTTGTGCTCCATTAACGTCGTAGGGTTTTGAAGATTTGTATTCACACTTTGCAGTTGATGATAGTCTCGTCGCTAGACTGTTCATTACTCTTCATTAAGGTAAAAAAAAATTAGTTTTATTTTAAGAATAGAAGATTCATAGTAAGGTTTTATTTTACAGTAGGGTTTACAATAGCGAAAGAGCTTTGAAAATAACACTCATTGTTGTGCTCTCTTTGCAGGAACTTGTGGCTACTTCTTGCAACTTGTGACCAAGATAATGATGGCTATCTTTGAGGGATCATGGCTCTAATCTGCTAAGATCTGTGTTCAACAATTGGGTTTCTTACCGTGCTTGTAACATGGCTGTCGATGGTGAAACCCCAAGCTTGGAAGCTTGTCGAGTTTCACCATTAGATAAATGTTTTCTTGTTTTTAAATGTTGTTGGGTTCTATTCTGTTTAAAAACCCTCACTCCATTGTGGGTAGTTTCGGTCTTGCACTGGGTGTTATAATTAGTTTAAGTTGCTAGCCTTACGGCATGTCAATTAAATACAATGGTTTTTAAAAGAGTTTGTCTTCGAGCTCAGACTCATGTTGCAGTGCTACTATATGGTGACTCTATGTAAGTTAGGGTTTTCCCTAACCGACTCTTATTAATGAAAATTACTATCTTTCATATTTTGTGTATATAATATTGTTATTTTTTAATATTGTAATTTAGTCATAGTGTAATTTGTAATATTTACGAGCTAGGGTTTTCCTGAATGAAACCCTTGTTTAAATAAATCCTTCAATTTATTTTAAATAGGTTCTGCTACTTGTTAAATTCGTTTTATTGAGTATTACAGGTGTGTTGTGAAAACTTTAAGTTGTATCTGTACATTTGTGTTTTCATTTGTCCTTAAAGGACTGTAAACAGACTATAGAAGTTTAATGGCTTATTAATATAATTATCCATATACTTGGATTTTAGCATAAATGTTTTTATTTGTAAAATAAATTTGTTTATGGTTTCAACCGTGTAATTTACCTTTATAGGTATAAACCTCTTTGATAAATTTAAAACAGTTCTTTACATTAGATTTTTTATTTTTTTATATTAGTTATTAATCATATTCTCAATGTTTTTATTTACTTCAACTAATGAGTAGAATTTACGCTGAGTTCTTTGAAAAGATAAGCTTAGACTCTATAACTTAGTTTGCTCTTTATAATATAAGTATTTTAATATAACCCTATTTATTTTATAGTAATTACTAGTCTTAGATTAGTTGATATTATTAGAAAATAAACTATATGATTAGTAGTTTATTTCTTTATGGAACTATATGTAACAATCTAGCTTGACTGTGATTTTTCTACTACATTGCAATTAGTTACTAAGTAAACACAGAGAAATATATATCTAACATAACATAGTTTAACCTCCATAATATTTTAACTTGAATAAAAAGAATAATCTACTATCTATAAACACAAGATCTTATCTACTAGGGTGATTTCTTAATATATTAATCCTTCTACCTGTACTAGATTACTACTATTTCTTTTCCAATATATTTATATAAATAAGCTTGTTTAAACAATAAACATAGATAATCAGATCATTATTCTTTTTGATAATAACCTACATACTGAAATAAATTACTCTACTACTACAAAATGCTGAAACACATCTATTCTATTCAGACTCTTAACATTTTCTTCCATCTACTGTAAATACTCTATCTATGCTAGAGTACAACCTGGTCCTTCCAGGTGTGGAAAAAGATAGACTATAATTATTTTCCATCATAACACATTACTATTTCAAATTCATTTCTTCAATAATCTAAAAGATTACTAATTCTAACATTTTACAACTGAATATTAAACATTCATTTAACAGTCAGATTCAGATTTATCTATCTAACACAGTAAAACAAAATGATGTATAACCTGATTAGGATAGACAAAAATAGTGTTAGGAGGTCGTTCCTCCCTACCAAACTCCTGGAGAGCTCTCAAACAATCATTCCTCGGGACGCTCGAGCCTGTTCCTGGTCTTCTTGGTTGAGAACTGGTGGAGCATGCAAATAGTAGACTCATCCAATAACTCAATAAAACACCCTACACTCAGCAGTAATATCTTTCAACTTAAAATTTGCACTAGATCTCTCAGCAGTTATCCCCTCAAACTATTTCCACAATTCCCTTCCATTGAATTTCTCTGAAGTACATTCACTTGAATGATCACTTCTCTAGAATGAGCAGCCTTAGCTCTCTTCAATGGGCATTTTTTTAAAGATTGCCTAGGTCTTTTGGGTCAGTTGTCATTAATTGAGCCACATGCTCTGATTCCACTTTCTTGGGGAATCATGACCCCAAATGTAGGGAGGTTGCCACCTACAACAGTTGGAAATGGTTTGAGGATGCTGCCACATGTCTGTTTGCTCTCCACCGAGTCTCCTCCACCAATTTGACCAGTAAACACTCTTTTAACAGCTCTCCTAAGCTGTTGTTTCTTCATTTATTTATTTAAAATAAAAATATTCAGAATTACATTAAATATTCTTGACTCTACTGAGTCATCAATTACAACTTAGCATAAAATTTAACATTTTGTCCTCAAATGAAATCAAATAAGATAATATTGTTTTTGCAAAATTGGGGCATGTCACAATTCACCAAACTCAACCACGATTAACTACTTCTTTAATATAAGAAGAAAAATATTAGCGACATAGTTTCAAATCTTATCCAAGTTTGATTAAAGAGATGATGAGGGATCAACTCTTTCTAGACACCATTATCACTCCTCTTCCTCCAAACAAAGAAGCAAACCCAAGTTAGTAATTAGTTATGCCTTTGAGTTGAAATAAATTTTGAAAATTTAAATCAACCGAAATGAGAGTGGCATACCTGGTTAAAGGCATGGAAGACACAATGAATATTGGTCTCTTTCTTTTCCACAAATAACGAGAAAGGTTGAGGCCATTTGGCAGCCAATAAACACTAATAAAAACCTCAAACGTACCTCAGAAACAAAAAAAAAAAAGTAATTCTATTAACCATCTCGGTATAAGATTGGACAAAAAACTGCACAACATATCCATGGAATGAAAATCATTTTCTATTAGTAGTTGCAGACCAAAAACAAACATGTTAATGAAAATTTTAAACATGTTAAAACTATATTAAACCCTTTCCAAAACCGTTGCCTAATATTGTGACACATGGAGGACCGAGATTCATCTTGGATATGCATTTAACTTGCCATTAAATGGCCACCTCTGGTGTCAACTCATAGCCAAGGAAGATTTATTGCCAAAGGTCAAACTCAAGTGCAAGCATGCCCATAACCTTGTATCTCCTCATAATGTATGGCTCAATAGATATATATTAACCTTAAAGTTTTTATGCCAAGGTCAAAGTTAAACCACGAATATGGTGTTAGTGCCATACTCCCCAAGTCTTTACATTTCAAGAAAAAAAAGAACATTATAACCTTTTTCATCACCGAACTATGCTACACTAAACCCCTTTATTTAAAATCTTGATAGTATTTTGGGACAAGGTTTAGTTGCTAGATTTAGGGGGAAGCTTCTAGGGAAAAACCTCATCCTTTACGCTTACCAACAACTAATGAAACCAAATTGTAAAATAGGCATTAAAAGCAGTAAGAACATCACCTTTAGGTGTGGCATTAGGGTTGTTTTTACCCATATGTAAACACCTTATTGAAGTATAACCTGTAAAATTCAAGTAAGAGTCAATTATACTTTATTTTACACATAATGACGATATGTTCATTGTATGATGAATTATACATGTGACGATATTAAGTCATCTAAAAAATATAATGATTTTTTTTGTCGGGGTGGGGGGGATTTAGAGGTTTGTGACATTGTGATTAAAAGTCACACATCTATGAGTGAAAGATCAGAAACCAATAAATTAATTCCTTTTAATTGTTTTGGACCGACACCTTAAATGTGATGAGTATCCATTCCAATAAAAAGAGAGAATTGACTACACATGGTATATGCATGAGGCAAACCAATTAAGAAAATTCCACATCAATTAATCAAGTGCATGTATGAACATGAATTGGCCACCAAAAATTTGTTATCTTTATTCTAGAGTTGTCAATACAATGTCCCATGATATTAACTAGACACAACAAGAACCAAAGGATAGAAACTATGACATCTTCAACACTTTACTCACACAATGCTAGGAGATAGTCACATTGAATACTGTGGGAGAGACTTCCAACACACACAAATTCACTTGATCAATTTGACATGAGAGGTCTTATAAAGTCATAAGTATGTCAATGGAGTGAATGGACTCAAGAAAGAATCGATAATGATCTCAATCACCTCTACATCTCTTATAATGAGCATGGAATTGTATAATCAAAATCTATCAAAATAGAAGCATGTAAAAAAAATCATAAGGAAAACATCTTTCTAGTGTGGTGAAGAAGTGCATAAAAAATCACCTTGAACATCAAAGAATAGCCTCAAGTAGAACTCATAGACCACATTGGACCTGTTACCCCTCAAAATGCTTGTGCAATTTGAGACAAACCTTCCATCTATACAATGATGAGGATGTGTATATATGGAAGACACTCTACTACATATTTTGTTGGATGATGCAAATTATCAAGAGATTCAACTAGAGTGACTAACATGTACAACCATGTAGTGCAATATGAAGTATGTTAATGTGGAGGTATAAAGATTGAATATTTAATAAAGATTAATTGTATCTAGAGTGGCGGGGTACTTACAAACTAGTAAGAAGGAGATTTTGTCAAGTTTGTCACATTAGTGAGGTCACGTAAAAAGCATGGTGACTATTGGTGATAATGATCAAACTTTTATACATCATGAATTATGTAAGAGAGCTTATTACATAGAACCATTTATGTTTCACTCTAATTAACAGGACGGTGTATAAGTGACCTCAACCTTAGACCTTAAGAAATTGGATTTTCATTAGGTTCAATAAGTTCAAACTTAAGATAAATCTATATTAGTAATTAAAATAATAAAGTATGAGATATAAAGATGACCTATTTAAAAAAAAAATATTAGTTATATCTTAGTGGATTTGCATAGAGTATACACAAAAAGACATGGGAGTTCACACGATGTAGACAATTTTTTTTAACCCATTAATATATTGGAAACTATAAAACAAAAGAGAAAATCTTACTATTAACTAAGGTTTAACGATACTTTTAAAAACTGTGGGTTAATATGTTTGGTAAATATGCCAATTTCCGGTGTTAGGGAGGTGAAAATTACCAACATGTGCCAAGTAAAGTAATTTCACCCTTATTAAGTAGATATTTGAGCAAATATTTGTTAAAAGCATGGTAAATATTTGTGATAATGAGCAAAGGTTTCTTAACATATCATGAGGAAGATAGAAATGAACCCCACTTTAAACCTTAAGAAATTGAATATTTTCTAGATTTAATAAATTAAGTTTAAAATAAATTTATACTAGTAATTAACATAATAACCTATCAACATGAAGATATAATGGCATGTCCCAATATCTCGAATATAATTATTTCATATAAAATCCCTAGTCGTCAAATTTAAGGTTGCATTTGGTAGGGTTTGCTTTTAATTTGACTTTCTAATAATATCACCTTCTCACCAGGATTCAGTAAATTCCACTTGAAATTCTTCACAACTTTATGGAGAAAAACAAGGATTTCCATTCCAGCAAATTCAAAGTAAATTCAATGCCAAGGCACATTTCGCGCCCTCCTAGTACGAACCTACATGTAGGGAGGAGGTCCCTCCCCCTTGAATCTCGATAGATCGAATTTCTCTGGGTTCCTAATTTTTTAAGATTTATTGTGGGTTGAATTTACTGTAATCTCTCTAATACATCTCGAGAATGCCAATAATATTTATTTTCTAGTCCGAATAAAAATATGAATCAAAGCTAGATTTCAGAGAAGGGCTCACGTGCAATCCTTTATCCTTTAGGGATTGTGAATCCACCATATGTAAAATCTTTGATAGCATTGTGAAATTTTTGATAGGCATCAGTTCTTCGTGAGCAATTCTCCATAAATTTTGAGTTTAAGAAAATGGGATCTCCTAATTATGTCAATGATAATAATCAGCTAAACGCCATCATCGCTCCACACCTCAATGGCCAGCCAAGCGTGCTGCGCCCTTCTCCTCTTCTATCAACCGTTCATGGTTTGCTTTCCACAGCCCGTAGATAATGGTTCATAGGGTGAGAAGGTAGAAATGAATAAAACCGTAGGTAGTTATGGTTTTGGGAAATAATGGTTTTGTAATTTGTTTAGATTGCTTTATGAATGAATTTGTTGTTGGGATTCTACAGATCTACATTCATTCCAAAAGTGGAAAATGTGTAATAAAATATAACTAGCTTCAAACACTCAAGCAAGAATGAATACTAGTAGAAAAATACTTTTCCACTAAAAGGGCTCATTCATAAATATTTGAGGAATTATCTCCTTAAGCTCTCAACATAACCCTCAGGTAAAAAAAAGTTATAGAATAACTTAAATTTGATGACAGTGTCTATGTACAATCCAATCTTGATATTACCAGCATGTAAACAAATTACCACTAATTATTATGATAGATGACTCGAACTGATTAAGAGGGCATTTTCAAACATACCTTTGAGTAGTTCTTTCATAGTAGTGAGGGATTTCTGCCAAAAATTTAAGCAACAGTGTCAAAGTTGAGCTGCTTTTGTCATGAACTGCAAATAAAAGCAGAAGATGTTGTATCTAATCTCAGCTTGTGTGAGAGATTTACCTTTCTTGTCAACATTAGAGAGTAAGAATGATACTAGAGATCCTATTGTGGGGAAGCCTTCCCCTCCTTGAGTGCAAAATTTTTCTGCTGAAGAACCCCATCAAGTTGTTCGTGAATGGCATTAACTGCATGTGTATCTTTGTTATATCGTGTACCAGGTAGATCTATGAGAATCTGCAACAATCCTTTCAACAACACCATAAAATGATGGGAAAGTCTTGCTAACTCGTTATGATTTTTTTATGTTTGGGCGTTGAGCAAAACACTAAGCCGAGGCCATCCATCTACATACAGATTATTGTGTATAATTATATGTTACATTATAATATATGCTTATCAAATGGTGAATCCAATTCAAATTTGTGAAAATAAGGATTATTGTGTATAATTATATTTTACATTATAGTATATGCTTATCAAACGGTGAATCCAATTCAAATTTTTCATTGTGTATAATTATATGTTAATAATATATGCTTATCAAATGGTGAATCAAATTTTATTCTGTATAATTATATGTTACATTATAATATGCTTATCAAATAGTGAATCCAATTCAAATTTATGAAAATAGGGATTATTGTGTATAATTATATCTTACATTATAGTATATGCTTATCAAAACGTGAATCCAATTCAATTCAAATTTGTGAAAAAAAGGAAGCACACATCTCCCAATACTATATTAAAGGGTGACGCTAGCCTATCACCCCGTGCTGAATCAAATTCAAATTTTATATAACGTTTACAAGTTTTGTGAAACCGTCCATTACCAATGTGGAAAAAACTTTTTAGGAAATAAAGTGGTTGAAGAATTTGTTGCAAATGCCGATCCAGCTTTTGTTAGAAATGCGGATCCAGCTTTTGTTAGAAATAGATGTTTGCAAATCCAGCTTTTTTGTTTTTGTTGGAGATAGACGTTTGCGGGTTCTCTATATTGTTGTTATATTTCTATTGCAGGCGCTTCGTGTGAGTCTATGTCTGTGGTCATGCCTCTCTTTGACTTGTGTATGCGTTTATGTTGTGTTTTGGAGGATAGATGTTCTTTCAATTTGAAATTGACAAACGGATGTTGACGCTCGACGCAATGGTGGTCTCTGTTTCCTTGCTTCGATCCTATATACTTTTGTGTTCGAATCCACTCATGGAGGTATCAGTCTCATCTTCTCATTTTTTTGGGTTTTTTTCTTGAATTACTCTGTTTTCTTGGGATGGCTTTTATGATAACTATCTGAGGAGAACGATGCGGTGGAGTGTGATAAGAGAAAGATGCGGCGATGTGTGGTTATCTCAGACAATAAACGCTCACGACAGGTGTTTTGAATTTTAAATTGGCATACTGATGTTGATGCTCGACCCAATGGAAGTCTCTCTATTTACTCTATGCGATCTTCCAAATGCATCTCTAGATTTCACTGCCTGGCCTTTTGAGATCGCTTCCCCTTATTCCAATCTCACCCATTTGCTCGAGTGCAGTGCACGCATTAACGACTATTCACAAATAAACTGTGCAAATGCTACCTACCTGGGATTGAATTATTCCAAAGCCTCTAAGACGTGCACGTGAGTTTTTCATGTGCCCATAGAGGATGTAGAACCCACCGACTTCACAGGTACCCTGTCTCAAGAAATTAAATTATTACAAACGCGCAGCAAAGGGTTTTCGATTAAATGGGACGAGGGCAAGGCTATCTCCTGTCAATCAAGTAATGGGATCTGTGTTATTGTAAAGATGGAACTCAATCCAAGAATTGCTTCACCCGTAGGTGTTTTTTGTAATCTTTGATATTTTTACATTAGATTTGGAAGTTATCAAGCTCAGGAGCTCGTACTCACTGAATTTAATACTCTTGATTGTGAAGAAACAGGCGAAGGCACAGAAAAACTTATTATCATAGGTAATTAACGGTCTTTCTCAGATTTTCAATTTAATAAAATGATATTCAGCTGCTTTGATTACAATCTGATATCTATTTATGGTGATTCAAATTTCAGGCAGTCCCATGGGAGACCTGGCTGCACTTATAGTTACACTGGCTGCACTTGTAGTTTGTTATGTTCAGGAGAAAAAAGACTTGCTTTTGCTACCCAGAATGGTTGTGGGATTTGGAGTTTGATCAAGCGGAGATGGGTCATCTGCCAGTTTTCAGCCATAGAGAACTGGAACAGGGCACGAACTATTTCGACAAAAAGAGATAATTATGCTAGGGGGTTACGGTAAGGTCCATTTGGGAAAAGTTCAAGATGGGCGCAGTGTGGAACTGAAGAGATTGCATGAGAGTATCTGTAGCAGAGTCGAACAATTTATGAATGAGCTCAGAATTCTGTCATCGGCAGGCCATTGTAACTTATGTGTTCGAATGACTCATGCAGGTATTTCTCCTTTTGCAGGAATACTGTTTATCGTAATGTCTTAGCTCGGAGAAATTCTTCAGAAAGCGGATCCAGCTTTTGTTGGAGATATCCGTTAGGCTGCTCGAGGTTATGCTTTCGTTGGAGATACATGTTTACAAATCGTGGTCTTATTGGAAATAGACCTTTTAGAGTTCTGTATATTGTTGTAGTATTTTGTATTGGAAGTTTTTCATGTGTATGTGTCTTTCTTTTCATATTGTATTATATATGTATTTGTGTCTTGTTAGTGTATAACAGATGAGTAGAATATATGTGTTTTGAATTTGATATTCATAGACACATGTTGATGCTCAAGGAAATGGAGGTTTCTTTTTTAATGACTTTTTTATGTGCTCAAATCCACTCATGGAGGTACTAGTAGGCTTCTTGATTGAACTGATTCATGGAGGTTTCTGGCAGGTATTGATCTTTCACTCTACTGTGATCTGCTTGTTTTGATTGAATTGATACATGGAGGTTTTATTGAAATGACTCTCGGTGGTTTCTTGCAGGTATTACACTACCCTGCTCTGATTCCTTTGGATTGCTGTGATTCCTTTGGATGGCTTTCTTTGCAAGAATATCAGTTCCTTTGAGGAGAAAGGTGCGCTGAAGTGGGATCAAGACAAACATCAGGGGGCTGGTCACATGGAGATTGTCTCAGACAATAAACATCTGACTATCCCCTTTATCCCTATTATAATATGTCCATTGTTTTTTAGTTAGTTTTTCAAAACACAAGGAAATAACTAATGATGATTTTTATTTTAATGTTATTTTAGTGTCTACAATATTTACATTAACATGCAATGTGTTTTTTATTTTTATTGTTAATTTTGTATATACAATGAGAAGTATATTGAGATAAGTCATTAAAAAAAAGGTTTAGTAAAAATGTATTTAATATTTTTTAATAAATTATTTTTTTTTAAATATATTTTTTTCAAAAAAAATTAAGTCCAAATACTTTTGCATCCTCTTTTTACATTAGTGACATGCAATATTGTTAGATATATTTTTTTGTGCTTCTTAATTACACTCATTAATTCATTTTCTTTCATTTTAAATCTATCTCATTTTAATTTTATTGTTATATTATTATTTGTAATTAAAAAATTATAACAAATTAGTTTATACAACATTTATATTTAAAGTATTTTATATTTAATTATATTTTTTTAATTTAAATGTAGTGTTTATTTTCACTCTAATATAGGTTGATGCTAGGTAATGTTAAATTTGATTAATATAGGTTGATGCTAGGTAATGTTAAACTAGATGTGTATGTTAGGATATGTTTACATTTATTAGATTTATATGTTATATGATGTTATGCAATTCTTAGATGATGTTAGATGTTCTCATTACACGTTAGATGTTGTAATTATGATAGAGAATGTCTACATATGTATGTTAGATGATGTTAGATGTTCTCATTCTATGTGAGTTTGTAAGATGATGTTTGTGTTTATTAGACGATCCTAGGAAATTTAATATGTGTATGTTCCATGATGTTTATATGTCTTAAATGTATATGTTAGATGATGTTAGGTAACTTTTAGATGTGGATGTTGGGTGATGTTAGATGATGTTATTACATGTGTATGATGAGGATGTTAGATGATGTTTATGTTTGTTAAATATGCATGGTGATAATGATGTTAGGAAATTGTTCTGTTTTGTTAGATGTAATCATTAGATGTGAATGTTGGATGCATATGTTAGATGACGTTAGGTAATTCTTGTATTGAGTTTGACGTGTATGCTAGATAATGCTGGGAAATGTATAGATGCATATGTAAGATAATGCTAGGTAATGTATAGATGTGTATGTTTGATGATGTTTGTTTATTAGAGAGAGAGATATATTAGGGGGGATTAGGGGTAGGTGAATAAAGAGTCTGACACGTTGAGAAAGAGAGGGAGGGAGAGCAAGGGGATAGAGAGAGATAGGGAGGGAGGGAGAGAGGGAAGGGAATAGGGAGACAGAGAGAGAGGGAGAGGGAGAGGGAGAGAGAGAGAGGGAGGGAGGGTCTTGGGAGAGTGAGAGAGGGAGGGGGAGGAGGGAGAGCAAGAGAGGGAGGGGGAGGAGGGAGAGCGAGAGAGGGAGAGGGGATATAGAGAGATATAGAGAGATAGGTTGGGAGGGAGAGAGAGAGGGAGAGAGAGATTGAGGGGTGAGAGGGAGAGGGAGAGTGAGAGCGAGCGACAGGGAGAGGGGAAGAGGCAAAGGAAAAGAGAGAGGAGCAAGGGGTGTAATATGGGGGATAGATAGAGAAAGAGAGAAAGCGAGAGTGACATATGGATAGAGAGATAGAGATAGAGAGAGAGAGAGAGGGGAAACAAGGTAGGGATGAAGGGGTCAAAGATAAAGATCTAGAGAGAGCTATAGAGAGAGTGAGTGAGAGAGAGAGGGAGGGAGGGAGGGAGGGAGGGCGGGTAGGAGATGGGGAGAGTCGAAGGGTGAGTGGGAGAGGGAGAGAGAGACAGAGAGAGAGAGAGAGGGAGGGAGAGATGGAGGGGGAGAGAGAGAGAGGGAAGGGGAGAGAGATGGAGGGAGTGGAGCAGGGAGAGGGAGAAGGAGAGCGGGAGAGAGAGGAAGAGTGGGAGAGAGAAGGTGGGAGAGTGAGAGAGGGGAGGGAGTGATAGAGAGAAAGAGA
>LPNX011055856.1:496977-524893 GCA_001517045.1 Pseudotsuga menziesii | reverse complement strand
ACGGAGCGCGAGAGAGAGGCGGAGTGGGAGAGGGAGAGGAAGGGAGGGAGAGAGAGAGAGAGGTTGAGAGAGACGGAGAGTCAAAGAGATATGGAAGGAGAGTGAGTGTGTGAAAGAGAGAGAGAGAGAGAGAGAGAGGGAGGGAGGGAGGGAGAGGGAATTTCTTGAAAAATGGATCCTACTTTTGTTGGAGACAACCGTTACGTTAATCCAGATTATGATTTTGTTGGAGATACATGTTTGGAAATCTTTCTTTTTTGAGTTCCCTATATGGTTGATGTATTTTGTATTGGAAGTTTTTGAGGTGAGGCTATGTCCCTTTATATTGTAGTTGAATTAATGTTTTGTAGTATATAATAGATGAGGAGGATAGATGTGCTTTCAATTTGATATCGACTTCTTTTTCTGCTCCAATCCACTCATGGAGATATCGCTCGGTTTCTTGATTGAATTGACTCATGGAGGTTTTTTTTTGCAAGTATTGCTCTTTCACTCTACTATTCTTTGCTATGTTTGATTGAACTGATTTATGGAGGTTTTATTCAAATAACTCATGGAGGTTTTCTTGGGATGGCTTTGTTTTCAAGAATATCATTTCCTTTGTGAAGTGGGATCAAGAGAAAAATATTGGGATTGGTCACATCCACATGATCCGAGACAATACATGGCTCTTTTCATAATTTTATAATTGATAATCACCATTCCCATAGTTTTTCCTATTTTTTGACCATTAGCATAGTTTTAATAGCGATTTTCCCTTAGCAAAGAATTTGGGTTTCTCAAAATGTTTTATCATTACCTTTACCACTTCCCTCTATTGCTCTCCATGAATGTTTTTCTTGTTTTAATTATCAATGATCTCCTTCTTCCTTCCAGTATTGGAGTGAAACCAACCAGTTGGGGCATTCAGGGTAGAAATAAATGTAGGTGATTGTTTGTGCCCCAACAAATTCTAATTAACTTGCACTCAGCAACAGGTTGGAAAGACAGTGTCTATAATTCAACCTAATAGGACAACCTTAAGCCCTTTTTGGGAGTGAAGTTAAATTCTATTAGGTTGGAAATAGATTTTATTTGTTATCCTTGTAAGAGATGTGGGGATTCCATAAGTGCGATCTCTAAATGTTTTTTCTTTCTAATTATCTTAGATCTTTGACAAGTTTTCTTTTTATTTGTCCTTAATAAGGTTTTTAAACTTTATTTATTATAAATTTTTTATTAAAAGGATATGCCTATATATCTCATATTTGGGAAGTGGACTCGATCTAGCGGATCATCAAGATTCACCACATCTCTAGAATTGTATAACCATGATTAATTGAATAGTCATCATATTTGTTAGCTCTAAATGGATCTTGATTAATTAATGAAAAATCACTTACTTAACATTTAAAAATGGTTTCACATCTTAATAGCTCATTCTTCATAATAGTGAGGTCAAAAGTTAACATTGCTTGTTCAACTCTTGCGCGCTTGTCTTTTGGCATAAAAAAAACATCACTACATACCTTTGCAACATGGAAATCTTGAAATGTTATCCTAAAGATACATCACTACATACAAATAAAAAGGTTATATCTAATAAATATAAATTATTTTAATTTATATTACATAAGATTATATTTAATAAATAAAACTTCATACAATTCAAGATTATATTTAATAAATTAAATTAAATAATATTGAATTCCTTTTACTTCATACCATTTTTCTTTTCTTTTAAGTTACCTTATACATATGAAATTAGCATGAAACTTTATGTTGAATGTTTTAAACTACATTTTTATAACATTACACATATGAAATTAGCCTAAATTAATATTAATATTTTGTATAAATATTTATAAAATACTAACTATTTATATTTTTAATAATAATTATTTATATCTTAATTTTAATAAAAAATAATAAGACTAAATGTTGTCTCATGTACATATATCATATTTTGTTTATATGGACATTGTTTGTGTCAAATTGTTTCATTTTGCTTATCTATATCAACCATGACCATTCCATGCCCATTTACCATGGTTTGTTATAGTGTCCATGGTGTATATTCATGGTTTATTAAAGTCATTTATGGTTAACCAAAGTGAGCCATGATTATTTAAAGTCAAGCCTTAGTCTCTAAAGTCAACCATTGATGACTTTAAGTCAAGCATGGTTGACCAAAGTAAGTCATGGTTCACTATAGTATGTGATATATGCTAATAGAACCAAATATGCGACACAATAATAATGTGACATTTGGCATTCTTTAAGGGTTATGTCACGTTGTGATGTTTATCG
The DNA here is from genome assembly GCA_001517045.1 of Pseudotsuga menziesii. Classification (NCBI taxonomy): domain Eukaryota; kingdom Viridiplantae; phylum Streptophyta; class Pinopsida; order Pinales; family Pinaceae; genus Pseudotsuga; species Pseudotsuga menziesii. The sequence goes on along the minus strand of LPNX011055856.1, from coordinate 522,604 downwards.
AGGGTTACATAGCACCGCGATTTTTATCGAGGGTTATGTTGCATTGCGACATTAGTAAAGGTTTACACTAGTTTTAAACAATACCCAAGATATGAGAAATTAATAACGTGGCACTCGATATTTAGGAAATTTCATGTCGAATTGTGAACTATGACCACGTGGCTTACTAAAGACAACATTGGTTAACCATGGTCAAGTTAAAGTAAAGAAAGGTTAACCAAAGTAAAAAAAGACACATTAATAATGTGACATTTGGCGTTCATCAAGTGTTATGTCGCATTGTGATATTTATCAAGCGTTCCATTGTAATATGATTTTAATCGAGTATTATGTCACATTTTGACATTTGTCAAGGGTCATGCTGCATCGCGATAATACCCAATATGTCACACAATAATAATGTGGAATTCGATGTTAAAGAAATTTCATGTCACTTTGTGAAGAATGGCCGCGTGTTCACTAAAGTTAACCATGGTTTATTAAAGTCATTTATGGTTAACCAAAGTGAGCCATGATTAACTAAAGTCAAGCCTTAGTTACTAAAGTAAACCATTTCTGACTTTGGCCAAAATAAAGTCAAGCATGGTTGACTAAAGTTAGCCATGGTTCGCTATAATCTCTCATATATGCCGACACAACCAAAGATGTGGAACAATAAATAAATAAAAAAGCAAGTTAAAAAAATATAATCGGTCAAAATAGAAGCAAGTAAAAAAAATCCTAAGGAAAGCATCTTTCTAGTGTGGTAAAGAAGTAAATCATCTTAAACATCGAAGAATATCCTCAAGTAGAAGTCATAGACCACATTGGACCTGCTACCCCTCAAAATGCATGTGTAGTTTGAGACAACCTTTCCATCTATAAAATGATGAGGATGTGTATCTATGGAAGATGCTCTACCACATATTTTGTTTGCTGATGCTAATTATCAAGAGTTTCAACTAGAGGGAGTAACATGTACAGCCATGTAGCGCAATATCATGTATGTTAATGTGGAGGTATATAGATGGAATATTTAATAAAGATTAATTGTATATAGAGTAGCGAGGTACTTACAAACTAGTAAGAAGGAGATGTTCTCAAGTTCGTCACATTAGTCACATCACATAAAATTTTTGTCACATTAGTGAGGTTATGTAACTCATGTTAATGAGGTTACCTAACATAACTTTCCCATCTTAAGTTATAACTTATCAAAAATAAAATTTTGAGAAAAAAACACACAATAAGTACTACGCTTTTGAACCCATTAATAGATTGGAAACTATAGACCAAAATGGAAAATATTACTATTAACCATGGTTTAATGATTCTTTTAAAAACTATTGGTTAATATGTTTTGTAACTATGCCAATTTCCCGTCAATTTTGTTGTGTGCATGGTAGGCAGGTTAAAATCACCAAGATGTGCATGGAATGCTCCATCATGCATACAGTGTACACTTAGATGGCACATAGTAAGGTGATTTCATGGATATTAAGGAGATATTTTAGCAATTATTTGTTAAAGGCATGGTAACTATTGGTGATAATGATCAAAATTTTATGCTTCATGAATCATCTAAGACAACGTATTACACATAGCACCATTGAAGTTTCACTCTAATTAACAACAGAAGCTCTAAAAATGAGTCAATCCTTAGTCACTAAAGTCAACCATGGTTGACTTTTTCCAAACTAAAGTCCATCAAGGTTGACGAAAGTTGGCTATGGCTCGCTATAGTCTCCAATATATGTCAACATAGCCAAGGATGCGACACATTAACAATGTGACATTTATTTTTTATCGTGGGTTGTGTTCCATTATGATGTTCATCAAGGTTTATGTTGCATTGCAACATCGATCAAGGGTTATGTTGCATTGCAACGATGCCCAAAATGTGACACATTAGTAATGTGACATTTGGCGTTCATAAAGTGTTATGTCGCATTGTAATGTTTATCAAGGGTTCCATTGCATTGTGATGTTCATTAAGTGTTATGTCACATTGCGACATTGCTCAAGGTTTATAGCACATTGTGGCAATGCCCAATATGTGACACATTAATAATGTGACATTCTATGCTCAAGAGGTTTCATGTCGTATTGTGAAGTATGGCTACGTGTTTCACTAAATTCTACCTTCGTTAACTATAGTCAAATTAAACTGAAGCATGGTTCACCAAAGTTAACCACGATTAACTACTTCTTTACGACAAGAAGAAAAAGATTAGCGACATAGTTTAGAATATTATCCAAGTTTGATTAAAGAGACGATGAGGGATCAACTCCTTCTAGACACCATTATCACTCCTCTTCCTCCAAACAAAGAAGCAAACCCAAGTTAGTAATTAATTATGCTTTTGAGTTGAAATAAATTTTGAAAATTTAAATCAACCGAAATGAGAGTGGCATATGTGGTTAAATGCATGGAAGATGCATTGAATATTGGTCTCTTTCTTCTCCACAAATAACGAGCAAGGTTGAGTCCATTTGGTGGCCTCATTGAACCTTGACCTTAGACCTTAAGAAATTGGATTTTCTTTAGGTTTAATAAATTCAAACTTAAGATAAATCTATATTAGTAATTAACATAATAAAGTATGAGATATAAAGATGACGTATTTAAAAAAAAATATTAGTTATATCTTAGTGGATTTGCATAGAGTATACAAAGAAAGACATGGGGGTTCACACGATGTAGACAACTTTTTTTAACCCATTAATATATTGGAAACTATACAACGAAAGAGAAAATATTAATATTAACTAAGGTTTAACGATACTTTTAAAAACTGTGGGTCAATATGTTTGGTCAAATGGATGAAACTTGGGTGGTTGGGAGGAATGAATGTTACCCTCCCCACCCAGGTTCTACTCTTGTAAGTGACATGATGCTTTTGTGGAGCCCTTTGTTGTAAATGTTGTGAATGATGAGCTTTTCACCCTTATTAGGTAGATATTTTAGCAAGTATTTGTTAAAGGCATGATAAATATTGGTGATAATGAGCAAAGGTTTCTTAACCTATCACGAGGAATATAGAAATGAACCTCACCTTAAACCTTAAGAAATTGAATATTCTCTAGATTTAATAAATTAAGTTTAAAACAAATCTATACTAGTAATTAATATAATAACCTATCAACATGAAGATATAATGGCGTGTCCTAATATCTCGAATATAATTATTTCATATAAAATCCCTAGTCGTCAAATTTAAGGTTGCATTTGGTAGGGTTTTCTTTTAATTTGACTTTCTAATACTTTTTTTAAATCCAATACTCCATTATCACTGTGGGACAAGTTTTATCGGCAGTTCACTAACGAGACCAAGGTGGGAATAGGGTCCATGATCACGTTCTCATGAGGGTTCAGTAAATTCCACTTGAAATTCATCGCAACTTTATGGAGAAAAACAAGGATTTCCAATCTAGCAAATTTAAAGTAAATTCAATGCCAAGGCACATTTGTGGCCCTCCTAGTACAAACGTGTACGGAGGAGGCCCCTCTACCTCAAATCTCGATATATTGAATTTCTCTAGATTCCTAAAATTTTAAGATTTATTGTGGGTCGAATTTACTATAATCTATCCAATACTTCTCGAGTGCCAATAATATTTATTTTCTAATCCCAATAAAAATATGAAATAAAGTTGGATTTCAGAGAAGGGCTCACCTGCAATCCTTTATCCTTTAGGGATTGTGAATCCACCATATGTAAAATCTTTGATAACCTTGTGAAATCTTTGATAGGCATTAGTTATTCATGAGCAATTCTCCATAAATTTTGAGTTTAAGAAAACAATATCTCCTAATTATGTCAATGATAATAATTAGCTAAACCCCATCATCGCTCCACACATAAATGGCGAGCCCAGCGTGTTGCACACTTCTCCTCTTCTATCAACCATTAAGGTTTGCTTTCCACGGCCAGTAGATAATGGTTCATAGGCTGAAAAGGTAGAAATGAATAAAACTATAGGTACTTACAGTTTTGGCAAATAATGTTTTTGTAATTTGTTTAGATTGCTTTATGAATGAATTTGCTGTTGGGATTCTACAGATCTACATTCATTAAAAAGTGGAAATTGTGTAACAAGATATAACTAGCTTCAAACAGTCAAGCAAGAATGAATATTAACAGAAAAATCATTTTCCACTAAAAAGGCTTGTCCATAAATATTTAAGGAATTACATCCTTAACCTCTCAACATAACCCTCACCTAAAAAAAGTTATAGAGTAACTTAAATTTGATGATAGTATCTATCTACAATCCAATCCTGATATTACTAGCATGTAAACAAATAACCACTAATTATTATGATAGAAGACTGGAACTGATTAAGAGGGCATTTTTGAACATACCTTTGAGTAGTTCTGTCATAGCAGTGAGGGCATTTTACTAAACTATGTCGCTAATCTTTTTCTTGGATAAGAATGGCTGTGGAATTTGGAGTTTGAGCAGGCGAAGATGGGTCCTCTTCCAGTTTTAAGTTATAGATAATTGGAACAAGCCACTAACTATTTCAACAAAAAGAGATAATTAGGCTATGGGGGTTACAGTAAGGTCCATTTGGGAAAACTTCAAGATGGGCGCAGTGTGGCAGTGAAGAGATTGCATGAGAGTATCTGTAACAGAGTCGAACAATTTATGAATGAGCTCAGAATTATGTCATCGACAGGCCATTGTAACTTATGTGTTCGAATTGACTCATGCAGGTATTGCTCTTTTGCAGGAACATTCTTTATCGTAATCTCTTAGCTCAGAGAAATTCTTCAGAATTTTAGGAAACGTAGCCAACTTAGAGAATTTCTTGAAAAAGCGGATCCAGCCTTTGTTGGAGATATCCGTTAGGCTACTCGAGGTTATGCTTTCGTTGGAGATACATGTTTGCAAATCGTGGTTTTATTGGAAATAGACCTTTTAAAGTTTTGTATATTGTTGTAGTATTTTGTATTGGAAGCTTTTCATGTGTATGTGCCATTGTGTTCATATTGTAATATATATGTATTTGTGTCTGGTTAATGTATAACAAATGAGTAGGATATATGTGTTTTGAATTTGATATCTAGAGACACATGTTGATGCTCAAGGAAATGGCGGTTTTTTTTAATGAATTTTTTATGTGCTAAAATACACTCATGGAGGTATCTGTAGGCTTCTTGATTGAACTTACTCATGGAGGTTTCTTGCAGGTATTGATCTTTCACTCTACCATGCTCTGCTCTTTTTTATTGAATTGATTCATGGAGGTTTTATTGAAATGACTCTCGAGGGTTTCTTGTAGGTATTACACTACTTTGCTCTGATTCCTTGGGCTCCGATTCCTTTGGATGGATTTGTTTGCAAGAATATCATTTCCTTTTGAGGACAAAGATGCACTGAAGTGAGATGAAGATAAAACTCACGGGGCTGGTCACATGGAGATTGTGTCAGACAATAAACACCTCACTACAGGCCTGCCCCTTTATCCTTATTATAACATGTCCATTGTTTTTTAGGTTTTTTTTTTAGCAGAAAAAATACCAGATCCTGTTATTCTATTGAATAAAAGATCATCATATACATTCAGACAAAGTCTGTCTCCATAGATAGGTTCAGCAAGGGATCCTCTTGACTCAACGAGTCTCTATCATCATACCATGGGCAGGGGAACACAGCCTATTATGTAGCAGGATTTTATCATCACTCCTGTATAGACAGGTCAGATTTTTATCAGTTTCCTGATATGAGCAGAAAAAACATAAATCATGAGCATAAGAAGGTGACAGAAAATATCTTCATGGGATTGCTTAGATCCCAGCTAATAACATCAAATATAGTGCTTGAAGGGCCAGCACATACTAATATAACTGAAAATAACCATGATCAGTAATCTCTCCAAACCAATATTCCTGGAAATTCCCAAAGCCTGAATCAAGAGAGAGTGCAGATTTTGAGAAACTATCTGCAATCTGGTTATGCTCACGATATATGTGTTTCATGATCATATCCAAAAATTTATGTATTAAATCTCTTATATCATCACACCAATGATTCAGATGAGGTAAGTTCAGTGTGCCTTTTCTACTATCCCATGATATAATGACAAGGGAGTCTCTGAAAAGAGAGTGAAGAGGGATTCCCATAACCTTTGAGATAGAGAGAAGAGCCCATAGAGCCATCAGCTCTGATTTTGTGTTTTTACTCCTTCCATAGCCCATGGAGAAATGTATACTGTGGGAGCTACTCAAATACAAAATAAAGCCTGCCAGCCCTATGTTCTTGGTGGCTACACCATCAAAAAACCCACAGGGAAACTCCATCTTAGGAGGAAATCCTACCATTCTGTGTTTAATCTTTTTGACAGGCACAGAGTATGTATGGAAGAGCGTATCAATATGGTGAAGGACTGGATAGACAGCTGGAGTTTTCCCTTCAAAGATACAATTATTCCTGTGCTTCCAAATAGACCATAAAGTGAATAACAATAGATATAACTTGGGGAAGTCCAATGAATGATTTCTAACCCAATGTTCCAGAAACAATCAAACCATAGTTCTAGAGGAAGCTTTATTAATGGATCCGGAGTTAAAATGATCAGATACAGTAGTGAAGGTATTCTTCGTAAAATGGCATTCCAAGAATAGATGCTGGGTCATTTCTTCCTCTTTTTTGCATAGCTGACAACAGCTAGGACCCTGTAAGCCACGTTTGATGAGTTGATCCCATGTTAATACTTTATTTTTAATGAGAAGCCAGATAAAGCATCGTATTTTTTTTGGAATATTGAATTTCCAAAGAAACTAAAAAACCAAAGATGTATCCATGTCAGGCTCCTTTAAGTGGTCCACCATACACTCATATACCATTGCCGCGGTAATAGCTCTAGAGTAATTCCTATAAGTCCAAAGAAAGTGATCTGGAGAGGACCTGAGATGTATTCTCCCATGTTCTAGTCCCCTAACATAATCATCCCAGAGAGAATGCCATTCTCCACCAAGATCCAGGTCTGTGGCAGTGAGCCAATAGTTCATGGATTCATTTGAGAAATTTTTGGCTTGTGCAAGAGATGAAATTCCGTAATCTTCCAGATAAATGCGGAGTTCCTCAGGCAGAACATAACATGTGCCCATACCTGAGATCGGGTCCATGCCTACCTTTATGTTTTCACCATTACCTACCATCCATATTAATCCCTTGCCAAGCCAAGTAATAGTAGTAATGAAGCCTTTCCAAATAATAGAGGCACCCATAGTAGAGAAATATTTTCCTTGACTCCATGACCAGACATTGTCCTTCTTTAAATATTTCATAGAGATTACTTTGAACCAGAGACCATTGCCGCATAGAGCAAGCCAAAAGGATTTAAGTCTTAAGGAAGTACTGAACCATTCTAAATTTTTTATACCCCAACCACCTTGAGAGGTAGGCTTGGAGAGAGAGGACCAATCAGCAAGGTGGAATTTTTTCTTATTCCTCGAGGGGCCCCAAAGGAAGTCGAAGATTAAACTTCTAAGTTTCCTCAAAATGGATTTTGGTAAGGGGACTAAAGACAGCCAGTACACTGCTAAGCTGGTCGGAATAGCCCTAATAAGGACCAGCCTCCCTCCCATAGATAAGAACTTGAAAGACCAATGTTATATCCTTTTCTCAAACTTTTTTATGAGCCAAAACTAGTCTTTTACCAAATAACCCGAAGGTTTTATAAAATATCCAAGGTAATTTAAACCCAATGAGATGTCCTGGGTTTTGAAAGATAGAGAACGAGACATTCTGTTTAGAAGCTCATCGTCAGCATTGTTGAACAGAAAGCAGGACTTCTCAGCATTTATGAGCATACCTGATGCTTCGCATAAGGTATCCAAAATTACTTTGAAAGCTATCCATTCTTCACAAGAACCAAAACAAAAAAAAAACATCATCAACAAATAGGAGATGAGTAAGGGATAGGTATTTCAAAATTTTAATCCCTTTTACCAGGCCCCACCTGCGAGCATCATCGATAAGAAGGCTAAGTCCTTCAATCACAAGGATAAAAAGAAGAGGTGAAAGTGGACAACCTTGTCTGATTCCACGCATGGCCGTAAAAAAAAGAGAGGGGGAACCATTGATGAGAAGAGCAAAATTGACCGAGGTTAGGCAACCCATTATCCAGTTGACTCCTTCCAGAGGCATACCAATTTGTAGAAGAATGAGCCTCATATAGGACCAGTTGACTCTGTCAAAGGCTTTGGATAGATCAAGTTTGAGGACAAGGGCACTTTTGTTCCTGGATTTGACAGTGTGAAGAACTTCTTGGGTAATGGCCAAAGGCTCTGAGATCTGATGATTTTTTAGGAACCCAAACTGTTGTGAAGAAATGAAATTGTCAAGAAAGGGCTTAAGACGACTCACAGAAACCTTAGCTGTCAGCTTATAGATCAAGTTGCAAAATGAGATAGGACGAAAGTCAGCAAAGGTTGAAGGATTGTCTTTTTTAGGAATGAGAGTGATAAAAGTCGAGTTGACAGAGGGAAGAACCTTCCCAGTCAGCTGAGACTCTTCCACCAAATGCACTAGATCATCCCCTAAAAGATCAAAAAAAGAAAGAAAAAACTCAACAGGGAACCCATCAGGCCCAGGAGATTTGTCTTTCTTGAATGACTTGAGGGCCCTTTCAATTTCCAAAAGGGTCACCTTGGATGTAAAGATAGACTGCTCCTCAGGGGAAAAGTAGGATGGGTAAAGTTTGATCACATTCAACTGAGCTGAAATAGCAGTAAGATTATCATCCCTGAAAATTCTTTTGAAGTGCCTTACACCCAAGTCTTTCAAAACCTGGTCACTTTAAACCACTGTGCCCTTCTCATCCTCCAGACCCCAAATCGTATTATGATTTTTTCGAGCAGAAGCTATAGAATGGAAAAAATTGGTATTAGAGTCACCCAAAGTTGCCCAAATCATCCTACTTTTAAGCTTGGCAGAAAGGATCTCATAATCCCTTATCTTTTTCAGATCCTGTTGAAGAGCCCTTAGAGAGGAGAGAGTCTCTGAGGAGAAGATACCTGTTTGGGAAGAGGAAAGAATATTGTGAATCTATTCCTCAATAATAATACTCTTATCTTTCAACTCGAGAGACTTATGCTGTGTCCAATCTTTGATTTTCGCTTTCGAAATCCTAAGCTTCCATGAAAAAGAGTCCATTATTGAAACGAGGGATCCATGGAGAGGTGAGACCACTCTATTTTGATCATGTTAACAAAATCGTCGAAAGCTATCCAAGAGTGGTTAAATTTGAAAGGGAAGACGCAAGGAGAAGAGGAATCCCTCCATTCCAAGATAATCGAATAGTGGTCTGAGATGGCCGAGGGAAAAGCCCAGACCCTGTGCTGAGGAAGATGGTCAATGAGGCTAGAGGATAGCAAGAATCTATCCAATCTTTTACTAATTCCATTATAACCCAAGCGGCCATTTCTCCAAGTTGGACAAGCAAAGGCAGGTGCTATGTCCACAAGCTGATGAGAAGAGAAGAGGTGTGTGAAAAATGGGCCGAGAGGATCAGGATGAGCCCTTTTTCCCTAGACTTCAGAGAAATTTAAGGTAAGATTGAGATCACCAGCTAAAACCAGATTAGGTTGACTGAGAAGATCACCTTGATCTACCAGATCCTAGAAAGTTTCCTTATTGCTATATGGCCCATAACAGTTGAGAAGAGAGAGATTCAATGGGGAACCCTGGACCTCAGCTTTAAGGAGAATCCCAACCACAGTTATAAAGGCTTTTATTTTGAAACAGCGTGGGTTCCATGCTGCTAGTAAACCCCCTAAGAGACCTGTGGAGCTCAGAGCACAGTATTCCCACCCTAGGCACAATTTAGAGAAGGCCAGAAGTGCTGGATGCGAGCTGGTCATAGTTTCTTATAAGATGATAAGATCAGGAGAGAGGGAGACAAAAAGGTTTTGGAGGCTTTTGTGTTTGGCCAGGCCTCCAAAGCCACGTACATTAAAGGATAGGATTTTCATTAAGTTCCAGATGGACTGGGCATCTTTGTTCTAAGGGCCCGAGAGGGGGAAGGATGGACATTACGTGCAGCTTCCTTTAGCCTTGCTGATAGAGGAGTATAATGGAGGTGAGGAGGAAGGAGGGGCTTTCTTTGATTTTCTCCGAATAGTCACATTCTGAAAGCGAATAGAGTCCAATGGGATGACCGAGGGAGATTGTGGTGTTTTGTCAATGAAAATGTCCAAAGAGGTTTGAAGTGAGGGGTTCGCAAAGGAAGGAGTGGTAACCGGAATGCAAGGAGGAGAAGGAGCCAAGGGTGGTTTGGAACCAGGTAAAGGAGGGAAGTCTGAGTCCAAAAAAATAGAAGGCACCACAGAGTAAAGAGGAGGAGAGGGAAGGGATTCTGTTAAAGGAGGCCATGGTTCTTTTAACATGATAGGCATCACAGAAGGGTTTATATCCTTTTCTAAAGTGGTTAAAGGAGTCTTAATAGGTGTAGAATCATTAACTCGAGACTCAAATATCTCTGCTGATCCAGAGGAGGGGCCCGAGGCTGTGACAGAATCAATAAAGTGGAGATCTTGATCTGTAGCATCATCAAAAAGGAGCAAGCCTGAGAAAGCATACCTTTATTGGGCTCAACTTCATCGTTGACCAGAGTAGTAGGAGAGGGAGATGGAACGCGTGCCTGAGGTGAAGGTGAGGAGATAGGAGAAGCATTCCATTTTTTGATCTTCGGACAGGTCCTTTGGAGGTGGCCTATAGCTTTGCATTTTCTACAGTGAAAGGGCACATTTAAATAGTCGAGCCTCTGCTGTATAATCCTTTCATGGCAAATGATATCAATATCAGCTAGAAGACCTGTGGTTAAATCCATTTCCACAAGGATTTTGGCCATCCGTTTGTCCTATGAGTGTAGGAAGTCATCTTCAACGGTGACGAACCTCCCAATAGTATTCCCAATACTTTCCATTACATCGCAATTCCACAAAGGGAGTGGAAAACTAGGAAGAATGACCCACAAATGTCGTTTCTTGACCCATTCTCTTTGTGGGTCGAAGTGTATGTGCCAGTGGTCCAGTACTAGATACCCCTCCCGTGTCCACCATAAGGAGTTAAGTACAGACAGAGCATTTGCTTCTTCCAAAAACACTATAACTATCTAGCCTCTAGCTAATAAGCTGATCGAAGGAGTGTACGAGAAGAGAGGTTTCCAATTTTCAGCTGCCCAGATTTTCCAGTCATTCTTCCCTATCCGAGTATATTCCAGTATTCCTATTAGGGCACGAGTGCATAATGCCTCTACCCTATCCATGAATATGTCTCTTCCAAGAACAAAACGCAATTTTCCTTCCCGAACTTTGTGAGCCTTTGTAGACCTACAGCGGCGGCTACGCAGCCTAGAAGGTAAAAGGCCTTCTTCCATCTCAGCACTAGGTCCTTATAAAAAACCTTTACCAACAGGGACTGAGTTCGTAAGGACTCTAGAATAGTCAAGAAACACGTAAGGGAGAATCCCAATCATGAAGGAGAACCATGTGATGACCACGTCATGGTTTCCAGAAAGGGAGGACCACCAAGGATTTGTAAAGAGTCAACCCAACGAAAATAACCCAAAACAAGACATCATTAGAGAAGGTCCTGGGTGACGAAAGAAACCCCCAAAGAGTTGACAAAGTAATAATAAGGACACCTGCAAACCCTGAGTGGACTGCCGATGAATAGAACCTTTAAAACCTGGGAGCTCGTGAAGGGTAACCCAACGACGTGACACTAAACCATCTGTCACCACCCGAAAGAAATGCAAGAAAGGAGACCATTTTGTGCAACAAAATCCGAACAACCCCTCAAAAAAACCCAAAGAAAAACCATAAAAACCGGAATATGTCAGAAGGAGGCTGACCACCCAGACCCAGCTCAAGTAACTTGAGGATTCCCACTTTTTTCAGCTGGTTGGTACTAGTCCTCCACCGTGGAGGATGGACTCTAGTTTCCAGGTCCAGGTATAGAAACGTCAAACCCCAAGAATGATGAAACCCTAGTGGCACTGAAGCGTGCTCCCACCAGAACGAGAAAAAATAAATATGAGAAACCTTCGACAGGAAAAAAAATAGAAGAGGACCCAGAAGATGAAACTGGACCATCCAAACATCTAGGAAACAAAACCCTTCACCTTAACAAAAGAAGAAAAAGCAACAGCGACATGTTGACCTTCCATGCCGTCAAATTCATGTAATGCAAAGAGGAGGATGGGATACAAAGTGAGGAAAATGGTTTGGAGCCCTATCCCCACCGCCATAGCCCCGGTTCAGGCTGCAGCAGCAAAAAGAAAAAGAAAAAGTAGGTATGCTCATAAATCCATTTTGAGGAAAGAAGGCGTGAGAGATAAAGAGTGAGAGAGAGATATAGAGAGAGCGAGTGAGAGAGACAGAAGGTGTGAGAGATAAAGAGCGAGAGAGATCTATAGAGAGAGCGAGTGAGAGAGAGAGAGGGAGGGAGGGGGATAGAGATGGAGGGAGTGAAGTAGGTAGAGGGAGAAGGAGAGCAGGAGAGAGAGGAAGAGTGGGAGAGAGAAGGCCAAAGAGTGAGAGAGGCAAAGTTAGAGAGAGGGGAGGGAGAGAGAGAGAGAGAGAGAGAGAGAGAGAGAGAGAGAGAGAGGGAGAGTCGAAGAGAGATGGAAGGAGAGGGAGTGAGAGAGAGAGAGAGAGGGAGGGAGGGAGAGGGGCTTTCTTGAAATATAGATCATAATTTTGTTGGAGACAACCGTTACGTTAATCCAGGTTATGATTTTGTTGGAGATACATGTTTGGAAATCTTGCTTTTTTGAATTCCCTATATGGTTGATGTATTTTGTATTGGAAGTTTTTGAGGTGAGGCTGTCTCTTTATAGTGTATAAGAGATGAGGAGGATACATGTGCTTTCAACTGGATATCAACAAACATATGTTGATGCTCAAGGAAATGGAGGTCTCTCTTTGAATGAATTCTTTTTGTGCTGCAATCCACTCATGGAGATATTGCTTGGTTTATTGATTGAATTTAATCATGGAGGTTTTTTTTTGCAAGTATTGCTCTTTCGCTCTACTGTTCTCTGCTATGTTTGATTGAACTAATTTATGGAGGTTTTATTCAAATAACTCATGGATATTTCCTTGGGATGGCTTTGTTTGCAAGAATATCATTTCCTTTATGAAGTGGAATCAAGAGAAAAATATTGGGGTTGGTCACATCCACATGATCTGAGACAATAAATGACTCGGGTGTCCCTCTACCTATTTAATACATGTCTATTTTCCTGTTTTTATGGTTGATAATCGCCATTACCATGGTTTTCTCTATTTATTGACCATTAGCATGTTTTTAATAGCAATTTTCCCTAAGAAAAGAATTAGGGTTTCTAAAATTGTTTTTCCATTACCTTTACTGCTTCCCTCTATGGATCTACAACAATGTTTTTCTTGTTTTAATTATCAATGATCTCCTTCTTCCTTTTGATATTGGAGTGAAACCAACCATTGTTAGTTTTTCAACATTAAGCTATCATTATTAGGATCTTTAACTAAGAGAATAACAAGCACAGCAACCAAACATAAGAGACAATGAACACAGTGCTTTTCCTTGGGAAAACCATAAATGGAGAAAACCCTACAACTTGCTCAGAGATAAAACCAACACCAAAATAGAAAACCCCAAAATAGTAAGTGATCTCCAGACAGCAATAACCTTCTTCTTATCTAGCCCCAGTTTATTCTCCTTCCTCAATTATGCGCTACACTTGAGTGTGTATGTGATTTGTACTAAATAGAGAAGTCACCTCTCTATTTATACTACTTCCTAGCATGACTAAAAACATACTAGGGCCAACTTCACTAAGTGAGTCTAATAACCCTAGAGCCCCGAAACTGTAGGGACTTTAACCCTTAGACAATAGGAGGGTTACCCACAATGACTTCACATGACTTGTTTACATTATAGATCCTCCCGATCAGAACATTAGGGCATGACATCATGACTCAATTACATTATAGACACATCCCGGAATAAACATCAGGTTACAAGGCATAATATACATAGATGAATACATTCTAAAGTTACAAATACATCAACACTACCTCTTAACTACGAAGGTATTCTTTCGACAAAATTTTCAGCACTGGTCTTCTTCTCTGTATCAACTGGATCATCTCGTCATCTTCATCTTCAAGTCTTCTTAGTCTTCAAGTATTCTTCATCTTCGAGTCTTCTTCGTCTTCAAGTCTTCTTCGTCTTCAAGTCATCTTCTTCTTCAAGTCTTCTTTGTATTCAAGTATTCTTCATCATAGGATCTGCATCATCACAACTACTAGATCATCATCAAGTTTGGATCATCATCACATCTGGATCATTACTTGATCTGGATCATCATCGAGTCATGATTATCATCACAACTAGATCATCACTTGATCTGGATATTCATCAAGTCTAGATCATCATCACCTGGATCATCACTTGATCTGGATCATCATCACATGCTATCTCAGAATGGTGCTATCTCGATTCTTCTTGTCATAGGAAGTTCTACAGAGTCAATCCTGTAGGCCTACCCTTCATGTAGGTCTTCATCAGTGCTTATATTCAACACTTAAGTCAGAATGGCCTGCCCAGCTCTTACATATGACCTCATCTTGTCAGAAAGGCACGTCCAACACTCACATCTAACCTCATCTTCTTAGAAAGGCCTAGCACTCACATCTGACCATGTGTAAACACATCGCGCTAGAATGGATTAGCACTTATATCCGATCATGTTCAAGCACATCGCATCGGAAAGGCTCTGCACTTACATCCGACCCCATCTTGTTAGAAAGGAACATCACTCACATCTGACCATGTGTAAACACATCGCGCCAGAATGGCTCAACACTTATATCCGACCTCATCATGTCAGAAATTCTCTACACTTACATTTGACCATGTGTAAACACATCACATCGAAAGAGCATGCACGCACATCTGATCATGAAGGAACTAATCCTATCATCGCATCAAAATGGCCCCCAGTCCCAGACTAAGCTACCTAGTTATTGACCAGGTGCCTCCATTCTCCCAGTAAATGGCAGTTTCCCTTACATCTAACCTACTCGTTGGAATGGCCAACACTCACATCTGACATGGGAGGAATTTAATCCTTTAGCCATGATAGAATGGTTCATCCCTTACATCTGATCAAGAGGAAACACATCCCTCTCTCATGTCAGAATGGCTTCTTAGTCCTAGACTGAGTTTTCCTGGTAACTGACCAAGCACCTCCATTCCCAGAATGGAAACAACGCTTATATCTAATCACTTAGGAACCAATCCTACAGTCACATCAGAATGGCTTAACACTCATATATGACATGTAAGGAACCAAATCCTCTCACCATGGCAGAATGGCTCATCCCTTACATCTGACCATGGAAGGAACTTAATCCTCTCCCATGTGAGAATGGCTCACAGACTCATCACTTCCCTTTGGAGGGAACCTTGATCTGGATAACACCAAGCTTCTCCTTGAAGTAGTCAAACTTCACCCTAGCCAATGGCTTCATCAACACATCAACTATCTAATCGGCCGTCACAACATACTGGAGCTTCACTGCTCCCCTCTACACCATATCCCTGATATAGTGATACTTGATCTAGATATGCTTCGACTTATCATGAAACACTAGATTCTCTAACAACTTCACGCAACTCTAGTTGTCACAATGTATACAAGTAGCATCCAACTGGAGATCAAATAAATTAGATAGTAGCTTCCTCAGCTATACTGCCTCACAACTAGCTGAACAAGCTGCAACATACTTTGCTTAAGCTATACTCAGTGCCACACAGGATTGCTTCCTGCTAAACCAAGAGATCACACCTAATCCCATACTGAACCAATACCCTGAAGTGCTCCTCCTATTGATGGCACTACCTTCCCATTCTAAATCAACATAAACCTCTAGGTTAATCTTCTGATTCGCCTCGTACTTGAGCCCATAAGCAACTGTACCCCTCAAGTACCTCAGAATATGCTTTGTAGCAATCAAGTGAACATTTCTTAGATCTGTCAGGAACTGGCTCAAGGTGTTCACAACAAAGCAAATGTCTGGTCTCGTGTTTCTCAGGTACATCAAGGACCCAATCATCTGACGATACATCGTAGCATCAACCGAATCTAATGAAGCATCACTCAATAGCTTCAGGTTCGATGCCATAGGTGTGACCATGGCTTTGCAGTCCATCATCCCAAACCTCTTAAGGATCTCTATTGCATACTTCCATTATCCAAGGGAGATTCCATCTGCACTCTACCATACCTCCATGCCTAGGAAATAATGCATCATACCCAATTCCTTCATTTTGAACTCGGCAGCAAGCTTTCTCTTCGTATCATCAATCAACCAATCCATACCTGTCAGAAACTGATCATCTACATATATTAGGAGCATCACTGGGTTTCCAACTTAAACCTTGTAGTACATGTCGATAGTTGCTTTACTCTTGGTAAAGCCCAAACTGGATAGAAAGTTGTCAAACTAGGTTCCTGGGTGCCTATTTGAAACTATACAGGGCTTTCTTCAATCTGCACACATGAGACTCTCTATCATGTGTCTCCAAAACCAAGAGGTTGTTCTACATACACTTCCTCTTCCACTACACCATTCAAGAAGGCAATCTTGACATCCATCTGGTGTATCTTCCATTTCATCACTGTAGCCAAAGCAAGTACTGATCTGATGGAAGTGTATCTAGCTACAGGTGCAAAGGTTTCTTCATAATCTATTCCTTCTTTCTAAGAGAAACCCTGAGCCACAAATCTTGCTTTATATTTTTCAATGCTACCATTCGCAGCATGCTTGATCTTGTAGATCCATTTGGAAGTTACAACTGACTTCCCTTCTTGTCTTGGGACAACATCCCAAACATCATTTTTTGAATGGTACTCTTCAATCATATCATCCTTCCATTCTTTCCATTCTGCCACTTCTTCATAATTGGAAGGTTCTTTATCAATAAAATCACATAGTAAAGTTACATACCTGGAGCAGGATCTAGTCTCTTTCTTTCTCTATGATTTTCTTGTCATACCCAAGCAGGTTTCCTCTTATGAGGATTCTTCTCCAAAGGTGGATCTACAATACTTTGTGGTTCTTCAAATTCTTGATCTTCTACTTGAGTTTCTTCGTTCATGGTTGTATCATGAATTCTAGGTGCTTCTGCTTCTTCGGGTTCTTTTCCAGGTCTCTTTCTGGATTGGTTGTAAGTTGTGTCTTCATCAAATGTCACATCCCTGCTGATGTCAATCTTCTTGTATCTTGGGGAATATATTTTGTAATCCTTCGAGCTTTCAAATTATCCCACAAATATACCCTTCTTTCCTGAAGGATTAATTTTGTTCTCTTCTCTTTTTGAATGTGTATGTAAATAGGACAGCTGAATATTCTGAGATGGCTGACTTTTGGTTTCTTGTTAGAGAAGACTTCTTCAGGAGTTTTGTTCTCGGGTACTCTATGTGGAGTACGGTTCTATACATACACCGTCGTTCTGCCAGCTTCTACCCAAATATGCATAGGAAGATATTGATCATGAAGCATAGCTCTTGCATCTTCCATGATAGTTTTGTTCTTTCCTTCTGCAATCCCATTATGTTGTGGATTATAAGGAGTGGAAAACTCCCTCTCAATCCCTAATTCTTTACATAGCTCTTTGAATTCATTCGAAGTGAATTCTTTGCCATTATCTGATTGAAAGGTCTTGATCTTCTTTTCAGTGTGATTCTTGATCAAGGCTTTGAATTCCTTGAACTTGCTGAATACTTCATCTTTGTTCTTCATGAAGTAAACCCATGTCTTCCTAGAAAAGTCATCAATGAAAGAAACATAGTATACATACCTGCTTAGTGATATTGATGACATAGGACCGCATACATTGGAGTGGATGATTTCCAAGATTCCTTTTGCTTTGCGTTCACTACTTGGAACTGTCTTCTTTGTGTTCTTTCCTTTCGCACATCCTTTGTAGACCTCAGCATGTTTTGCTTGTATTTCTGGAAGACCTTCAACAACTTTGCTTGCAAGAGGTAGTTCTCTATAATGCACATGTGCAAGCCTTATATTCCAAAGGTAATTTAGCTCTACTATGTCATGGACCAAGGCTTGTTCTCGATGGCCCTTCAATTTGTACAAACCTCCTTCTTGTTCACCAATCACTATTACATCATCAATAGTCTTTCCTTTTGGCCACATGATGACTTGACCATCTATGAATGCAACCCTAATTCCTTTTGCATCTAATGCAGATATGGAGAGAAGGTTCTTCTTGAGTCTTGGCACAAACAATACTTCCTTCATTGTCATATACTTTCCAGAGTTTAGCTTATAGAAATATTCCCCACTACCTTTTATTGGATACTAGTATTCATCTCCTAGCTTCACCTTCTGAGATGATTCATGTTTTGAGAGTTTCATAATGGATTCCTTGAATCCAGTAATATGTTTGGAAGCCCCACTATATATAAGCTAATCATCACTTCCGTGAGTAATGTTTCCCATGAGAGCGGAAATCAAAACATATTCATCCTCGCTTGAAGAATCTTCACTTTCGTATTTGGTTCTCCTCGATGAAGGTTCATCATCCTCTGCAGCATGAGCATGATGTCTTCTTTTGTTTCCATTCTTCTTGTGAGAGCTAGTTTTGTTCTTAGGACAATCTCTAGCAAAGTGTCATTTTTCATCATATGTATAACAAATGATCTTAGACTTATCTCTAGGTTTTCTAGAGTTATTCTTTTGATGAGAGTACTTACTTCTATGATGGCTAGATCTGGGTTTCTTGGATTGTACTATAAGATCTTGATCTTCACTTCCCATCTTCTCTTCTCGAGCTGTTATCCAAGCTTCTTCTTGAGAAAATTATTCCCACAGTCTGCTGAACTTGACTAACTTCTTTCTAGCATAGATCCCTTGAATGAAGGAGTCCCATGTCCTAGGGAGACCATTCAAGGTGGTCATCACAATTTCTGCATTCTCCACTTCTTCATCTACTACTTCTAATTGTTCCTTGATCTGAGAAACACTTGTGAAGTAAGACTGGATGGTCTCTGCATTCTAGATCTTCACATTCTTCAGTTGATTCCTCAGAGTCATTTTTTGGTTTATGTTCTTCCCTTCAAACAATTTGGTTAGGGCATCAAACATAGCTTTACGTGTCTTGAGAGAGGATACCTGTGGGATAAGGTGATCCTTAATAGAATAAGAAATGATCCTCTTTTCCATAACCAACTTCTTCTTATGTAAGGCCTTAGCCTCACCTCCCTCTAGAGTTGGAACCTCCTCATTGATGTAGGAGTCCAACTCATTCTCTTTGAGGACTAGGGATATCCTATACTTCCAAGCTCAGAAGTTATCATCTCCCTCAATATTTTCATCAAGATTGATATGATGAGACATCTTAACTGAGAACCTCAAATGGAAATACAAAAGATTTAGATCTTACCAGGTCAAGATGTTGAATCTCGATTTGGAGGTGAAATCTAGAAGTACTGGTTTAGGAGCAAATTAGGGCTTTGCTTTTCTAGAGTGTTGTCCGACCAAATGCTTTGAAATTGATCCCTAAATTCGATTTTGGGGAGGAGATCAATCTAGGCCTAGGCTCACTAAGAAATTCCTCTTCTGTGAAAAGCCCTAATTTTTGGTAGTAGTGTCGGGTCCAAAAATGAAAAACCTCATAATTGGATACTGCTTCGACAGAAAGATGCGCCCTAATGAGGAAAGTTATTCCACCTTAATTTTGCTGAAAATCTATGGAGGAAGGTCCACAAACTAGGAATCCCTAGTTCCCACATCTGCACAGTGTCTTCTTCTCATCTTAGCTCTAATACCATGTTAGTTTTCCAACATTAAGCTAGCATTATTAGTATCTTTAACTGAGAGAATAACAAACACAGCAATCAAACACAAGAGACAATGAACACAGTGGTTTTCCTTGGGGAAACCATAAATGGATAAAACCCCGCAACTTCCTCAGAGATAGAATCAACACCAAAATAGAAAAGCCCAAAATAGTAAGTGATCTCCCGACAGCAGTAACCTTCTTCTTATCTAGCCCTAGTTTATTCTCCTTCCTCAACTATGCACTACACTTGAGTGTGTATGTGATGTGTACTAAATAGAGAAGTCACCTCTCTATTTATACTACTTCCCGGCATGACTAAAACCCTACTAGGGCTGACTTCACTAAGTGAGTCTAATAACCCTAGTGCCCTGGAATTAAGGGGACTTTAACCCTTAGACAATAGGAGGGTTACCCACAATGACTTCACATGACTTGTTTACATTATAGATCCTCCCGATTAGAAAATCGGGGCATGACATCATGACTCAATTACATTATAGACACATCTCAGAATAAACATCGGGTTACAAGACATAAGATACATAGATGAATACATTCTGAAGTTACAAATACATCAACAATGAGTTGGGGTGTTCATGGTAGAAATAAATGTAGTTGATTGTCCGTGCCCCAACAAATTATAATAGACTTGCACTCAAAAATAGGTTGGAAAGACCGTGTCTATAATTCAACCTAATAGGACAACCTTAAGCCCTTTTTGGGAGTGAAGTTAAATGCTATTAGGTTGAAAATATCTTTTATTTGTTATCCTTGTAATAGATGTGGGGATCCCATAAGTCTGATCTATAAATGTTTTTTCTTTCTAATTACCTTTGATTTTTGACAACTTTTCTTTTTATTTGTCCTTAATAAGGTATTTTAAACTTCATTTATTGTTATTTTTTTTTATTAAAAGGATATGCTTATATATCTCATATTTTGGAAATGGACTCCATCTAGTGGATCATCAAGATTCACCACAGCTCTACAATTGTACAAGCATGATTAATTGAATAGTCGTCGTATTTGTTAGCTCTAAATGGATCTTGATTAATTAATGAAAAATCAGTTATTAGCATTTAAAAACGGTTTCACATCTTAATAACTCGTTCATCATAACAATGAGGTCAAAAGTTAACATTGCTTGTTCAACTCTTGCATGCTTGTCTTTTGACATAAAAAAAAACATCACTACATACCTTTGCAACATGGAAATATTGAAATGTTATACTAAAGATACATCACTACATACAAATAAAAATGCTATATCTAATAAATATAAATTATTTTAAATTATATTACATAAGATTATATTTAATAAATAAAACTTCATACAATTCAAGATTATATTTAATAAATTAAATTAAGTAATATGAATTCCTTTTACTTCATACCATTTTTCTTTTCTTTCAAGTTACTTTATATATATGAAATTAGCATGAAACTTTATGTTGAATGTTTTAAACTACATTTTTATAACATTATAGATATGAAATTAACCTAAATTAATATTAATATTTTGTATAATTATTTATAAAATATTAACTATTTATATTTTTAATAATAGTTATTTATCTCTTAATTTTAATAAAAAATAATAAGACTAAATGTTGTCTCATGTACAGAGATCATATTTTGTTTATATGGACATTGTTTGTGTCAAATTGTTTCATTTTGTTTATATATATCAACCATGACCATTCCATGTCCATTTACCATGGTTTGTTATAGTGTCCATGGTGTATATCCATGGTTTATTAAATTCATTTAATGTTAACCAAAGTGAGCTATGATTAACTAAAGTCAATCCTTAGTCTCTAAAGTCAACCATTGATGGCTTTCGCCAAACTAAATTCAAGCATGGTTGACCAAAGTAAGACATGGTTAGCTAAAGTATCTGATATATGTCGACACAACCAAATATGCGACACAATAATAATGTGACATTTGGCGTTCTTTAAGGGTTATGTCATGTTGTGATGTTTATCAAGGGTTACATTGCCTTGCGATTTTCATCGAGGGTTATGTTGCATTGCGACATTAGTAAAGGTTTACACTACTTTGAAACAATACCCAAGATATGAGACATTAATAACGTGACACTCGATATTTAGGAAATTTCATGTCACATTGTGAACTATGACCATGTGGCTTACTAAAGACAACAGTGGTTAACCATGGTCAAGTTAAAGTAAAGCATGGTTAACCAAAGTAAAAAAAGACACATTAATAATGTGACATTTGGCGTTCATCAAGTGTTATGTCACATTGCGATGTTTATCAAGATTTCCATTGTATTATGATTTTAATCGAGCATTATGTCACATTTTGACATTTTTCAAGGGTTATGTTGTATCACGATAATACCAAATATGTGACACAATAATAATGCGGCATTCAATGTTAAAGAAATTTCATGTCACTTTGTGAATAATGGCCACGTGTTCACTAAAGTTAACCATGGTTTATTAAAGTCATTTATGGTTAACCAAAGTGAGCCGTGATTAACTAAAGTCAAGCCTTAGTTGCTAAAGTAAACCATTGCTGGCTTTTGCCAAACTAAAGTCAAGCATGGTTGACCAAAGTCAGCCATGGTTTTCTACAGCCTCTCATATATGCCAACACAACCAAAGATGTGGAACAATAAAGAAAATAGAAGCAAGTAAAAAAAATCTATCAGGTCAAAATAGAAGCAAGCAAAACAAATCCTAAGGAAAGCATCTTTCTATTGTGGTAAAGAAGTAAATCACCTTGAACATCAAATAATAGGCTCAAGTAGAAGTCATAGACCACATTGGACCTGCCACCCCTCAAAATGCATGTGTATTTTGAGACAATCTTTCCATCTGTAAAATGATGAGGATGTGTATCTATGGAAGATGCTCTACCACATATTTTGTTGGCTGATGCTAATTATCAAGAGTTTCAACTAGAGGGAGTAACATGTACAACCATGTAGTGCAATATCACGTATGCTAGTGTTGAGGTATACAGATGGAATATTTGATAAAGATTAATTGTATCTAGAGTAGTGACATACTTACAAACTAGTAAGAAAGAGATGTTGTCAAGTTTTTCACATTAGTCACGTCAGCTTTCTTTCCATAGTTATATATGTTGTCGTTATATATGTTCAGGAGAAAAAAAATTTCTTTTGTTACCCAGAATGGTTGTGGGATTTGGAGTTTGATCAGGAGGATATGGGTCATCTTCCAGTTCTCAGCTATAGAGAATTGGAACAGGCGATGAACTATTTGGACAAAAAGAGATAATTAGGCTATGGGGGTTACGCTAAGGTCCATTTGGGAAAACTTCAAGATGGGCACAGTGTGACAGTGAAGAGATTCCATGAGAGTATCTATAACAGAGTCAAACAATTTATGAATCAACTCAAAATTCTGTAATCGGGAGGCCATTGTAACTTATGTGTTCAAATTGACTCATGCAGGTATTTCTCTTTTGCAGGAATACTGTTTATCATAATCTCTTAGCTCGGAGAAATTCTTCAGAATTTTAGGAAACATAACCATCTTAGAGAATTTCTTGAAAAAGAGGATCCAGCTTTTGTTGGAGATATCCATTAGGCTACTTGAAGTTATGCAATAGTTGGAGATACATGTTTGCAAATCGTGGTTTTATTGGAAATAGAGCTTTTAGAGTTCTGTATATTGTTGTAGTATTTTGTATTGGAAGCTTTTCATGTGTATGTCTCTTTGTGTTCATATTGTATTATATATGTATTTGTGTGTTGTTAATGTATAACAGATGAGTATGATATATGTGTTTTGAATTTAATATCCATAGACACATGTTGATGCTCAAGGAAATGGTGGTTTCTTCCTGAATGACTATTTTATTTGCTCAAATCCATTCATGGACGTATCAGTAGGCTTCTTGATTGAACTGACTCTTGGAGGTTTCTTACAAGTATTGATCTTTCACTCTACCTTGCTCTACTCTTTTTTATTGAATCGATTGATGGAGATTTTATTGAAATGATTCTCCGGGGTTTCTTCCAGGTATTTCACCACCCTGGTCTGATTCCTTTGGATTGCTATGATTCCTTTGGATGGCTTTGTTTGCAAGAATATCATTTCCTTTGAGGAGAAAGATGCACTAAAATGGGATCCAGACAAAAATCAGGGGGATGGTCACATGGAGATTGTCTCAGACAATAAACAACTCACTACAGGCTTGCCCCTTTATCCCTATTATAATATGTCCATTGTTTTTTAGTTAGTTTTTCAAAGCACAGGGAAAAAACTAATGATGATTTTTATTTTAATGTTATTTTAGTGTTTACAATATTTACATTAACATGTAATGTGTTTTTTATTTTTATTGTTAATTTTGTAAAAATGTATTTAGTTTTTTTTAGTGACATGCAATATGGTTAGATATATTTTTTTGTGCTTCTTAATTGCATTCATTCATTCATTTTCTTTCATTTTAAATCTATCTCATTTTAATTTTATTGTTATATTATTTTTTGCAATTTAAATTTATACCAAATTAGTTTATACAACATTTATATTTAAAGTATTTTATATTTAATTATATTTTTTTAATTTAATATGTAGTGTTTCATTTCACTCTAAAATATTATACTTTAAAAAGTTGTTAATTAATTTTTTTGTTGTTATGTCATGTTAGATAATGATTGTATTTTGTTCAATTTGATTAATATAGGTGGATGCTAGGTTGTTAAATTAGATGTGTATGTTAGGAGATGTTTAGATTCATTAGATTAATATGTTATATGATGTTAGGCAATTCTTAGATGATGTTAGATGTTCTCATTACATGTTAGATGTTCTAATTATGATAGAGAATGTCTATATATGTATGTTAGATGATGTTAGATGTTCTCATTCTATATGAGTTTGTAAGATGATGTTTGTGTTTATTAGATGATGCTAGAAAATTTAATATGTGTATGTTCCATGATGTTTATATGTCTTAAATGTATATGTTAGATGATGTTAGGTATCTTTTAGATGTGGATGTTGGGTGATGTTAGATGATGTTATTACATGTGTATGATGAGGATGTTAGATGATGGTATTACATGTGTATGGTTAGGATGTTAGATCATGTTTATGTTTTGTTAGATGATGTTTATTATCGTTAAATGTGCATGGTGATGATGATGTTAGGAAATTATTGCGTTTTGTTAGATGTAATCACTAGATGCAAATGTTGTATGCATATGTTAGATGATGTTGGGTAATGCTCGTATTCAGTTCGACGTGTATGCTAGATAATGCTAGGAAATATATAGATGCATATGTAACATAATGCTAGGTAATGTATAGATGTGTATGTTTGATGATGTTTGTTTATTAGAGCGAGAGAGATATTAGGGGGGATTAGGGGTAGGCGAATAAAGAGTATGGCACGCTGAGAAAGAGAGGGAGGGAGAACAAGGGGATAGAGAGAGATAGGGAGGGAGGGAAAGAGGGAAAGGAACAGGGGGAGAGAGAGAGGAAGAGAGAGAGTGAGAGTGAGAGAGGGAGGGAGGGATGGGGGAGAGCGAGAGAGGGAGGGGGAGGAGGGAGGGAGGGGGGGGGGGCGGGGGGGGGGGGGGAGGGAGAGAGTGAGGGAGAGGGGGAGGAGAGAGAGGGAGAGAGAGATTGAGGGGTGAGAGGGTGAGGAAGAGTGAGAGCGAGTGAGAGGGAGTGGGGAAGAGGCAAAGGAAAAGAGAAAGGAGCGGGTGGTGTAATATGGGGGATAGAGAGAGAAAAAGAGAAAGTGAGAGTGACATATGGACGGAGAGATA
>LPNX011055856.1:485711-496811 GCA_001517045.1 Pseudotsuga menziesii | reverse complement strand
AGAGAGAGAGAGAGAGAGAGAGAGAGAGAGAGAGAGAGAGAGAGAGAGAGAGAAGGGGTGAGCGATAAATTTCCAGGCAGAGCTATAGAGGGAGCAAGTGAGAGAGAGAGAGGGAGGGAGGGAGGGAGGAGGGGAGATGGGGAGAGTCATAGATCAAGTGGGAGAGGGAGAGGGAGAGATAGAGAAAGAGGGAGGTAGAGATGAAAGGGGAGACAAAGGGAGGGAGGGGGAGAGAGATGGAGGGAGTGAAGCAAGGAGATGGAGAAGGAGAGCGGGAGAGAGAGGAAGAGTGGGAGAGAGAAGGCCGAAGAGTGAGAGAGAGAAAGAGAGAGCATGAGAGAGAGAGAGAGAGAGGAAGGAAGGGAGAGATACAGAGAGGGGTGGGAGGGGGGGGGAAGAGAGAGAAAGAGAGTGATAGAGGCAGGGAGGGAGGGACAGAGAGAGAGAGAGGGAAGTAGTGAGGGAGGGAGAGAGAGAGAGGTAGAGCAGGAGAGAGAGAGGAAGGGATATATATATATATATATATATATATATATAGAGAGAGAGAGAGAGAGAGAGAGAGAGAGAGAGAGAGAGAGAGAGAGATGAAGAGTCAAAAAGAGACGAAAGGAGAGTGAGTGAGAGAGAGAGAGGGAGGGAGGAAGAGGGAATTTCTTGATTTATGGATCCTACTTTTGTTGGAGACAACCGTTATGTTAATCCAGGTTATGATTTTGTTGGGGATACATGTTTGGAAATCTTGATTTTTCAAATTCCCTATATGGTTGATGTGTTTTGTATTGGATTTTTTTGAGGTGAGGCTATGTCTCTTTATAGTGTATTTGAATTTGTGTTTTGTAGTGTATAAGAGATGAGGAGGATAGATGTGCTTTCAATTTGATATCGAGAGACTTATGTTGATGCTCAAGGAAATGGAGGTCTCTCTTTGAATGACTTATTTTTGTGCTCCAATCCACTCATGGGGATATCGCTCGGTTTCTTGATTGAATTGGCTCATGGAGGTTTTTATTTGCAAGTATTGCCCTTTTTCTCTGTTGTTCTCTGTTATTTTTTATTGAACTCATTTATGGAGGTTTTATTCAAATAACTCAGGAATATCATTTCCTCTCTCATGTGGGATCAAGAGAAAAATCTCGAGGTTGGTCACATCCACATGAGCCGAGACAATAAAGGACTCGCGTGTCCCTCTACCTATTTAATACATGGCTATTTTCCTGTTTTTATGGTTTATAATCACCATTCCCATGGTTTTCCCTATTTATTGACCATTAGCAAGTTTTTAATAGCGATTTTCCCTAAGCAAAGAATTAGGGTTTCTAAAAAAGTTTTTCGATTGCCTTTACTGCTTCCCTTTATGGCTCTCCGTCAATGTTTTTCTTGTTTTAAATATCAATGATCTCCTTCTTCCTTCCTGTATTGGAGTGAAACCAACCAGTTGGGGCGTTCAGGGTAGAAATAAATGTAGATGATTGTTTGTGCCCCAACAAATTCTAATTGACTTGCACTCAGCAACAGGTTGGAAAGACTATGTCTATAATTCAACCTAATAAGAAAACCTTAAGCCCTTTTTGGGAGTGAAGTTAAATGCTATTAGGTTGGAAATATATTTTATTGGTTATCCTTGTAAGAGATGTGGGGATCCGATAAGTGTGATCTATAAATGTTTTTTCTTTCTAATTATCTTTGATTTTTGACAAGTTTTTTTTTTATTTGTCCTTAATAAGGTATTTTAAACTTTATTTACTATTTATATTTTTATTAAAAGGATATGTTTATATATCTCATATTTGGGAAGTGGACTCTATCTAGTGGATCATCAAGATTCACCATAGCTCTACAATTGTACAACCATGATTAATTGAATAGTCATCGTAT
This sequence comes from Pseudotsuga menziesii, assembly GCA_001517045.1. Lineage (NCBI taxonomy): Eukaryota > Viridiplantae > Streptophyta > Pinopsida > Pinales > Pinaceae > Pseudotsuga > Pseudotsuga menziesii. Next base: position 494,936 of record LPNX011055856.1, on the reverse strand, counting down.
TTGTTAGCTCTAAAGGGATCTTGATTAATTAATGAAAAATTAGTTCCTTAGCATTTAAAAATGGTTTCACATCTTAATAACTCGTTCGTCATAACAGTGAGGTCAAAATTTAACATTGCTTGTTGAACTCTTGCGTGCTTGTCTTTTGACATAAAGAAAACATCACTACATACCTTTGCAACATGGAAATATTGAAATGCTATACTAAAGATACACCACTACATACACCAATTTGGTGTCTCGCTTGGTGGTGACCCTAAAAATAGATTATTATTATTATTATTACAAATAAAAATGTTATATCTAAGAAATATAAATTATTTTAACTTATATTACATAAGATTATATTTAATAAATAAAACTTCATACAATTCAAGATTATATTTAATAAATTAAATTAAGTAATGTGAATTCCTTTTACTTCATAGCATTTTTCTTTTCTTTTAAGTTAATTTATATATATGAAATTAACATGAAACTTTATGTTGAATGTTTTAAACTACGTTTTTATAACATTATAGATATGAAATTAACCTAAATTAATATTAATATTTTTTATAAATATTTATAAAATATTAACTATTTATGTTTTTTTATAATAATTATTTATATCTTAATTTTAATAAAAAATAATAAGACTAAATGTTGTCTCATGTACACATATCATATTTTGTTTATATGGACATTCTTTGTGTCAAATGGTTTCATTTTGTTTATATATATCAACCATGACGATTCCATGCCCATTTACCATGGTTTCTTATAGTGTCCATGGTGTATATCCGTGGTTTATTAAAGTCATTTATGGTTAACCAAAGTGAGCCATGATTAAATAAAGTCAAGCCTTAGTCTCTAAAGTCAACCATTGATGACTTTGGCCAAACTAAAGTCAAGCATGGTTGACCAAAGTAAGCCATGGTTTGCTATAGTATGTGATATATGCTGACGCAACCAAATATGTGACGCAATAATAATGTGACATTTGGCATTCTTTAAGGGTTATGTCACATTGTGATGTTTATAAGGGTTACACTGCATTGAGATTTTCATCGAGGGTCATGTTGCATTGCGATATTAGTAAAGGTTTACACTACTTTGAAACAATACCCAAGATATAACACATTAATAACTTGACACTCGATATTTAGGGAATTTCATGTCGCATTGTGAACTATGACCATGTGGCTTACTAAAGTCAACAGTGGTTAACCATGGTCAAGTTAAAGTAAAGCATGGTTAACCAAAGTAAAAAAAGACACATTAATAATGTGACATTTGGCATTCATCAAGTGTTATGTCCCATTGCGATGTTTATCAAGGGTTCCAGTGTATTATGATTTTAATAGAGTATTATGTCACATTTTGACATTTGTCAATGGTTATGCTGCATTGCGATAATACCCAATATGTGACACAGTAATAAGGTGGCATTCGATGTTAAATAAATTTCATGTCACTTTGTGAAGAATGGCCATGTGTTCACTAAAGTTAACGATGGTTTATTAAAGTCATTTATGGTTAACCAAAATGAGCCAAGATGAACTAAAGTCAAGCCTTAGTTGCTAAAGTAAACCATTGCTCACTTTGGCCAAACTAAATTCAAGCATGGTTGACCAAAGTCATCCATGGTTCACTACAGTCTCTCATATATACCGACACAGCCAAAGATGTGGAACAATAAAAAAAATAGAAGCAAGTAAAACAAATCTAACAGGTCAAAATAGAAGCAAGTAAAAAAAATCCTAAGGAAGGCATCTTTCTAGTGTGGTAAAGAAGTAAATCACCTTGAACATCAAAGAATAGCCTCAAGTAGAAGTCATAGACCAGATTGGACCTACTACCCCTCAAAATGCATGTGTAGTTTGAGACAACCTTTCCATCTGTATAGTGATGAGGATGTGTATCTATGGAGGATGCTCTACCACATATTTTGTTGGTTGATGCTAATTATCAAGAGTTTAAACTAGAGGGAGTAAAATGTACAACCATGTACTATAATATCATGTAGGTTAATGCGGAAGTATACAGATGGAATATTTGATAAAGATTAATTGTATCTAGAGTAGTGAGGTACTTACAGACTATTAAGAAGGAGATGTTGTCAAGTTTGTCACATTAGTGAGGTTATGTAACTCACGTTAATGAGGTTACCTAACATAAATTTCCCATGTTAAGTCATAACTTATCAAAAATAAAATTTTGAGCAAAAAGCAAACAATATTTTCTACTTAGCAAGTCTTTATGATAAGCACTGTGCTTTTGAACCCATTAATAGATTGGAAACTATAGACCAAAATGGAAAATATTACTATTAACTACGGTTTAATGATACTTTTAAAAACTATCAGTTAATATGTTTATGTAACTATGCCAATTTCCTGTCAATTTTATTGTGTGCATTTTAGGCAGGTTAAAATCACCAAGATGTGCATGGAATGTTCGATCATGCATACAGTGTACACTAAGATGCCACACAGTAAAGTAAATTCATGGATATTAAGGAGATATTTTAGCAATTATTTGTTAGAGGCATGGTAACTATTGGTGATAATGATCAAAATTTTATGCATCATGAATCATCTAAGATGACATATTACACATAGCACCATTGAAGTTTCACTCTAATTAACAAAAGAAGCTCTAGAAATGAGTCAATCCTTAGTCACTAAAGTCAACCATGGTTGACTTTGGCCAAACTAAAGTCCATCAAGGTTGACGAAAGTCGGCTATTGCTCATTATAGTCTCCAATATATGTCAACATAGCCAAAGATGTGACACATTAACAATGTGACATTTATTTTTTATCAAGGGTTGTGTTCCATTACGATGTTCATCAAGGTTTATGTTGCATTGCAACATCATTCAAGGGTTATGTTGCATTGCGATGATGCCTAAAATGTGACACATTAGTAATGTGACATTTGGCCTTCATTAAGTGTTATGTCGCATTGTAATGTTTATCAAGGGTTCCATTGCATTGTGACGTTCATTAATTGTTATGTCACATTGCGACATTGCTCAAGGGTTATACCACATTGTGACAATGCCCAATATGTGACACATTAATAATGTGGCATTCGATGGTCAAGAGGTTTCATGTCGTATTGTGAAGTATGGCTACGTGTTTCACTAAAGTCTACCATTGTTAACTATAGTCAAACTAAAATGAAGCATGGTTCACCAAAGTCAACCATGATCAACTACTTTACTACAAGAAGAAAAATATTAGCAACATAGTTTAGAATCTTATCCAAGTTTGATTAAAGATACGACCAGTGATCGACTCCTTCTCGACACCATTATCACTCTTGTTCCCCTAAACAAAGAAGCAAACCCAAGTTAGTAATTAATTATTCCTTTGAGTTGAAATAAATTTTGAAAATTTAAATCAACCGAAATGAGAGTGGCATACGTGGTTAAAGGCATGTAAGGCACAATGAATATTGGTCTCTTTCTTCTCCACAAATAACAAGCAAGGTTTAGGCCATTTGGCATCCAATAAACACTAATAAAAACCTCAAACAAACCTTAGTAAAAAAAAAGAAAAAAGTAATTCTATGAACCATATCAGTATAAGATTGGACAAAAAAATGCATAGCGCAACCATTGAAGGAAAATCCTTTTCCATTAGTAGTTGCAGATGAGGAAGATACAAATGAACCTCACCTTAAACCTTAAGAAATTGAAATTCTCTAGATTTAATAAATTAAGTTTAAAATAAATCTATACTAGTAATTAACATAATAACCTATCAACATGAAGATATAACGGCCTGTCCCAATATCTCGAATATAATTATTTCATATAAAATCCCTAGTCGTCAAATTTAAGGTTTCATTTAGTAGGGTTTGCTTTTAATTTGACTTTCTAATACTTTTTTAAAGCCAATACTCCATTATCCCTGTGGGACAAGTTTTATCGGCAGTTCACTAACGAGGGCAGGGTGAGAATAGGGTCCACGATCACCTTCTCACGATCACCAATTTCAAAGTAAATTCAATGCCAACGCACATATGTGGCCCTCGTGGTACAAACATGTACAGAGGAGGCCCCTCTCCCTCAAATCTCAACAGATCGAATTTCTCTAGATTCCTAAAATTTTAAGATTTATTGTGGGTTGAATTTACTGTAATTTGTCCAATACATCTTGGGAATGCCAATAATATTTATTTTCTAATCCCAATAAAAATATGAAACAAAGATGGATTTCAGAGAAGGGCTCACTTGCAATCCTTTATCCTTTAGGGATTGTGAATACACCATATGTAAAATCTTTGATAGCCTTCTGAAATCTTTGATAGGCATCACTTCTTCGTGAGCAATTCTCCATAAATTTTGAGTTTAAGAAAATGGGATCTCCTAATTATGTCAATGATAATAATCAGCTAAACCCCATCATCGCTCCACACCTCAATGGCGAGCCCAGCGTGTTGCACGCTTCTCCTCTTCTGTCAACCATTCAAGGTTTTATTTCCACGGCCAAAGGATAATAGTTCATAGGGTGAAAAAGGTAGAAATGAATAAAACCGTAGGTAGTTATGGTTTTGGGAAATAATGTTTTTGTAATTTGTTTAGATTTCTTTATGAATGAATTTGCTCTTGGGATTCTACAGATCTACATTCATTCCAAAAGTGGAGACTGTGTAATAAGATATAACTAGCTTTAAACAGTCAAGCAAGAATGAATATTAAGAGAAAAATCCTTTTCCACTAAAAGGGCTCGTCCATAAATATTTCAAGAATTATCTACTTAACCTCTCAACATAACCCTCAGCTCAAAAAAGGTATAGAATAATTTACATTTGATGACAATATCTATCTACAATCCAATCCTATTACGAGCATGTAAACAAATTACCACTAATTATTATGATGTAAACAAATTACCGCTAATTATTATGATAGAGGACTGGAACTGATTAAGAGGGCATTTTCGAACATACCTTTGAGTAGTTCTTTCATAGTAGTGAGGGCTTTCTGCCAAAAATTTAAGCAGCACTGTCAAAGTTGAGCTGCTTTTGTCATGAACTGCAAATAAAAGCGGAAGATGTTGTCTTTAATCTCGACTTGTGTGACAGATTCACCTTTCTCGCCGACACTACAGAGCAAGAATGACAATAGATACTATTTTGGGGAAGCCTTCCCCTCATCAAGTGCAATCTTTCTCTGCTGAAGAACCCCTTCAAGTTGTTCACAAATGGCATTAGCTGCATGTGTATCCTTGTTATATTGTGTACCAGGTAGATCTATGAGAATCTACAATAATCCTTTCAACAAAACCATAAAATGATGGGAAAGTCTTTCTAACTCGTCATGATTTTTTATCTTTGGGCGTTGATCAAAACCCTAAGCTCACGCCATCCATCTCCATAGGAATTATTGTGTATAATTATATGTTACATTATAACATATGCTTATCAAATAGTGAACCAAATTCAAATTTGTGAAAATAGCGATTATTGTGTATAATTATATGTTACATTATAGTATATGCTTATCAAAAGGTGAATCAAATTCAAATTTGTGAAAAAAGAAGCACTCATCTCCCAATGCTATATTAAAGGGTGACGCTAGGCTATCACCCCGTGCTGAATCAAATTCAAATTTTATATAACATTTACAAGTTTTGTGAAACCATCCATTACCAATGTGGAAAAAACTTTTTTGGAAATAAAGTGGTTGAAGAATTTGTTGCAAAAGCAGATCCAACTTTTGTTAGAAATGCTGATCCATCTTTTGTTACAAATAGACTTTTCCAAATCCAGCTTTGTTGTTTTTGTTGGAGATAGACGTTTGCGGGTTCTCTATATTGTTGTTATATTTCTATTGCAGGCACTTCGTGTGAGTGTATCTCAATAGAACGATGTGGTGGAGTGTGATTATCTCAGACAATAAACACTGACGACAGGTGTTTTGAATTTTAAATTGGCCTACTGATGTTGATGCTCGACGCAATGGAAGTCTGTCTATTTACTCTATGCTATCTCCCAAATGCATCTCTAGATTTCACTGCCTGGACTTTTGAGATCACTTCCCCTTATTCCAATCTCACCTATTTGCTCGAGTGCAGTGCACCCATTAACGACTATTCACAAATAGACTGTGCAAATGCTACCTACCTGGGATTCAATGATTCCAAAGCCTCTAAGACGTGTACGTGAGTTTTTCATCTACCCATACAGGATGTAGAACCCACCGACTTCACAGGTACCCTGTCTCAAGAAATTAAATTATTACAAACGAGTAGAAAAAGGGTTTTGGATTAAATGGGACGAGGGCAAGGCTATCAATGATAATTGTAGATCCTGTCAATCGGGATCTGTTTTATTGTAAAGATGGAACTCATCCCAAGAATTCCTTCACCGGTAGGTGTTTTCTGTAATCTTCGATATTTCTACATTAGATTTGGAAGTTATCATGCTCAGGAGCTCGTGGTCACTGAATTTAATACTCTTGATTGTAAAGAAATAGGCGGAGGCACAGAAAAACTTATTATCATAGGTAATTAATGGTCTCTCTTAGATTTTCATTTTAATATAATGATATTCAGCTACTTTGATTACAATCTGATATCTATTTATGGTGACTCAAATTTTAGGCATTGCCATGAGAGACCTGGCTGCAGTTGTAGTTACATTGGCTGCACTTGTAGTTATATATGTTCAGGAGAAAAAAGCTTGCTTTTGCTACCCAGAATGGTTGTGGGATTTGGAGTTTGATCAGGCGGAGATGGGTTATCTGCCAGTTTTCAGCTATAGAGAACTGGAACAGGCCACTAACTATTTCAACCAAAAAGAGAGAATTAGGCTATGGGGGTTACGGTAAGGTCCATTTGGGAAAACTTCAAGATGGGCGCGGTGTGGCAATGAAGAGATTCAATGAGAGTATTTGTAAGAGAGTCAAAAAATTTATGAATGAGCTCAGAATTCTGTCATCAGCAGACCATTGTAACTTATGTGTTCGAATTGACTCATGCAGGTATTTCTCTTTTGCAGGAATATTGTTTATCGTAATCTGGAGAAATTCTTCAGAATTTTAGGAAACGTAACTAACTTAGAGAATTTCTTGAAAAAGCAGATCCAGTTTTTTTTGGAGATATCCGTTAGGCTGCTCGAGGTTATGCTTTCGTTCGAGATACATGTTTGCAAATCGTGGTTTTATTGGAAATGGACCTTTTAGAGTTCTGTATATTGTTGTAGTAATTTGTATTGAAATCTTTTCATGTGTATGTGTCTTTGTGTTCATATTGAATTATATATGTATTTGTGTCTTGTTAAAGTATAACAGATGAATAGGATATATGTGTTTTGAATTTGATATCCATAGACACATGTTGATGTTCAAGGAAATGGCGGTTTTTTTTTTAATGAGTTATTTATGTGCTCAAATCCACTCATGGAGATATCAGTAGGCTTCTTGATTGAACTGACTCATGGAGGTTTTTTGCAGGTATTAATCTTTTATTCTACCCTGCTTTGCTATTTTTGATTGAATTGATTCATGGAGGTTTTATTGAAATGACTCTGAGAGGCTTCTTGCAAGTATCTGCTGTGATTCCTTTGGATGGCTTTGTTTGCAAGAATATCATTTTCTTTGAGGAGAAAGATGCACTGAAGTGGGATCAAGACAAAAATCAGGGGGCTGGTCACATGGAGATTGTCTCACACAATAAGCTTGCCCCTTTATCCCTATTATAATATGTCCATTGTGTTTTAGTTACCTATTATAATATGTCCATTGTTTTTTAGTTAGTTTTTCAAAGCACAAGGAAAAAACTAATGATGATTTTTATTTTAATGTTATTTTAGTGTTTTACATTAACATGGAATGTGTTTTTTAATTTTTATTGTTAATTTTGTATATACAATGAGAAGTATATTGGGATAAGTCATTAAAAAAAGGTTTAAGAAAAATGTATTTAATTTTTTTTAATAATTTTTTTTTAAAATATATGTTTTTCAAATCCAAATGCTTTTGCCTCGTCTTTTTACATTAGTGACATGCAATATGGTTAGATATATTTTTGTGTGCTTCTTAATTACATTCATTCATTCATTTTCTTTCATTTTAAATCTATCTCTTTTTAATTTTATTGTTATATTATTTTTCTTAATTAAAATTTATAACAAATTATTTTATACAACATTTATATTTAAAGTATTTTATATTTAATTATATTTTTTAATTTAATATCTAGTGTTTCTTTTCACTCTAAAATATTATACTTTAAAAAGTTGTTAATTAATGTTTTTGACGTTATGTCATGTTAGACAATGATTGTATTTTGTTCAATTTGATTAATATAGGTTGATGCTAGGTAATGTTAAATTAGATGTGTATGTTAGGAGATGTTTACATTTATTAGATTTATAAGTTATATGATGTTAGGCAATTCTTAGATTTATGCTAGATGTTCTCATTACATGTTAGATGTTCTCATTATATGAGTTTGTAAGATGATGTTTGTGTTTATTAGATGATGCTAGGAAATTTAATATGTGTATGCCCCATGATGTTTATATGTCTTAAATGTATATGTCAGATGATGTTAGGTAACTTTTAGATGTGGATGTTGGGTCATGTTAGATGATGTTAATACATGTGTATGATGAGGATGTTAGATCATGGTATTACATGTGTATGATTAGGATGTTAGATCATGTTTATGTTTTGTTAGATGATGTTTATGTTTGTTAAATGTGCATGGTGATGAAGATGTTAGGAAATTATTGTGTTTTCTTAGATGTAATCATTAGATGTGAATGTTGGATGCATATGTTAGATGACGTTCGCTAATGCTCGTATTGAGTTAGACGTGTATGCTAGATAATGGTAGGAAATGTATAGATGCATATGTAAGATAATGCTAGGTAATGTATAGATGTGTATGTTTGATGATGTTTGTTTATTAGAAAGAGAGAGAGATTAGGGGGAATTACGGGTAGGTGAATAAAGAGTATGGCACATTGAGAAAGAGAGGGAGGGAGAGTAGGGGGATAGAGAGAGATAGGGATGGAGGAAGAGAAGGAAGGGAATAGGGAGAGAGAGAGAGAGTGAGAGTTATAGTGAGAGAGGGAGGGAGAGATGGGGGAGAGCGAGAGAGGGAGCGGGAGGAGGGAGAGAGCAAGGGAGAGGGGGAGGAGAGAGAGGGAGGGAGAGAGAGGAGATATAGAGAGATAGGGAGGGAGGGAGGGAGAGGGAGAGAGAGATTGAGGGGCAAGAGG
>LPNX011055856.1:462344-485369 GCA_001517045.1 Pseudotsuga menziesii | reverse complement strand
GAGAGAGAGAGAGAGAGAGAGAGAGAGAGAGAGAGAGAGAGAGATGGAAGGAGAGTGAGTGAGAGAGAGAGAGAGAGAGGGAGAGAGGGAGAGGGAATTTCTTGAAAAATGGATCCTACTTTTGTTGGAGACAACCGTTACATTAATCCAGGTTATGCTTTTGTTGGAGATACATGTTTGGAAATCTTGCTTTTTTCGAATTCCCTATATGGTTGATGTATTTTGTATTGGAATTTTTTGAGGTGAGGATATGTCTCTTTATAGTGTATTTGAATTTGTTTTTTGTTGTGTATAAGAGATGAATGTGACATCCCCGCAATACCTCAGTGTGAAATTAGAGAAAAATGGGTAAGTTTTTCTTTCATTTTCATTAAATCTTTAAACCATCCAAGTAATGTGCTTCTGAATTGAATGTCTACAGAATATGTTTAGTAACCTATTTTACCAATAATAATTTATACTGCATTTATATTAACACCATTACATAAAGAGAGTATGCAGAAAAACACAAAAGGGCGAGACAAGCATATACGTGGTTCACCTCCTTCATGAGGCTACATCCACCAAATTTTTGTTAGTCCTTTTATTAATTCCTCCACAATGATGTGGCTTATCTGTTACAATTCATTTCATCTTTGAAACAAAGTGCGTGTAGTGGAAATTGCATTTCCCAATCCCAGTAAGATTAGTTATGAAACGATACCCGGTTAAAAAGACAAAGGGATGCTCATTGCTTGGCTCTGCAATTTCAGTTAGCATATAAACAATTATGGTTCTATGTTGTCCGAGAATGAGCTCACGGCCAAAACACCATGAGTTAGAATTTGGTCTATAATAGGATAGCTTAAGCTCTATATCAGCATGCTGCTTTTGTCCACAATTCCTTCTAGATCTGAAGGAATTTCAAACTTTAATAATAAATGTTATAACTCTAAGCATCTTCAAAAACCATTTTTCAACAATACATTATTACAGAATTCGACCTTTAAATTATAAAAGCGTCTAGACTAAACTCCACCTTCAACCCATTACTTCGAGTTTGAGCATGAACCCAAAATAGAGGCATTATTTACAACTCGGATTAGTAATGACAAAAATATTACATATTGTACTCTATACATAAAGTATTTTCCATATCGATAACAAACATAGGGAGGGACAAAATCACAGATATATAAAAGCTAACAAATCCCATCCATCATTTAGCCACTAGAACGATTTCCTTTCTGAAGTTGTGGCATAAAAGACAGAATTTAAATAAAACACAATATTCAAGCCATAGCTAAACCCCAGATCAATTATCCTTCTGAAATCATGGCATACAAGACAACAGAGTTTAAAATAAAAGCATATCCCTTCCATAGCTAAACCCCAAATCAATTATCCTTCTGAAATCATTGCATAGTTAGAACAGAGTTGACAAGCACAAAATCCAAGCTAACACCAGATTGGTTCTCATAAACCATGGGCATAAATAGAAATAGAGTTTTCCAAGCACAATTTCAAACTATCTTTTAACCATCAGATAGAAATTGTGGGCATGTTTACAAACTGATTTCAGATAAAGCACAAATGCAAGATATTGTTTGACCACCAGATTGGAATCATGGCACACATAAAAACTAATTTTAGACAAAGCATAAACACCAGCTATCATTTGACCACTAGATCTGAATCATGGCACTTATAAAAATTAATTTCAGACAAAGCATAAACACCAGCTATCGTTTGACCACCAGATCTGAATCGCGGCACATATAAAAATTAATTTCAGACAAAGCATAAACACCAGCTATAGTTTGACCATGAGATGTGAATCGTGGCACTTATAAAAATTAATTTCAGACAAAGCATGAACACCAGCTATCGTTTGACCACCAGATCTGAGTCGTGGCACATATAAACATTAATTTCAGACAAAGCGAAAACGCTAGCTATTGTTTGACCACCTAATCTGAATTGTGGCACATATAAAAATTAATTTCAGACAAAGCATAAATGCCAGCTATTGTTTGGCCCACCAGAACGAAATCGTGGCACACATAAAAACTATTTTCAGTCAAGCATAGATCAGAATCGTGGGCACATAAAAACTGATTTCAGGGAATGCCAGATCCAAGCTTTCATTTTATCGACCAGAATGAAATCGTGGCACACATAAAAACTATTTTTAGTCAACCATAGATCAAAATCCTGGGCACATAAAAACTAGTTTTCAGGCAAATGCCAGATCCAAGCTATCGTTTTACCCACCAGAACAAAATCGTGGCACACATAAAAACTATTTTCAGTCAAGCATAGATCGGAATCGTGGGCACATAAAAACTGATTTTAGGTAATGCCAAATCCAAGCTATCATTTTATCCACCAAAATGAAATCACAAATAACATTTTGACAAAATAGTCATGTAATTACTAGATTTAAACAACGTTTTGACCAAACTGTCATGCAATTATAAGATTTAAACAACATATAGCACAAAATCATGCCAACATCTAACCACCAGATTGATTCCTCTCAGGAAATCGTGGCATAAATAAAAACAAACAGAGTTTTAAAAAAAAAATATTTAGCCATAATCGCAAACAATGGATACACATCCAGCAAAAGAAGAAAAATGTTCAACGCAAGTACCAGCATGATTGCAGAGGATTTCCCCTCAAATTAATGCAGTAGAACCCCAAATCCAGAATGCCTCCAGCCTCAACATCTCACCCCCCTTTATATAGGAAAATCATAGCGACAAGTGGCAAGGATTATCTGCCAGGTTTTCCTTTTATGGTGGATTAAAATCCTCCTTGAATTCATCCTACTGTAGCTATTCCACACAATTCTCCTTGCAAATCCAAGTTACTATTTTAAGAGATGCGATTTACCTCCCCGACTCCAAGCTATTTCCTTGGTTAAAATTTTTATAAAGTGAAAACCCCTCTTGCATGTATTTCTCTTTTATAGTAACTTATATAGAAAAAGAGGTACACGGTGAAACCAAACAAAACTCCCAATTGGACTAGAATTAGAATTAGTTCTATAAACATGCAAGCCTTTTAGTAAAATATATGAACATGTAGTAGTGGTAGTTGAAAATTATCTGTTGGAATACTTAGGAGGGGCATCTAATTCATTTATTACAAAATCCACTCATCATAAAAACAAATCCCTTCATCTTACAACTTCGTCACTACCATAAATCAGAGTGACTTAACATACCCATTGTTACACTTGCCCTAAAGGATAAAACTGGATTGGTAAGGATAGGACACATACAAAAGGCAGATGACTAGCTTGATTAATCAAGAAACTCTAACAAAGAGATGCAGGTTTTAGCAGATTATTATAGGTACCACTTTTTTACAAGAAGTGGTTAATGAAGTTGTATGGAAAGGAAAATGGCTTCTAGAACACATGTTTTTCCATTTCTCTGTTGAGAAATGGCCAACAAGCAAATTCTTCCAAGAAATGGCAATTCCTTGGTCATTTGTCAATTTATTGGGAATTTTAAAAACCCCGACATAAAATTTACAAAAAGAAACAAATATAAATCCTTAATAAAAAGGAGCATTCTTACCCATCCTTCACTCTGAATTCAATTACAAGTCCCTTTGGATTTAATTACAAGTCCCTTGGTTTTAGCTTATCACTATGTACTTGTAAATTAGACTTTTATCAAATTTTGGATGCAATCCACAAAACAATGCATGCAACAATATTATAATAAACCCCTTGTTCTAAAATCTATTTGATATGAATGCAAATTGTTTTACTCAGATTGAGGTTTTGAGCCAAATTATGATGTGGACCTGATTTGACTTAAACTTTGATGCATTGTATCATTTAAGCATTGAAATGGATCCACTAAATCATTTCTTGTTTTCATATTATGGAGCTACAATGGCGATGTTTCTTATACTCCAAACCTTTTGACCATGTTTCTCATTTCGTTACCAATGCATGTTTCTCTTTCATTTTTCTTTTAACGTATGGTGCCTTTTACCAGGCTTTGCATTTTCGTATTGGGGTCGTGAGGGGACATTACAATGAGGAGGATAGATGTTCTTTCAATTTGATATCAACAGACATATGTTGATACTCAAGGAAATGGAGGTCTCTCTTTGAATGACTTCTTTTTGTGCTCCAATCTACTGATGGAGATATCGCTTAGTTTCTTGATTGAATTGACTCATGGAGGGTTTTTTTTGCAAGTATTGCTCTTTCACTCTACTGTTCTCTACTATGTTTGATTGAACTGATTTATGGAGGTTTTATTCAAATAACTGATGGAGGTTTCCTTGGGATGGATTTGTTTGCAAGAATATCATTTCCTTTGTGAAGTGGGATCAAGAGAAAAATCTTAGGGTTGGTCACATCCACATGATCCGAGACAATAAAAGACTTGTGTGTCCCTCTACCTATTTAATACATGGCTCTTTTCCTATTTTTATGGTTGATAATCACCATTCCCATGGTTTTCCCTATTTATTGACCATTAGCATGTTTTTAATAGTGATTTTCCCTAAGCAAAGAATTAGGGTTTCTAAAAATGTTTTTCCATTACCTTTACTGCTTCACTCTATGGATCTCCGTCAGTGTCTTTCTTGTTTTAATTATCAATTATCTCCTTATTCCTTCCGGTATTGCAGTGAAACCAACCATTTGGGGCGTTGAGGGTAGAAATAAATGTAGGTGATTGTGTGTGCCCCAACAAAATCTCATTGACTTGCACTCAAAAACAGGTTGGAAAGACCGTGTCTATAATTCAACGTAATAGGACAGCCTTAATCCCTTTTTGGGAGTGAAGTTAAATTCTATTAGGTTGGAAATAGCTTTTATTCGTTATCCTTGTAAGAGATGTGGGGATCCCATAAGTACGATCTATAAATGTTTTTTCTTTCTAATTATCTTTGATTTTTTACAAGTTTTCTTTTTATTTGTCGTTAATAAGGTATTTTAAACTTTTATTATTATTATTATTTTTATTGAAAGGATATGCCTCTATATCTCATATTTGGGAAGTGGAATCGATCTAGTGGATCATCAAGATTCACCACAGCTCTACAATTGTACAACCATGATTAATTGAATAGTTGTTGTATTTGTTAGCTCTAAATGGATCTCGATTAATTAATGAAAAATAAGTTACTTAGCATTTAAAAATGGTTTCACATCTTAATAACTCGTTCGTCATAACAGTGATGTCAAAAGTTAACATTGCTTGTTCAACTCTTGCATGCTTGTGTTTTGACATAAAAAAAAGGCATCACTACATACCTTTTCATCATGGAAATCTTGAAATGTTATACTAAAGATACATCACTACATACAAATAAAATGTTATATCTAATAAATGTAAATTATTTTAACTTATATTACATAGGATTATATTTAATAAATAAAACTTCATACAATTCAAGATTATATTTAATAAATTAAATTAAGTAATATGAATTCCTTTTACTTCATACCATTTTTCTTTTCTTTTAACTTACTTTATATATATGAAATTGGCATGAAACTTTATGTTGAATGTTTTAAACAACATTTTTATAACATTATAGATATGAAATTAACCTAAATTAATATTATTATTTTGTATAAATATTTATAAAATATTAACTATTTATATTTTTAATAATAATTATTTATATCTTAACTTTAATAAAAAATAATAAGACTAAATGATGTCTCATGTACAAATATCATATTTTGTTTATATGGACATTGTTTGTGTCAAATTGTTTCATTTTGCTTATATATACCAATCGTGACCATTCCATTCCCATTTACCATGGTTTGTTGTAGTGTCCATGGTTTATTAAAGTCATTTATGGTTAACCAAAGAAAGCCATGATTAACTAAAGTCAAGCCTTAGTCTCTAAAGTCAACCATTGATGACTTTGGCCAAACTAAATTCAAGCATGGTTGACTCAACTAAGCCATGGTTCCCTATAGTATGTGAAATATGCTGACACAACCAAATTAGCGACACAATAATAATGTGACATTTGGCGTCTTTTAAGGGTTATGTCACATTGTGATGTTTATCAAGGGTTACATTGCATTGCGATTTTCATCGAGAGTTATGTTGTATTGCGACATTAGTAAAGGTTTACACTACTTTGAAACAATACCCAAGATATGAGACATTAATAACGTGACACTCGATATTTAGGAAATTTCATGTCACATTGTGAACTATGACCATGTGGCTTACTACAGATAACAGTGGTTAACCATGGTCAAGTTAAAGTAAAGCATGGTTAACCAAAGTAAAAAAAGACACATTAATAATGTGACATTTGGCGTTCATCAACTGCTACGTTGCATTGCGATGTTTATCAAGTGTTCCATTGTATTATGATTTTAATTGAGTATTATGTCACATTTTGACATTTGACACAATCGCGATAATATTCAATATGCGACACAATAATAATGTGGCATTCGATGTTAAAGAAATTTCATGTCACTTTGTGAAGAATGTCCACATGTTCACTAAAGTTAACCATGGTTTATTAAAGTCATTTATGGTTAACCAAAGTGAGCCATGATTAACTAAAGTCAAGCCTTAGTTGCTAAAGTAAACCATTGCTGACTTTGGCCAAACTAAAGTCAAGCATGGTTGACCAAAGTCAACCATGGTTTGCTACAGCCTCTCATATATCCCGACACAAAAAAAGATGTGGAACAATAAAAAAAATAGAAGCAAGTTGTAGCATCTCCCATTATAGAAAAGTAAAAGAGTTTCTAATTACAAAAGGTAATGAACAACCACACCACTATTGCTACTTTCAAGCGTTCCTCTACAATTTAGATTTGCTTATTAAGAAAAACATGTAGCCTTGTTAATTATTCCTAACACTCATATTTATAAATCTTCATAACCCATGGCAAGGTCCCCTATTTTATATTTTAGTTTCCCCATGCAGGATTTATCTGGTGAGTACGACACATACACCTCTAATGCAAATCTTTAATAATAACATACACTTGGAGACCTACAATGTGTTCATGAATATGTTTGATTCATCTATCTGCAACTTCCAACTATCATTCAGAATACATGCTTACTTCCTTTAACCACATTTTAACATGCATTTACTTGCGAGCTATCATAAGGGTTCCTGCTTTAATTTACCATCCCAATCCTGGGTTTTTATCTAAAATATAAATATATTTTAATGGTGCTGAGTTACAGATCTATCATCCTTTTAAGTAGAGATGTTGTGGTTAAGGATTATCTTAAATTAAACCAAAGGGACATAGGAGGCACCCTTCAATTAAGATTAGTTGCACCTCTTTACAATGTTCCATCAACCATACATTGGTCATTCTAATATAATTCTGATATGTTATCATTTGTGTCTTAAAAGGGATAGTATGCCAACACTTCATCCTTAAGGTGTCCTTACAAACAATTTTATAATTAGCCCCTTATACCTCAATGTCGTTATGTGTGAGAAAGGGGGGGGGGGGGATGTTTGTTTGGCTGTTACTACAAAATGAGTCAATCTTGTTGGCAGCAAATTTACATGGCATTTCATATAAAACATGTTCACTCAAATTTGATAGTGTCAAAACACATGCATAGTAAGACAATCTTTCCACAATTTTCTTTAATGTAAACTCCCAAAGATATTATGCATAACCACCAGTATTGCATCATCATCATGCTCTGAACATGAATTACTATGCGTACAATAAAACATTATGATAACAAAAACATTCTTGAATTATCATTTACGTTACTACAGTCCATTTGCAGCACGGAATCATATGTACAGAAGTAAAAGGAAGAAAGTAAAACATGTAGACCCAACAACACACGAATACACAAAGATAAACAAACATGAGGGACAAACAAGAGAGAGAGACACCGAAGTACGTGGTTCACCTAATCCATGGGGTACATCCACCAAACCGTCACATCATGTGACATTTATTTCATTTAAAAAAATGTTACAATCCACGACATCATTGCCGCCATACTTTCATTTTTGTTCTTCTCATATGCGCTCTTGTCAAGAGTACTTCTAAGCTATTCGCTACCAAGATCAAACTATGACCTGAATTCTAACAAATTCTTTTAGGTATACTAACAAAACTAGGCATCCAACCCTCAGTTACTAAAATGCTCGGACATCCAATTGTAACAAAATGATCGATGAGGCTCACAAGAAACCCAATACTCCACGCCCTTGATATTTAGAAACTACTAGGATTTCATCTTTTCCAATATACATCATATGTTTTAGAACTAAATGGAGGTGCATTGGATCAGAGGTTAATACTTCATTCATTTTAGATCCCAAAGGAACTACCTTGGATTGGAGGTTAACACTACATATATTTTAGTTTCAAATGGAAATACATTAAAACAGAAGTTCATACTTTAATAGAAAGTATTGGGTCAAAGGTTAATACTTCATTCATTTTAGATCCCAAAGGAACTACCTTGGATTGGAGGTTAATTAATATAAAATTTTCCAATGGAAAGAATTGAGACTATTCATCCATTCTTTAATAAGCAATTGAATTTCCAAGTATTAAAAGAGTATATAAATAATTCCTAGTATGGATAAATCATCACTCATAGCACATGTACCAAACACTCATGCTATAAAATACTCTTATAGTTTATTTGATATAGACAAAGGAATGAGTCCCCGAGAAGTAGCCATCACACTTATCCTATATGCAAAATGACTTACTACTAACCCATATTCCACAAGATTAAGCCTAAATAGAGTCTTCCACAAATCTGTTTTTGCAATGACATATATATAAATTTTGTCATAAAGGAAAAGTACCGAATCAAGAACCTTTACGAGTTATAATGATAAAGCAGATATTAGAGATTACGAACACCTCAGATCCAGTTATTGCAAGAGGCCATAATTCAGCAATGGTTTCATTAAGTACGCTGTAAAAGAAACAAATGTAGGCAGTGGAGAAATACATCCCACCTTATAACAAAGGTAATCGCATACTTGGAAATTTATTAATGCTAAGATCCAAAAATAAATGAAGGAGCTTTATGGTAGTTCGCATGAATTCCCACACCGCAATTTTAGGTTAGAGAAAAAAAAATCGATAGAGTTTAGACCTAAATGCTCCATAAAAGGCACTCGCAGAACTAGAATGAGCTCGACAAAGTTGGGTTCATAACACGTAAAGAGAAAACCACAACTTGGAAAAAAAACTATGGGGTCCAGACCCAACCGAACCACAACAGAATAAAGCCAAATCGCAAGGTTTTAAGAAACATAGGCACCCTATCCAAAATTAGATATGCAAGAGACGCAGGAAGACTCAGATATGGAGAAGCATAGTCTCGGTTCTAGAGAAAGAGAAGGCATGATCTCACATATGAGGGAACACAGGTCGCCTATACACTTAGGCTTTCTTCAGATCAGACTTCAACTAGAACATAGAATATTTAAGTTGCAGTCGCATAATACATGTCTTTACCGATCTCACCCCAAGCTTAGAATGTAACTATTTAAATCTCGAACTGCATAGTACAGATATTCATATCTAGATCTAAGTTCACATGCAGAGGTTATGAATATTTATCATAGATGTTCAGATCAAAATCAAAATGAGTCTAATCGCTACGATACACAGTAGTTAAGATCATACACATCTATTATCTGAATCCAAATAAAAACCCATCCATGGTTAAAATGCAGAAAAGGACATACCTTAATACGGTCTTACTTTGCCCTAAAGCACCCTTTGCAAGAACGCATACCAGAAAATGGATCTCTAAGAAATATGTTTCCCTCCAAATGGAACTCTTACCCGAAATTCCTAACTCGATCTTTTTCCAAGAAAACCAAGAGAGGTGCTTCATCACGTGTCCTTTCCCCTTCTTAACCATCGCAGCAAAAGATCCTTTCAGCCTCCTTCCTAAATCGGTGCTGAAAGGCAGAGGACCTACCTACCACATGGCATCCATGCCTAAGGAAACTCCCGGTGGAGGAAAGATGCACCACGCATTCTGGGTTTTTTCCTCTTTTTTTATATTTCTTTCCTCTTGGGAAATCCTAAAATTAAATTTCCATATTAAGTTTCCGCAAGTGTTGGTTGTTTCCTTGGATGAAATAACTTCATCTTCTTTGTTGAGTAATGTATAATCCACTCTAATTTCTTATAATTTTTTTCTAGCATTGCTACTAAGTGAGTGCACCATAAAACACTATACTTACTATTCCTACCAAGTAGGAAATCTCTTCATCACCCTTTTTTTTTGTAGATGGACACATATCTATATATCCTTATATGGATAACTCCATATAATAGATAGGTATAATATATCTCACCGATATATTCTTCTTCTTCTTAATTTTTTTAGGGAGGTTATAACATATAGTCTCTTAACCATTAATTTTTTTGATTGTTTTCTCTTTGGTTCTTCCTATATCCCCTCAACCCTCTTGTCAAGGTTACTGGGTTGAAGGCTCTTAGATCATGCCTTAAATACATTTGAAAATAGCTAGCTATTGTATTTTAATTGGGGCTAAATATGGCGACACGGGAATCGTGTAGGATGCCCTAGTTAAGACAACGCTAGGGCTACGCTTATTGAACTCAAGGCTCCCTGACCATTCTTCTTTTTCTTTTTATTATTTTTTTGTGTTTTTCCCTCGTGGGTTTAGTTTCCCGTCGTCAACTCTTAAGTCTCCCAGGAAATTTAGATAGTATTAATTTCAAAGTCTTACTACTGGATCCTTGGCCTTGAGCTCCTCACCAGAAGATGAGTACATTATACAATCAAAATTATGAAATACTTAGGGTGTGCAAGAGGGACATTACACAAGTAAAAAAAATCTAACAGGTCAAAATAGAAGCAAGTAAAAAATATCGTAAGGAAAGCATCTTTCTAGTGTGGTAAAGAAGTAAATCACCATGAACATCAAAGAATAGCCTCAAGTAGAAGTCATAGGCCACATTGGACCTGCTACCCCTCAAAATGCATGTGTAGTTTGAGACAACCTTTCCATCTGTACAATGATGAGGATCTGTATCTATGGAAGATGCTCTACTACATATTTTGTTGGCTGATGCTAATTATCAAGAGTGTCAACTAGAGGGAGTAACATGTACAACCATGTAGTGCAATATCACGTATGTTAATGTGGAGGTATACAAATGGAATATTTAATAAAGATTAATTGTATCTAGGGTAGCAAGGTACTTACAAGCTAGTAAGAAGGAGATGTTGTCAAGTTTTTCACATTAGTCACATCACGTAAAAAGTTTGACACATTAGTGAGGTTATGTAACTCATGTTAATGAGGTTACCTAGCATAACTTTCCCATGTTAAGTTATAACTTATCATAAACCAGCATAGATCCAAATCCTAGGCTCTATCAAGCGCCGAGAGGGATCAATTCTCTCAAGAATCAAACATTTTCTTAAGTATATCTTCTTAAGTATTGCACTCAAGGAGCTATCAACTTTGGTTTGTCCTATATATAGCCATTGATTTTATTTAAACCAAAAGACACATCTTTTTATTTAAGGTCGACATATAATATTTTTATTATTAATATTTAATATTATTTATGGCCGACATATAATGTAAAATTAAATATTTACATTAGTATAGATCAATTTTGCTATAGATTTATTAACGCAATAAAAAAATTTAAATCTATTAAGATGCAAACATTTAAAAAAAATTAATTTTTTTAACATGTAAAACTTACTAAATGAATATTTAAAATAAATTTGTTTAATTAAACATTAAAATAAATTTGCTTCAATAAAAGAAATTATATTTCACGTTTTATTAATATCTTAAATAAAATAATCATGATATTAAACGATTGACTACCAAGCTAAAGCAGAAATCCATCACTCAGGATAGAATAGAGGAAGCCATAGAATCAAATATATATAATAAATATATGGTCGATGATAAATGTGTGCGGAAATTTTGAGGATATGGCATTCTGGACATTAAAATATCTTTGAACATTATTCACTCACTTTATAGCGTGTTCATCGTTCTCTCCTCCAGCTGAATATAATCCTCTTGAATTCTCAATCTATCTTCAGTTCAACATATTTCTAAATATATAGACACAGATACATAGAGAAACTTGTTAGAGAAGCTTGTTTGGGTATATATAAGATTATATCTAGTGGCACTTCTGTGTGTGGTATTTTGTATGAGCGGTTCTTCATAAATAAATATATCATATTGCCATGTCGAAAAAAGTATGCGACAATGGGGTAGTACAGGGAGAGTTAATGCACTTTCCCAGCCCACCCTAGAGGAGCTGCTGGGTTCTATCTGAAGAAAAGGATACAATTAGCAGGCTACCCGTTCAACTTCAATAAAATCATTCCGATAGAATTGTATTAGTATGAGCCCTGGGAATTACTCGGTACACTTCACTCTCTCCTGCTTCACTAATTTAAATTAGAAATTATGTCCAAACAGTATTAATTAATCTATTGCAGGTTTGGTACATGATGTTGGGGATGGACAATGGTTCTTCTTCGTGCCAAGTCATCAAAAGAAATGCATTCGACCTAACAGATTGACTAAGTTGGGTTACTCAAAAGCCACTCATTCGGACATAAAAATTCACAGATTAGTACTCCTTCCTCAATGGTTTTCAGGATCTAAACACCGACGGGAAGGTCACAGCCATGGTTACGGGCCGCCGGCAAAATGTGTGTAAATTGATCAGTAATGCGCTCACTCTCATCAACAAATTCGCAGCCACCGGGGGAGGATATAAATGACTCCATTCCTAACGCCGATAGCCTTCAAGATGTTGTTAAATAGTTTATAGCATCTGCATACCATAGCTCTTTTAGCTTTCTGTAACTCTGGTTACTGGCATTTTGCCAAATTTTGGGCTTTTTGGATTCTAAAATTTATAGAATCGTGATATAATGTCACTTAAAGTGAATGCCCTGAGACATTCTTGTGAATTAATGTAAGGCGTTGCTTTATCATGCATAAGAGCTCTTAATATACCTATCTTTTAATGGTTGCTCTGGGTAGACAAGTGCAAGCAGATTTGCAGAGGTGAACATCTTTGGGGGAATTTGAGGAGATGGATGGCTAGTTTCAGGAGGCTTGATATTTCTAGCAGATATTAATATTCGCATTGGCTTGATGAATTCAGAGAGATGGATTTATCAATTCTATGATTCGCCTACAGTATTCAGTCATGAGGATAGAAATTCACAGAATATAAAATCTTTTGGTTGGAGAATTTAAAATTTAAGTTTCCGAATATAAAATCCCAGTCGCTAGTACTTCCAACAACCCTAATCAACTTTTTAACAAAATATTTGCCACTTTCTACATTAGTTAGTTCAATATTACAACCATTACAAATGTTCTTATCACTATTATTTTTTACGGACATGTTACAAACGTTACATCACATTACAAGATCTCTCCCATAATATTCACTATCACTATTATGTTTTTCCAACATGTTACAAATGTTACTAACATTACATCATGTGACAACATCTCTCCCATAATATACACTATCACTATTGTTTTTGCCGACATGTTACAAACGTTAGTAACGTTACATCAGGTTACAAGATCTCCCCCATACTGGGCTGTAGAGCACCTCTCGACGCAATAAAATTTTGAGAAAAAAGCACACAATATTTTCTACTTAGCAGGTCTTTATGATAAGTACTACACTTTTGAACCCATTAATAGATTGGAAACTATAGACCAAGATGGAAAATATTACTATTAACTATGGTTTAATGATACTTTTAAAAACTATCGGTTAATATGTTTTGTAACTATGCCATTTTCCCGTCAATTTTATTGTGTGCGTGTTAGGCAGGTTAAAATCACCAAGATGTGCATGGAATGCTCGATCATGCATACAGTGTACACTTAGATGCCACATAGTAAAGTAATTTCATGGATATTAAGGAGATATTTTACCTATTATTTGATACAGGCATGCTAACTATTTGTGATAATGATCAAACTTGTATGCTTCATGAATCATCTAAATTGGTGTATGACACATAGCACCATTGAAGTTTCACTCTAATTAATAGCACAAGCTCTGAAAATGAGTCAATCCTTAGTCACTAAACTCAACCATGGTTGACTTTGGCCAAACTAAAGTCCATGAATGGTTGATGAAAGTCGGCTATGGCTCACTATAGTCTCCAATATATGTCAACACAACCAAGGATGCGACACATTAACAATGTGAAATTTATTTTTTATCGATGCTTGTGTTCCATTATGATGTTCATCAAGGTTTATGTTGCATTGCAACATCGGTCAAGGGTTATTGTGCATTGCGACGATACCCAAAATGTGACCCATTAATAATGTGACCTTTGGCTTTCATTAAGGGTTATGTTGCATTGTAATGTTTATCAAAGGTCCCATTGCATTGTGACGTTCATTAAGTGTTATGTCACATTGCGAGATTGCTCAAGGTTTATACCACATTGTGAGATTGCGAGATGGCATGGTAAATATTGGTGATAATGAGCAAAGGTTTCTTAAGCTATGACGAGGAAGATAGAAATGAACCTCACCTTAAACCTTAATAGATTGAATATTCGAGCTAGATTTAATAAATTAAGTTTAAAACAAATCTATACTAGTAATTAACATAATAACCTATCAATATGAATATATAATGGCATATCCTAATATCTCGAATATATTATTTCATATAAAATCCCTAGTCGTCGAATTTAAGGTTGCATTTGGTAGGGTTTGCTTTTAATTTGACTTTCTAATACTTTTTTAAAGCCAATAATCCATTATCATTGTGGGACAAGCTTTATCGGCAGTTCACTAATGAGGGCAGGATGGGAATAGGGTCCACAATCACCTTCTCACGAGGATTCAATAAATTCCACTTGAAATTCATCACAACTTTATGGAGAAAAACAAGGATTTCCATTCCAGCAAATTCAAAGTAAATTCAATGCCAAGGCACATTTGTGGCCCTCCTGGTACAAACGTGTATGGAGGAGGCCCCTCTCCCTCAAATCTCGATAGATCAAATTTCTCTGGATTCCTAAAATTTTAAGATTTATTGTGAGTAGAATTTACTGTAATCTGTCCAATACATCTCGAGAATGCCAATAATATTTATTTTCTAATCCCAATAAAAGTATGAACAAAGCTGGATTTCAGAGAAGGGCTCACCTGCAATCCTTTATCCTTTAGGGATTGTGAATCCATTGTATGTAAAATCTTTGATAGCCTTGTGAAATCTTTGATAGGAGTTAGTTTTTCATGAGCAATTCTCCATAAATTTTGAGTTTAAGAAAACGGGATCTCCTAATTATGTCAATGATAATAATCAACTAAACCCCATTATCGCTCCACACCTCAATGGCAAGCCGAGCATGCTGCTTGCTTCACCTTTTCTATCAACCATTCACGGTTTGCTTTCCATGGCCAGTAGATAATGGTTCATAGGGTGAAAAGGTAGAAATGAATAAAACTGTAGGTAGTTATGGTTTTGGGAAATAATGTTTTTGTAATTTGTTTAGATTGCTTTATGAATGAATTTTCTCTTGGGATTCTACAAATCTACATTCATTCCAAAAGTGGAAACTGTGTAATAAGATATAACTAGCTTCAAACACTCAAACAAGAATTAATATCAACAGAAAAATCCTTTTCCACTAAAAGGGCTCATCCATAAATATTTCAGGAATTATCTCCTTAACCTCTCAACATAACCCTCAGCTAAAAAAAGTTATAGAATAACTTAAATTTGATGACAGTATCTATCTACAATCCAATCCTAATATTACGAGCATGCAAACAAATTACCACTAATTATTATGATGTAAAGAAATTACCACTAATTATTATGATAGACGACTCGAACTGATTAAGAGGGCATTTTCAAATATACCTTTGAGTGGTTCTTTCATAGCAGTGAGGGCTTTCTGCCAAATATTTAAGTAGCACTCTCAAAGTTATGCTGCTTTTGTCATGAACTGCAAAGAAAAGCGGAAGATGTTGTCTTTAATCTCGACTTATGTGAGAGATTCACCTTTCTCGCCGACATTAGAGAGCAAGAATGACAATAGATCATGTTCTGGGGAAGCCTTCCCCTCCTCGAGTGCAAACTTAAACTGCTTTAGAACCCCGTCAAGTGGTTTGCGAATGGCATTAGCTGCATGTGTATCATTGTTATATCGTGTACCAGGTAGATCTATGAGAAAATGCAATAATCCTTTCAACAACACCATAGAATGATGTGAAAGTCTTGCTAACTTGTCATGATTTTTTATGTTTGGGCATTGAGCAAAACCCTAAGCCAAGGCCATCCATCTACATAGGGATTATTGTGTATAACCAGCATAGATCCAAATCCTAGGCCCTATCAAGCGCCGAGAGGGATCAATTCTCTCAAGAATCAAACATTTTCTTAAGTATATCTTCTTAAGTATTGCACTCAAGGAGCTATCAACTTTGGTTTGTCCTATATATAGCTATTGATTTTATTTAAACCAAAAGACACATCTTTTTATTTAAGGTCACATATAATGTAAAATTAAAGATTTACATTAGTATAGATCAATTTTGCTATAGATTTATTAAGCCATTAAAAAATTTAAAATATATTAAGATGCAAACATTTAAAAAAATTTAATTTTTTTAACATGTAAAACTTACTAAATGAATATTTAAAATAAATTTGTTTAATTAAACATTAAAATAAATTTGCTTCAATAAAAGAAATTATATTTCACGTTTTATTAATATCTTAAATAAAATAATCATGATATTAAACGATTGACTACCAAGCTAAAGCAGAAATCCATCACTCACGATAGAATAGAGGAAGCCATAGAATCAAATATATATAATAAATCTATGGTCGATGATAAATGTGTGCGGAAATTTTGAGGATATGGCATTCTGGACATTAAAATATCTTTGAACATTATTCACTTGCTCTATAGCGTGTTCATCGTTCTCTCCTCCAGCTGAATATAATCCTCTTGAATTCTCAATCTATCTTCAGTTCAACATATTTCTAAATATATAGACACAGATACATAGAGAAACTTGTTAGAGAAGCTTGTTTGGGTATATATAAGATTATATCTAGTGGCACTTCTGTGTGTGGTATTTTGTATGAGCGGTTCTTCATAAATAAATATATCATATTGCCATGTCGGAAAAAGTATGCGACAATGGGGTAGTACAGGGAGAGTTAATGCACTTTCCCAGCCAATTGTAGAGGAGCTGCTGGGTTCTATCTGAAGAAAAGGATACAATTAGCAGGCTACCCATTCAACTTCAATAAAATCATTCTGATAGACTTGTATCAGTATGAGCCCTGGGAATTACCCAGTACACTTCAATCTCTCCTGCTTCACTAATTTAAATTAGAAATTATGTCCAGACAGTATTAATTAATCTATTGCAGGTTTGGTACATGATGTTGGGGATGGACAATGGTTCTTCTTTGTGCAAGTCATCAAAAGAAATGCATTCGACCTAACAAATTGACTAAGTCGGGTTACTCGAAAGCCACTGGTTCGGACAGAAAAATTCACAGACCAGGCCTCCTTCCTCAATGGTTTTCAGGATCTGAACACCGACGGGAAGGTCACAGCCATGGTTACGGGCCGCCGGCAGAATGTGTGTAAATTGATCAGTAATGCGCTCACTCTCGTCAACAAATTCGCAGCCATCGGGGGAGGATATAAATGACTCCATTCCTAACGCCAATAGCCTTCAAGATGTTGTTAAATAGTTTATAGCATCTGCATACCATAGCTCTTTTAGCTTTCTGTAACTCTGGTTACTGGCATTTTGCCAAATTTTGGACTTTTTGGATTCTAAAATTTCTAGAATCGTGATATAATGTCACTTAAAGTGAATGCCCTGAGACATTCTTGTGAATTAATGTAAGGCGTTGCTTTATAATGCAGAAGAGCTCTTGATATACCTATCTTTTAATGGTTGCTCTGGGTAGACAAGTGCAAGCGGAATTGCAGAGGCGAACATCTTTGGGGGAATTTGAGGAGATGGTTGGCTGGTTTTAGGAGGCTTGATATTTCTAGCAGATATTAATATTCGTGTTGGCTTGATGAATTCAGAGAGATGGATTTATCAGTTCTATGATTTGCCTACAGTATTCAGCCATGAGGATAGAAATTCACAGAATATAAAATCTTTTTGTTGGAGAATTTAAAATTTAAGTTTCCGAATATAAAAGCTCAGTCGCTAGTACTTCCAACAACTCTAATCAACTTTTTAACAAAATATTTACCACTTTTTACATTAGTTAGTTCAATATTACAAGCATTACAAATGTTCTTATCACTATTATTTTTTGCGGACATGTTACAAACTTTACATCATATTACAAGATCTCTCCCATAATATTCACTATCACTATTATGTTTTGCCAACATGTTACAAACGTTACTAACGTTACATCATGTGACAACATCTCTCCCATAATATACACTATCACTATTATTTTTTGCTGACATGTTACAAATGTTAGTAACGTTACATTAGGTTACAAGATCTCCCCCATACTGGGCTGTAGAGCGCCTCTCAGCGCAATTATATGTACATTATAATATATGCTTATCAAATGGTGAATCAAATTCAAATTTGTGAAAATAGGGATTATAGTGTATAATTATATGTTACATTATAGTATATGCTTATCAAACGGTGAATCAAATTCAAATTTGTGAAAAAAAACGAAGCACTCATTTCCCAATGCGATATTAAAGGGTGACACTAAGCTATCACCCCGTGCCGAATCAAATTCAAATTTTATATAACATTTACAAGTTTTGTGAAACCGTCCATTACCAATGTGGAAAAAACTTTTTAGGAAAGAAAGTGGTTGAAGAATTTGCTGCAAATGCTGATGCAAAATTTTTAGGAAATAAAGTGGTTGAAGAATTTGCTGCAAATGCCGATGCAGCTTTTGTTAGAAATGCGGATCTAGCTTTTGTTATAAATAGAAGTTTGCAAATCCAGCTTTTTTGTTTTTGTTGGAGATAGACGTTTGAGGGTTCTCTATATTGTTGTTATATTTCTATTGCAGGCGCTTCGTGTGAGTCTATGTCTGTGGTTATGCCTCTCTTTGTCTTGTGTATGCGGTTATGTTGTGTTTTGGAGGATAGATGTTCTTTCAATTTGAAATTGACAGACGGATGTTGACGCTCGACGTAATGGTGGTCTCTCTTTTCCTTGCTTCGATCCTATACACTTTTGTCTTCGCATCCACTCATGGAGTTATCGGTCTCCTCTTCTCATTTTTTAGGTTTTTTTTCTTGAATTACTCTGTTTTCTTGGGATGCCTTTTTTGATAACTATATCAGGAGAACGATGCGGTGGAGTGTGATAAGAGAAAGATGCGGTGGAGTGTGATTATCTCAGACAATAAACACTCACAACAGGTGTTTTGAATTTTAAATTGGCATACTGATGTTGATGATCGACGCAATGGAAGTATCTCTATTTACTCTATGCTATCTCCCAAATGCATCTCTATATTTCACTGCCAGGCCTTTTGAGATCGCTTCCCCTTATTCCAATCTCCCCTATTTGCTCGAGTGCAGTGCACCCATTAACCACTATTAACAAATCGACTGTGCAAATGATACCTACTGACTTCACAGGTACCCTGTCTCAAGAAATTAAATTATTACAAACATGGAGCAAAGGGTTGTGGATTAAATGGGACGAGGGCAAGGCTATCAATGATAATTGTAGCTCCTGTCAATCAAGTAATTGGATCTGTGTTATTGTAAAGATGGAACTCATCCCAAGAATTGCTTCACCAGTAGGTGTTTTCTGTAATCTTTGATATTTTTACATTAGATTTGGAAGTTATCATGCTCAGGAGCTCGTACTCACTGAATTTAATACTCTTGATTGTGAAGAAACAGGCGGAGGCATAGAAAAACTTATTATGATAGGAAATTAATGGTCTCTCTCAGATTTTCAATTCAATATAATGATATTCAGCTACTTTGATTACAATCTGATATCTATTTATGGTGACTCAAATTTCAGGTAGTGCCATGGGAGACCTGGATGCACTTGTAGTTATATATGTTCAAGACAAAAAAGCTTGCTTTCGCTACCCAGAATGGTTGTGAGATTTGGAGTTTGAGGAGGCGAAGATGGGTCATCTGTCAGTTTTCAGCTATAGAGAACTGGAACAGGCCACTAAATATTTCGACAAAAAGAGAGAATTAAGCTATGGGGGTTACAGTAAGGTCCATTTGGGAAAACTTTAAGATGGGCGCAGTGTGGCAGTGAAGAGATTGCATGAGAGTATCTGTAACAGAGTCGAACAATTTATGAATGAGCTCAGAATTCTGTCATCGGCAGGCCATTGTAACTTATGTGTTCGAATTGACTCATGCAGGTATTTCTCTTTTACAGGAATATTCTTTATCGTAATCTCTTAGCTCGGAGAAATTCTTCAGAATTTTAGGAAACGTACCCAACTTAGAGAATTTCTTGAAAAAGCGGATCCAGCTTTTGTTGGAGATATCCGTTAGGCTGCTCGAGGTTATGCTTTCGTTGGAGATACATGTTTCCAAATCGTTGTTTTATTGGAAATAGACCATTTAGAGTTATGTATATTGTTGCAGTATTTTGTATTGGAAGCTTTTCATGTGTATGTGTTTTTGTGTTCATATTGTAATATATATGTATTTGTGTTTTGTTAATGTATAACATATGAGTGCGATATATGTGTTTTGAATTTGATATCGACAGACACATGTTGATGTTTAAGGAAATGGCCATTTCTTTTCTAATGACTTTTTTATGTGCTCAAATCCACTCATGGAGGTATCAGTAGGCTTCTTGGTTGAACTCACTCATAGAGGTTTCTTGTAGGTATTGATCTTTCACTCTACAAGTATGGGATCAAGACAAAACTAAAAGGGCTGGTCACATGGAGATTGTCTTAGACAATAAACACCTCACTACAGGCATGCCGCTTTATCCCTATTATAATATGTCTATTCTTTTTTAGTTACCTATTATAATATGCCCATAACTTTTTACCTAGTTTTTCAAAGCACAAGGAAAAAACTAATGATGATTTTTATTTTAATGTTATTTTAGTGTTTACAATATTTACATTAACATGTAATGTGTTTTTTTTTTATTGCTAATTTTGTATATACAATGAGAAGTATATTGAGATAAGTCATTAAAAAAAGGCTTGGTAAAAATGTATTTAATTTTTTTTAATAAATTATTTTAAAAAAATATTTTTTTTTCAAAATTTTTTAAGTCCAAATGCTTTTGCCTCCTCTTTTTACATTAATGACATGCAATATGGTTAGATATATTTTTTTGTGCTTCTTAATTGCATTCATTCATTCATTTTCTTTCATTTTAAATCTAACTCTTTTTAATTTTATTGTTATATTATTTTTGGCAATTAAAATTTATAACAAACTAGTTTATACAACATTTATATTTAAAGTATTTTATATTTAATTATATTTTTTTAATTTAATATGTAGTGTTTCTTTTCACTCTAAAATATTATACTTTAAAAAGTTGTTAATTAATGTTTTTGATGTTATGTCATGTTAGATAGTGATTGTATTTTGTTCAATTTGATTAATATAGGTTGATCTGCTAGGTAATGTTAAATTAGATGTGTATGTTAGAAGATGTTTACATTTATTAGATTTATATATTATATGATGTTAGGCAATTCTTAGATGATGTTAGATGTTCTCATTACATGTTAGATGTTCTAATTATGATAGAGAATGTCTATATATCTATGTTTGATGAAGTTAGATGTTCTCATTCTATATGAGTTTGTAACATGATGTTTGTGTTTATTAGATGATGCTAGGAAATTTAACATGTGTATGTTCCATGATGTTTATATGTCTTAAATGTAGATGTTGTTAGGTAACTTTTAGATGTGGATGTTGGGTGATGTTAGATGATGTTATTACATGTGTATGATGAGGATGTTGGATGATGGTATTACATGTGTATGATTAGGATGTTAGATCATGTTTATGTTTTGTTAGATGATGTTTATGTTTGTTTGTGCATGGTGATGATGATGTCAGGAAATGATTGTGTTTTGTTAGATGTAATCATTAGATGTAAATGTTGGACGCATATGTTAGATGATGTTAGGTAATGCTCATATTGAGTTCGACATGTATGCTAGATAATGCTAGAAAATGTATAGATGCATATGTAAGATAATGCTAGGTAATGTATAGATGTGTATGTTTGATGATGTTTGTTTATTAGACAGAGAGAGATATTAGGGGGGACTAGAGGTAGGTGAATAAAGATTATGGCACGTTGAGAAAGAGAGGGAGGGAGAGCAAGGGGATAGAGAGAGATAGGGACACAGTGAGAGAAGGAACGGAATAGGGAGAGAGAGAGAGAGAGGGAGAGAGAGAGTGAGAGTGAGAGTGAGAGAGGGAGGGAGGCATGGGGGACAGCGAGAGAGGGAGGGAGGAAGGAATGGTGGAAAGCGAGAGAGGGAGGGGAGGAGTGAGAGAGTGAGATAGAGGGAGGGGATATAGAGAGATAGGGATGGAGGGAGAGAGAGGGAGAGAGAGATTAAGGGGTGAGGGAGAGGGAGAGTGAGAGCAAGCGAGAGGGAGAGGGGAAGAGGAAAAGGAAAAGAGAGAGGAGCGGGGGGTGTAATATGGGGGATAGAGAGAGAAAGAGAGAAAGAGAGAAAGTGAGAGTGACATATGGACGGAGAGATAGAGATAGAGAGAGAGAGAGGGGAGACAAGGTAGGGACAAAGTGTGGGAGAGAGAGAGAGAGAGAGAGGAGGGGTTAGAGATAAAGAGAGAGAGAGAGAGAGAAGTGGTGAGATATAAAGAGCGAGAGAGAGCTATAGAGAGTGAGAGAGAGGGAGGGAGAGAGAGACACAGGGGGAGAGAGAGGGAGGGAGGGGGATAGAGATGGAGGGAGTGAAGCAGGTAGACGGAGAAAGAGAGTGGGAGAGAGAAGGCTGGAGAGTGAGATAGGCAG
>LPNX011055856.1:422423-444642 GCA_001517045.1 Pseudotsuga menziesii | reverse complement strand
GAGAGAGAGAGAGAGAGAGAGAGAGAGAGAGAGAGAGAGAGAGAGAGAATGGAGGGACGGAGAGGGAATTTCGTGAAAAATGGATCCTACTTTTGTTTGAGACAACCGTTACGTTAATCTAGGTTATGATTTTGTTGGAGATACATGTTTGGAAATCTTTCTTTTCAAATTTTCTATATGGTTGATGTATTTTTCATTGGAAGTTTTTGAGGTGAGGCTATGTCTCTTTATAGTGTATTTGAATTTGTGTTTTGTAGTGTATAAGCGATGAGGAGTATAGTTGTGCTTTCAATTTGATATTGACAGACATATGTTGATGCTCAAGGAAATGGAGGTCTCTCTTTGAATGACTTCTTTTTGTGCTCCAATCCACCCATGGAGATATCGCTCAGTTTCTTGATTGAATTGACTGATGAAGGTTTTTTTTTGCAAATATTGCTCTTTCTCTCTACTGTTCTCTGTTATGTTTGATTGAACTGATTTATGGAGGTTTTATTCAAATAACTCATGGATGTTTCCTTGGGATGGATTTGTTTTCAAGAATATAATTTCCTTTGTGAAGTGGGATCAAGAGAAAAATCTCAAGGTTTGTCACATCCACATGATCTGAGACAATAAAGGAATCGCGTGTCCCTCTACCTATTTAATGCATGGCTCTTTTCTTGATTTTATGGTTGATAATCACCATTCCCATGGTTTTCCCTATTTATTGACCATTAGCATGTTTTTAATAATTATTTTCCCGAAGCAAAGAATTAGGGTTTCTAAAAATGTTTTTCCATTACCTTTACCACTTCACTCTATGGATCTACGTCAATGTTTTTCTTGTTTTAATTATCAATGATCTCCTTATTCCTTCTGGTATTGGAGTGAAACCAACAAGTTGGGGTGTTCAGGGTAGAAATAAATGTAGGTGATTGTCTATGCCCCAACAAATTCTAATTGACTTGCACTCAAAAATAGGTTGGAAAGACAGTTTCTATAATTCAACGTAATAGGACAACCTTAATCCCTTTTTGGGAGTGAAGTTAAATGCTATTAGGTCGGAAATAGATTTTATTGGTTATCCCTATAAGAGATGTGGGGATCCAACAAGTGTGATCTATAAATGTTTTTTCCTTCTAATTATCTTTGATTTTTCACAAGTTTTCTTTTTATTAAAAGGATATGCCTATATATCTCATATTTGGGAAGTGGACTCGATCTAGCACATCATCAAGATTAACCACAAGTATACAATTATACAACCATGATTAATTGAATAGTCGTTGTATTTGTTAGCTCTAAATGGATCTCTATTAATTAATGAAAAATGAGTTACTTAGCATTTAAAAATGGTTTCACATCTTAAAAAATTGTCCGTCGTAACAGTGAGGTCAAAAGTTAACATTGCTTGTTCAACTCTTGTGTGCTTGTCTTTTGACATTAAAAAAAAAATGTCACTACATAACTTTGCAACATGGAAATATTGAGATGTTATTTTAAAGATACATCACTACATACAAATAAAAATGTTATATCTAATAAATCTAAATTATTTTAACTTATATTACATAAGATTATATTTAATAAATAAAACTTCATACAATTCAAGATTATATTTAATAAATTAAATTAGGTAATATGAATTCCTTTTACTTCATACCATTTTTCTTTCCTTTTAAGTTACTTTATATATATGAAATTAGCATGAAACTTTATGTTGAATGTTTTAAACTACATTTTTATAACATTATAGATATGAAATTAACCTAAATTAATATTAATATTTTGTATACATATTTATAAAATATTAACTATTTATATTTTTAATAATAATTATTTATATCTTAATTTTAATAAAAAATAATAAGACTAAATGATGTCTCATGTACAAATATCATATTTTGTTTATATGGACATTGTTTGTGTCAAATTGTTTCATTTTTCTTATATATATCAACCGTGACCATTCCATGCCAATTTACCATGGTTTGTTATAGTGTCCATGGTATATATCCGTGGTTTATTAAAGTCATTTATGGTTAACCAAAGAAAACCATGATTAACTAAAGTCAAGCCTTAGTCTCTAAAGTCAACCATTGATGACCTTGGCCAAACTAAAGTCAAGCATGGTTGACCAAAGTAAGCCATGGTTCGGTAAAGTATCTTATATATGCCGACACAACCAAATATGCGACACAATAATAATGTGACATTTGGCATTCTTTAAGGGTTATGTCACGTTGTGATGTTTATCTAGGGTTACATTGCATTGCAATTTTCATCAAGGGTTATGTTGCATTGCGACATTAGTAAAGGTTTACACTACTTTGAAACAATACCAAAGATACGAGACATTAATAACATGACACTTGATATCTTGGAAATTTCATGTCACATTGTGAACTATGACGATGTGGCTTACTATAGACAACAGTGGTTAACCATGGTCAATTTAAAGTAAAGCATGGTTAACCAAAGTAAAAAAAGACACATTAATAATGTGACATTTTGCATTCATCAAGTGTTATGTCGCATTGCGATGTTTATTAAGGGTTCCATTGTATTATGATTTTAATCAAGTATTTTGTCACATTTTGACATTTGTCAAGGGTTATACTGCATTACGATAATACCCAATGTGTGACACAATAATAATGTGGCATTCGATGTTAAAGAAATTTCATGTCACTTTGTGAACAAAGGCCATGCATTCACTAAAGTTAACCATGGTTTATTAAAGTCATTTATGGTTAACCAAAGTGAGCCATGATTAATTAAATTCAAGCCTTAGTTGCTAAAGTAAACCATTGTTGACTTTGGCCAAACTAAAGTCAAGCATGGTTGACCAAAGTCATCCATGGTTCGCTACAATCTCTCATATATGCCGACACAGCCAAAGATGTGGAACAATAAAAAAATCTAACAGGTCAAAATAGAAGCAAGTAAAAAAAATCCTAAGAAAATCATCTTTCTAGTGTGGTAAAGAAGTAAATCACCTTAAACATCAAAGAGTAGCCTCAAGTAGAATTCATAGACCACATTGGACCTGCTACCCCTCAAAATGCATGTGGAGTTTGAGACAACCTTTCCATTTGTACAATGATGAGGATTTGTATCTATGGAGGACGCTATACCACATATTTTGTTGGCTGATGCTAATTATCAAGAGTTTCAACTAGAGGGAGTAACATGTACAACCATGTAGTGGAATATCGCATAGGTTAATGTGGAGGTATACAGATGGAATATTTAATAAAGATTAATTGTATCTAGAGTAGCGAGCTACTTACAAACTAGTAAGAAGGAGATGTTGTCAAGTTTGTCACATTAGTCACGTCACGTAAAAATTTTGTCACATTAGTGAGGTTATGTAACTCACGTTAATGAGGTTACCTAACTTAACTTTCCCATGTTAAGTTATAACTTATCAAAAATAAAATTTTGAGCAAAAAGCACACAATATTTTCTACTTAGCAAGTCTTTATGATAAGCACTACAATTTTGAACCCATTAATAGAATGGAAACCATAGACCAAAATGTAAAATATTAGTATTAACTACATTTTAATGATACTTTTAAAAAATATTGGTTAATATTTTTTGTAACTATGTCAATTTCCCATAAATTTTATTGTGTGCATGTTAGGAAGGTTAAAATCACCAAGATGTGCATGGAATGCTCGATTATGCATAGAGTGTACACTCAGATGCCACATAGTAAAGTAATTTCATGGATATTAAGGAGATATTTTAGCAATTATTTGTTAAAGGCATGGTAACTATTGGTGATAATGAACAAACTTTTATGCATCATGAATCATCTAAGACAATGTATTACACATAGCACCATTGAAGTTTCACTCTAATTAACAGTAGAAGCTCTGGAAATGAGTCAATCCTTAGTCACTAAAGTCAACCATGGTTGACTTTGACCAAACTAAAGTCCATCAAGGTTGACGAAAGTAGGCTATTGCTCGGTATAGTCTCCAATATATGTCAACACATCCAAGGATGCGACACATTAATAATGTGACATTTGGCCTTCATTAAGTGTTATGTCGCATTGTCATGTTTATCAAGGGTTCCATTGCATTGTGATGTTCATTAATTGTTATGTCACATTGTGACATTGCTCAAGGGTTATACCACATTGTGACAATGCCCAATATGTGACACATTAATAATGTGGCATTCGATGGTCAAGAGGTTTCATGTCGTATTGTGAAGTATAGCTATGTGTTTGAGTAAAGTCTACCATCGTTAACTATAGTCAAATTAAAATGAAGCATGGTTCACCAAAGTCAACCATGATCAACTCCTTATTTACTACAAGAAGAAAAATATTAGCGACATAGTTAGAATCTTATCCAAGTTTGATTAAAGAG
Source organism: Pseudotsuga menziesii (assembly GCA_001517045.1). Lineage (NCBI taxonomy): Eukaryota > Viridiplantae > Streptophyta > Pinopsida > Pinales > Pinaceae > Pseudotsuga > Pseudotsuga menziesii. The sequence continues at coordinate 440,272 of LPNX011055856.1, read as the reverse complement.
ACGACCAGGGATCGACTCCTTCTAGACACCATTATTACTTCTCTTCCTCCAAACAAAGAAGCAAACCCAAGTTAGTAATTAATTATGCTTTGAGTTGAAATAAATTTTGAAAATTTAAATCAACCGAAATGAGAGTGGCATACATGGTTAAAGGCATGGAAGAAACAGTGAATATTGGTCTCTTTCTTCTCCACAAATAACGAGCAATGTTGAGGCCATTTGGTGGCCAATAAACACTAATAAAAACCTCAAACATACCTTAGAAATAAAAAAATAATTTTATTAACCATATGAGTGTAAGATTGGACAAAAAAATGCACAATGCAGCCATGGAAGGAAAATCCTTTTCCATTAGTAGTTGCAGACCAAAAACAAACATGTTAATGAAACTTTTAGACATGTTAAAACTGTATTAAACCCTTTCCAAAATCCTCGCCTAATATCGTGACACATGGAGGACTGAGATTGATCTTGGACATGCATTTAACTTGCCATTAAATGCCTACCTCTCGTGTCAACTCACAGCCAAGGCAGATTTATTGCCAAAGGTCAAACTCAAGTGCAAGCATGTCCATAAACTTGTATCTCGTAATTTATGCCTCAATAGATATATATTAACCTCGAAGTTTTTATGCCAAGGTCAAAGTTAAACCATGACTATGGTGTTAGCGCCATACTCCCCAAGTCCTTACATTTCTAGAAAAAAAACAAACATTATAACCTTTTTCATCACCGTACTATGCTACACTAAACCCCTTTATTTAAAATCTTGATAGTATTTTGGAACTATGTTTAGTTTCTAGATTTAGGGGGTAGCTTATAGGGAAAAACCTCATCCTTTAGGCTTACAAACCACTAGAGAAACCAAATTGTAAAATAGGCATTAAAAGTAGTAAGAACATCACCTTTAGGTGTGGCATTAGGGTCATTTTTACCCGTATGTAAATCCCTTATTGAAGTATAACTTGTAAAATTCAAGTAAGAATCAATTATAATTTATTTTACACATAATGACGATTTTTTCATTGTATGATGAATTATACATGTGACGATATCTAGTTGGTTAAAAAATATAATGTTTTTTTTTGGGGGGGGGGGTTGGGGGAGCGATTTGTTAAAGGCATGGTAAATATTGGTGATAATGAGAAAAGGTTTCTTAACCTATCACGAGGAAGATAGAAATGGACCTCACCTTAAACCTTAAGAAATTGAATATTCTCTAGATTTAATAAATAAAGTTTAAAATAAATCTATACTAGTAATTAACATAATAACCTATCAACATGAAGATATAATGACATGTCCCAATATCTAGAATATAATTATTTCATATAAAATCCCTAGTCGTTAAATTTAAGGTTTCATTTGGTAAGGTTTTCTTTTAATTTGACTTTCTAATACATTTTTTAAGCCAATACTCCATTATCCCTATGGGGCAGGTTTTATCAGCAGTTCACTAATGAGGGCAGGGCAGGAATAGGGTCCATGATCACCTTCTCACGAGGATTCAGTAAATTCCACTTCAAATTCTTCACAAATTTATGGAGAAAAACAATGATTTCCATTCCACCGAATTCAATGCCAAGGCACATATGTGGCCCTCCTTGTAGAAACATGTACGGAGGAGGCCCCTCTCCCTCGAATATGGACAGATCAAATTTCTGTGGATTCCTAACATTTTAAGATTTATTGTGGGTCGAATTTAGTGTAATCTATCCAATACATCTCGACAATGCCAATAATATTTATTTTCTAATCCCAATAAAAATATGAAACAAAGATGGATTTCAGAGAAGGGCTTGCCTGCAATCCTTTATACTTTAGGGATTTTGAATCCACCATATGTAAAATATTTGATAGCCTTGTGAAATATTTGATAGGCGTCAGTTCTTGTCAGCAATTCTCCATAAATTTTGAGTTTAATAAAACGGGATCTCCTAATTATGTCAATGATAATAATCAGCTAAACCCCATCATCGCTCCACACCTTAAATTTGATGACATTATCTATCTACAATCAAATCCTGATATTACCAGCATGTAAACAAATTACCACTAATTATTATGATGTAAACAAATTACTGCTAATTATTATGGTAGACGACTCGAACTCATTAAGAGGGAATTTTCGAACATACCTTTGAGTAGTTCTTTCATAGCAATGAGGGATTTCTACCAAAAATTTAAATAGCACTGTCAAAGTTGAGCTGCTTTTGTCATGAATTGCAAATAAAAGCGAAAGATGTTGTCTTTAATCTCGACTTGTGTGACACATTCACCTTTCTCGCCGACACTAGAGAGCAAGAATGACAATAGATCTTGTTCTAGGGAAGCCTTCCCCTCGTAGAGTGCAAACTTTCTCTACTGAAGAACCCCCTCAAGTTGTTCCTGAATGGCATTAGCTGTATGTGTATCCTTGTTATATTGTGTACCAGGTAGATCTATGGGAATCTACAATAATCCTTTCAACAACACCATAAAATGATGCGAAATTCTTGCGAACTCGTCATGATTTTTTATGTTTGGGCATTGAGCAAAACCCTAAGCCGAGGCCATCCATCTCCATAGGGATTATTGTGTATAATTATATGTTAGATTATAACATATGCTTATCAAATGGTGAACCAAATTCAATTTTTTTTAAATGGTGATTATTGTGTATAATTATATGTTACATTATAGTATATGCTTATCAAACCATGAATCAAATTTAAATTTGTGAAAAAAGAAGCACTCGTCTCCCAATGCTATATTAAAGGGTGACGCTACGCTATCACCTCGTGCTGAATCAAATTCAAATTTTATATAACGTTTACAAGTTTTGTGAAACCGTCCATAATAACCTATCAACATGAAGATATAATGGCATGTCCTAATATCTAGAATATAATTATTTCATATAAAATCCCTAGTCGTTAAATTTAAGGTTGCATTTGGTAAGGTTTGCTTTTAATTTGACTTTCTAATACATTTTTTAAGCCAATACTCCATTATCCCTATGGGACAAGTTTTATCAGCAGTTCACTAATGAGGACAGGGCGAGAATAGGGTCCATGATCACCTTCTCATGAGGATTCAGTAAATTCCACTTCAAATTCTTCACAACTTTATGGAGAAAAACAACGATTTCCATTCCACCGAATTCAAAGTAAATTCAATGCCAAGGCACATTTTGGGCCCTCCTTGTAGAAACATGTACAGAGGAGGCCCCTCTCCCTCGAATATGGACAGATCGAATTTCTGTGGATTCCTAACATTTAGGATTTATTGTGGGTCGAATTTAGTGTAATCTATCCAATACATCTTGACAATTCATATAATATTAATTTTCTAATCCCAATAAAAATATGAAACAAAGATGGATTTCAGAGAAGGGCTTGCCTGCAATCCTTTATACTTTAGGGATTTTGAATCCACCATATGTAAAATATTTGATAGCCTTGTGAAATCTTTGATAGGCGTCAGTTCTTGTCAGCAATTCTCCATAAATTTTGAGTTTAAGAAAACGGGATCTCCTAATTATGTCAATGATAATAATCAGCTAAACCCCATCATCACTCCACACCTTAAATTTGATGACATTATCTATCTACAATCAAATCCTGATATTACCAGCATGTAAACAAATTACCACTAATTATTATGATGTAAACAAATTACCGCTAATTATTATGGTAGACGACTCGAACTCATTAAGAGGGCATTTTCGAACATACCTTTGAGTAGTTCTTTCATAGCAATGAGGGATTTCTACCAAAAATTTAAACAACACTGTCAAAGTTGAGCTGCTTTTGTCATGAATTGCAAATAAAAGCGAAAGATGTTGTCTTTAATCTCGACTTATGTGACACATTCACCTTTCTCACCGACACTAGAGAGCAAGAATGACAATAGATCCTGTTCTAGGGAAGCCTTCCCCTCATAGAGTGCAAACTTTCTCTGCTGAAGAACCCCCTCAAGTTGTTCCTGAATGGCATTAGCTACATGTGTATCCTTGTTATATTGTGTACCAGGTAGATCTATGGGAATCTACAATAATCCTTTCAACAACACCATAAAATGATGCGAAAGTCTTGCTAACTCGTCATGATTTTTTATGTTTAATTGTTGAGCAAAACGCTAAGCCGAGGCCATCCATCTCCATAGGGATTATTGTGTATAATTATATGTTAGATTATAACATATGCTTATCAAATGGTGAACCAAATTCAATTTTTTTTAAATGGCGATTATTGTGTATAATTATATGTTACATTATAGTATATGCTATCAAACGGTGAATCAAATTTAAATTTGTGAAAAAAGAAGCACTCATCTCCCAATGCTATATTAAAGGGTGACACTACACTATCACCCCATGCTGAATCAAATTCAAATTTTATATAACGTTTACAAGTTTTGTGAAACCGTCCATAATAACCTATTAACATGAAGATATAATGGCATGCCCCAATATCTAGAATATAATTATTTCATATAAAATCCCTAGTCGTTAAATTTAAGGTTGCATTTGGTAAGGTTTGCTTTTAATTTGACTTTCTAATACATTTTTTAAGCCAATACTCCATTATCCCTATGGGACAAGTTTTATCAGCAGTTCACTAATGAGGGCAGGGCGAGAATAGGGTCCATGATCACCTTTTCACGAGGATTCAGTAAATTCCACTTCAAATTCTTCACAACTTTATGGAGAAAAACAACGATTTCCATTCCATCGAATTCAAAGTAAATTCAATGCCAAGGCACATATGTGGCCCTCCTTGTAGAAACATGTATGGGGGAGGCCCCTCTCCCTCGAATATGGACAGATCGAATTTCTGTGGATTCCTAACATTTTAAGATTTATTATGGGTCGAATTTAGTGTAATCTATCCAATACATCTCGACAATGCCAATAATATTTATTTTCTAATCCCGATAAAAATATGAAACAAAGATGGATTTCAGAGAAGGGCTTGCCTGCAATTCTTTATACTTTAGGGATTTTGAATCCACCATATGTAAAATATTTGATAGCCTTGTGAAATCTTCGATAGGCATCAGTTCTTGTCAGCAATTCTCCATAAATTTTGAGTTTAAGAAAACGAGATCTCCTAATTATGTCAATGATAATAATCAGCTAAACCCCATCATCACTCCACACCTTAAATTTGATGACATTATCTATCTACAATCAAATCCTGATATTACCAGCATGTAAACAAATTACCACTAATTATTATGGTAGACGACTCGAACTCATTAAGAGGGAATTTTCGAACATACCTTTGAGTAGTTCTTTCATAGCAATGAGGGATTTCTACCAAAAATTTAAACAGCACTGTCAAAGTTGAGCTGCTTTTGTCATGAATTGCAAATAAAAGCAAAAGATGTTGTCTTTAATCTCGACTTGTGTGACACATTCACCTTTCTCGCCGACACTAGAGAGCAAGAATGACAATAGATCCTGTTCTAGGGAAGCCTTCCCCTCGTAGAGTGCAAACTTTCTCTACTGAAGAACCCCCTCAAGTTGTTCCCGAATGGCATTAGCTGCATGTCTATCCTTGTTATATTGTGTACCAGGTAGATCTATGGGAATCTACAATAATCCTTTCAACAACACCATAAAATGATGTGAAAGTCTTGCTAACTCGTCATGATTTTTTATGTTTGGACGTTGAGCAAAACCCTAAGCCGAGGCCATCCATCTCCATAGGGATTATTGTGTATAATTATATGTTAGATTATAACATATGCTTATCAAATGGTGAACCAAATTCAAATTTTTTAAAATGGCGATTATTGTGTATAATTATATGTTGCATTATAGTATATGCTTATCAAACGGTGAATCAAATTCAAATTTGTGAAAAAAGAAGCACTCGTCTCCCGATGCTATATTAAAGGGTGACGCTACGCTATCACCCCGTGCTGAATCAAATTCAAATTTTATATAACGTTTACAAGTTTTGTGAAACCGTCCATTACCTATGTGGAAAAAACTTTTTAGGAAATAAAGTGGTTGAAGAATTTGTTGCAAATGCCGATCCAGCTTTTGCTAGAAATACGGATCCATCTTTTGTTACAAATAGACGTTTGCAAATCCAGCTTTTTTGTTTTTGTTGAAGATAGACGTTTGCGGGTTCTCTATATTGTTGTTCTATTTCTAATGCAAGCGCTTCGTGTGAGTCTATCTCAGGAGAACGATGCGGTGGAGTGTGATAAGAGAAAGATGCAGTGGAGTGTGATTATCTCAGACAATAAACGCTCACGATAGGTGTTTTGAATTTTAAATTAGCCTAATGATGTTGATGCTCGACGCAATGGAAGTCTCTCTGTTTACTCTATGCTATCTACCAAATGCATCTCTAGGCTTTGAGATCACTTCCCCTTATTCCAATCTCACCTATTTGCTCGAGTGCAGTGCACCCATTAACGACTATTCACAAATAGACTGTGCAAATGCTACCTACCTGGGATTCAATGATTCCAAATCCTCTAAGATGTGTACGTGAGTTTTTCATCTGCCCATACAGGATGTAGAACCCACCGTCTTCACAGGTACCCTGTCTCAAGAAATTAAATTATTACAAACGCGTAGAAAAAGGATTTTGGATTAAATGGGACGAGGGCAAGGCTATCAATGATAATTGTAGATCCTGTCAATCGGGATCTGTTTTTTTGTAAAGATGGAACTCATCCCAAGAATTCCTTCACTGGTAGGTGTTTTCTGTAATCTTTGATATTTTTACATTACATTTGGAAGTTATCATGCCCAGGAGCTCGTAGTCACTGAATTTAATACTCTTGATTGTGAAGAAACAAGCGGTTGATTGTGAAGAAACAAGCGGAGGCACAGAAATACTTATTATCATAGGTAATTAATGGTCTCTCTCAGATTTTCAATTTAATATAATGATATTCAGCTACTTTGATTACAATTTGATATCTATTTATGGTGACTCAAATTCCAGGCAGCGCCATGGGAGACCTGGCTGCACTTGTAGTTACACTGGCTTCACTTGTAATTATATATGTTCAGGAGAGAAAAGCTTGCTTTTGCTACCCAGAATGGTTGTGGGATTTGGAGTTTGATCAGGCGGAGATGGGTCATCTGCCAGTTTTCAGCTATAGAGAACTGGAACAGGCCACTAACTATTTCGACAAAAAGAGAGAATTAGGCTATGGGGGTTACGGTAAGGTCCATTTGGGAAAACTTCAAGATGGGCGCAGTGTGGCAGTGAAGAGATTCAATGAGAGTATCTGTAACAGAGTCGACAAATTTATGAATGAGCTCAGAATTCTGTCATCAGCAGGCCATTGTAACTAATGTGTTCGAATTGACTCATGCAGGTATTTCTCTTTTGCAGGAATATTGTTTATGCTAATCTCTTAGGTCGGAGAAATTCTTCAGAATTTTAGGAAACGTAACCAGCTTAGAGAATTTCTTGAAAAAGAGGATCTAGCTTTTGTTGGAGATATCCGTTAGGCTGTTCGAGGTTATGCTTTCGTTCGAGATACATGTTTGCAAATCTTGGTTTTATTGAAAATAGACCTTTTAGAGTTTTGTATATTGTTATAGTAATTTGTATTGAAAGATTTTCATGTGTATGTGTCTTTAGGTTCATGTTGAATTATATATGTATTTGTGTCTTGTTAAAGTATAACAGATGAGTAGGATATATGTGTTTTGAATTTGATATCCATAGACACATGTTGATGCTCAAGGAAATGGTAGTTTTTTTTAATGAGTTATTTGTGTGCTCAAATCCACTCATGGAGGTTATAGTAGGCTTCTTGATTGAACTGACTCATCATGGAGGTTTCTTCCAGGTATTGATCTTTCACTCTATGCTGCTGTGCTCTTTTTTATTCAGTTGATTCATGGAGGTTTTATTGAAATGACTCTCAGGGGGTTCTTGCAGGTATTACATTACCTTGCTGTGATTCCTTTGGATGGCTTTGCTTGCAAGAATATCATTTCCTTTGAGGAGAAAGACGCACTGAAGTGGGATCAAGACAAAAAACAGGGGCTGGTCACATGGAGATTGTCTAAGACAATAAACACCTCACTACAGGCTTGCCCCTTTATCCCTATTATAATATGTCCATTGTTTTTTAGTTACCTATTATAATATGCCCATTGTTTTTTAGTTAGTTTTTCAAAGGACAAGGAAAAAACTAATGATGATTTTTATTTTAATGTTATTTTAGTGTTTACAATATTTACATTAACATGCAATGTGTTTTTTATTTTATTGTTAATTTTGTATATACAATGCGAAGTATATTGAGATAAGTCATTAAAAAAAGGTTTGGTAAAAATGTATTTAAATTTTTTTAATAAATTTTTTTTTTTAAATATTTTTTTTTGAAGTCCAAATGCTTTTGCATCCTCTTTTTACATTAGTGACATGCAATATGGTTAGATATATTTTTTTGTGCTTTTTAATTACATTCATTCATTCATTTTCTTTCATTTTAAATCTATCTCATTTTAATTTTATTGTTATATTATTTTTCTTAATTAAAATTTATAACAAATTAGTTTATACAACATTTATATTTAAAGTATTTTATATTTAATTATATTTTTTTAATTTAATATCTAATGTTTCTTTTCACTTTAAAATATTATACTTTAAAAAGTTGTTAATTAATGTTTTTGACATTATCTCATGTTAGATAATGATTGTATTTTGTTCAATTTGATTAATATAGGTTGATGCTAGGTAATGTTAAATTAGATGTGTATGTTAGGAGGTGTTTACATTTATTAGATTTATATGTTATATGATGTTAGGCAATTCTTAGATGATGTTAGATGTTCTCATTACATGTTAGATGTTCTCATTATATATGAGTTTGTAAGATGATGTTTGTGTTTATTAGATGATGCTAGGAAATTTAATATGTGTTTCTTCCATGATGTTTATATGTCTTAAATGTATATGTTAGATGATGTTAGGTAACTTTTAGATGTGGATGTTGGGTGATGTTAGATGATGTTATTACATGTGTATGATGAGGATGTTAGATGATGGTATTACATGTGTATGATTAGGATGTTAGATCATCTTTATGTTTTGTTAGATGATGTTTATGTTTATTAAATGTGCATGGTGATGAAGATGTTAGGAAATTATTGTGTTTTGTTAGATGTAATCATTAGATGTGAATGTTGGATGCATATGTTAGATGATGTTAGGTAATGATCGTATTGAGTTCGACGTGTATGCTAGATAATGCTAGGAAATGTATAGATGCATATGTAAGATAATGCTAGGTATTGTATAGATGTGTATGTTTGATAATGTTTGTTTATTAGAGAGAGAGAGAGAGATATTAGGGGGGATTAGGGGTAGGTGAATAAAGAGTATGGCACATTGAGAAAGAGAGGGAGGGAGAGCAAGGGGATAGAGAGAGATAGGGACAGAGGGAGAGAAGGAAGGGAATAGGGAGAGAGAGAGATAGGGAGAGAGAGAAAGTGAGAGTGAGAGAGGGAGATGAAGAGGGAGGGAGGGATGGGCGAGAGCGAGAGAGGGAGGGGGAGGAGTGAGAGAGTGAGGGAGAGGGGGAGGAGAGAGCGGGAGGGGGAGAGAGGGGATATAGAGAGGGAGGGAGGGAGGGGGAGAGAGATGGAGGGAGGGAAGCAGGGAGAGGGAGAAGGAGAGTGGGAGAGAGGGGAAGAGTGGGAGAGAGAAGGTCAGAGAGTGAGAGAGGAAGAGTGAGAGAGAGAAAGGCATAGCAAGAGAGAGAGCAAGAGAGAGCGAGCGAGAGAGAGAGAGAGAGAGGGAGGGAGGGAGGGGGAGAGAGATGGAGGGAGGGAAGCAGGGAGAGGGAGAAGGAGAGTGGGAGAGAGGGGAAGAGTGGGAGAGAGAAGGTCAGAGAGTGAGAGAGGAAGAGTGAGAGAGAGAAAGGCATAGCAAGAGAGAGAGCAAGAGAGAGCGAGCGAGAGAGAGAGAGAGAGAGGGAGGGAGGGAGGGGGAGAGAGATGGAGGGAGGGAAGCAGGGAGAGGGAGAAGGAGAGTGGGAGAGAGGGGAAGAGTGGGAGAGAGAAGGTCAGAGAGTGAGAGAGGAAGAGTGAGAGAGAGAAAGGCATAGCAAGAGAGAGAGCAAGAGAGAGCGAGCGAGAGAGAGAGAGAGAGAGGGAGGGAGAGAGAGAGAGAGAGAGAGAGAGAGAGAGAGAGAGAGAGAGAGAGAGAGAGAGAGAGAGAGAATTGGAGAGATATGGAGAGTTGGAGAGAGATAGAAGGAGAGTGAGTGAGAGAGAGAGAGAGAGGGAGGGAGGGAGGGAGAGGGAATTTCTTGAAAAATGGATCCTACTTTTGTTGGAGATAACCGTTACGTTAATCCATGTTATGATTTTGTTGGAGATACATGTTGGGAAATATTTCTTTTTCGAATTCCCTATATGGTTGATGTATTTCATATTGGAAGTTTTTGAGGTGAGGCTATGTCTCTTTATAGTGTATTTGAATTTGTGTTTTGTAGTGTATAAGAGATGAGGAAGATAGATGTTCTTTCAATTTGATATCAAGAGACATATGTTGATGCTCAAGGAAATGGAGGTCTCTCTTTGAATGGATTCTTTTTGTGCTCCAATCCACTCATGGAGATATCGCTCGGTTTCTTGATTGAATTGACTCATCGAGGTTTTTTTTGCAAGTATTGCTCTTTCGCTCTACTATTCACTGCTATGTTTGATTGAACTGATTTATGGAGATTTTATTCAAATAACTCATGGAGGTTTCCTTGGGATGGATTTGTTTGCAAGAATATCCTTTCCTTTTTCAAGTGGGATCAAGAGAAAAATCTCGGGGTTGGTCACATCCACATGATAATCACCATTCTAATGGTTTTCCCTATTTATTGACCATTAGCATGTTTTTAATAGTGATTTTCCCTCAGCAAAGAATTAGGGTTTCAAAAACTGTTTTTCCATTACCTTTACCGCTTCCCTCTATGGATCTCCATCAATTTTTTTCTTGTTTTAGTTATCAATGATCTCCTTCTTCCTTCTGATATTGGAGTGAAACCAACTAGTTGGGGCGTTTAGGGTAGAAATAAATGTAGGTGATTGAATGTGCCCCAACAAATTGTAATTGACTTGCACTCAAAAATGGGTTGGAAAGACCGTGTCTATAATTCAATGTAATAGGACAACCTTAATCCCTTTTTGGAAGTGAAGTTAAATGCTATTAGGTTGGAAATAGATTTTATTGGTTATCCTTGAAAGAGATGTGGGGATCCCATAAGTGCGATCTATAAATGTTTTTTCTTTCTAATTATCTTTGATTTTTTACAAGTTTTCTTTTTATTTGTCCTTAATAAGGTATTTTAAATTTTTTTTATTATTATTTTTTTATTAAAATGATATGCCTATATATCTCATATTTGGGAAGTGGACTTGATCTAGCGGATCATCAAGATTCACTATAGCTCGACAATTGTACAACCATGATTAATTGAACAGACGTCATATTTGTTAACTCTAAATGGATCTTCATTAGTTCATCGTAACAGTGAGGTCAAAAGTTAACATTGCTTGTTCAACTCTTGCGTGCTTGTCTTTTGACATAAAAAAAACATCACTACATGCCTTTGCAACATGGAAATCTTGAAACGTTATACTAAAGATACATCACTACATACAAATAAAATTGTTATATCTAATAAATATAAATTATTTTAACTTATATTAGGTAAGATTATATTTAATAAATAAAACTTCATACAATTCAAGATTATATTTAATAAATTAAATTAAGTAATATGAATTCCTTTTACTTCATACCATTTTTCTTTTCTTTCAAGTTACTTTATATATATGAAATTAGCATGAAACTTTATGTTGAATGTTTTAAACTACATTTTTATAACATTATAGATATGAAATTAACCTAAATTAATATTAATATTTTGTATAAATATTTATAAAATATTAACTATTTATATTTTTAATAATTATTATTTATGGGCTGATGCACAATCATGGACTCCTTTAAGGACACTTTAGATGCCACATAATACTGGAATAAATGGAAAATTCTGACTTTAGGTGACAATTAGGAGTACTTCCCTAAATTATTTGAAGATGAATTAAAAAGAGAAAAGATAGGTGATTGAATCAACTTTCATAATATATAGCATTTATGCAGAGAAAATGTGTGTAATTGATTATAAAATTAGTTTTCATGAAAGTGGGTTTTCAAATTTTCAGCACATCTTAACATATATGTTTGTGCGGGTGCAGCAATATATGAGGTAAATGTTGTCCATTTGGGATAAAATATTCCAGACATATAAATGACATATGGGCCCAGTGCAACACTATTTATTCATAATTTTTCATGAATTATTTTTTTTATTATTAATTATTGAAGTCAGAAAAGTTTGAAGTTAAAACCTTATGTGCGGGTGCAACACTTTAGGGGCAAAAATTAATGAAATCCTTGATTTATTAATATAAGATCTTAGAGATTGATCTCGTCTAGTGCACCATATAGTTTTTTTGGGAAATGGTGATGGAAATCAAAAGTTATATAACAAACAATCGATGTATGTATTTTCAAAAACTAACGTGTGTCATTTAGAAAAATAATTATAAATAAGTAAAACATAGTTTTGAAGGAAAAAATTACGTATTCAGAATCGTCATTTCATACTCTACAATATCGTACATTTTCATAAAAAAAATATTGTGTATGTCATATCAAAACATGCCATCTAATCTGAGCATATTGATAGAGTTCTAAAAGACAAGCAATAGCCCTGGTTGATTTGTCCTAGCCAGTAGGTTCGGTATTCTGAAGCTGCTTCCAAACCTAATGCCAAACCTTAATCTCGCCAATTATTTAAATTTTAAGATAATGCATATGCGATATAACGCATATGCAATATAGCTTATCCATATCGCATATGCTATATAACGCATATGCGATATGAATAAGCTATATCGCATATGCGTTATAGATTATTCATATCGCATATGCAATATTAATATGCTGTAACGTAGATGCGATATAGGAGAACAGGAGATTGCAGAGGACGAGCTCCCGCCGCAGCCTCGCGCTTCCTCCCATCGCGCAGGTTCAACCGACTGCAACAATGAAAGAATATTATGATCTCCGAACTGAGCAATAGATCGAGCATTTCGAGACGGCTGAGACTGGGTTGAATAGGCGAGAACTGGTCGACGGACTCTCCCTGGCGGAATGATGCGTTTTCATTGCGGCTAGGGCCTAAACCCTAGCCGCCTTCGTTCTGGAGTTTGCAGGGACGTGATCGCTGTAGCAGCCGAAGAGTTGTGCCGCGGATCGGCGTTTTGGATGCGTTTTGGAGCAGGTTTTGGCTCGTCTTCTGGTGGTCGCCGGCTACGATGGCCCCAGATCCATTTCATGAGATGGGAGATGTTCAATGGGAAGCTTTCAAAGCATTAGTCCGTTTGGCAGGTCCTAAAGCCAAGCCTTCTCTCTCGACTAAGTTTGTTAAGAAGATGGAGGAGATCCCTTCTCTGGAGCTATCTCCAGAGGAGCCTTGTAATCTTGCCCTCCTTCTGGCAGAAAACGCCCTCATTGGAAAGTTTATGGGGTTATGGCCTAGCCCCAAATCGGTGGAGGCATGGATGGAAGACCGTTGGAAGCCGCTGATGCATGGAATCGTTTCTCTGCATGCAATAGGTAGGGGTTTTTTTGCCTTCAGCTTCTCGCAGAAAGAGGACCGTGATCTAGTTTTCAGATCTGGACCCTATTTCATGGGATCGAGGGGGCTGTTCTTAGCCCCCTGGACTCTTGATTTCAATCCTGGAGCTGAGATCACCGCAGCCCCTGTTTGGGTTAGGCTGCCTCATCTTCCTTTACATCTCTGGGGGAGAGGATCTCTGGAAGACATTGGAAATAAGCTTGGGCGGTTCTTGGACAGTGCGGAGCCGAAATGGGGCCAGTTTACCTGCGCTCGTATTTGTGTTGAGGTTAACCTCGAGAAAGGTCTTCCAGAAGCCATTCATCTCTCCCTGGGAGAATGGTGCCATATCCAAGAGCTGGATTACGAGCAAATACCTTTTAAGTGCCTCCAGTGCCATGCTTACGGTCATTTCGCAAAAAGCTGTCCCAAAGCCTCTGAGGATGCGGGACCAGCCAAAGAAGGTGAATTTCAGCCAGTAACTAACAGGCGAAGGCAGCCAAGGCGAAAGGAGCCAGCCCAGGCCCCGAAGGCCACTCACTCAGTAGAGGCAACTCTAGAAAATAAAAATAGCTTTGATGCGTTGAAGGAAGATGAAGTCCTAGAACCAGAAGCAACAGCAGATAAGGAAGATCCTCCAACAGAAGAAAGCCTTCAGGATCCCGCCCCCCCAGAATCAATAGTAGCGAGGGAGATTCGGGCTTCAGATCCTGAACGCCCAGCAGATCTGGCTGTTTCAATCCCCTCTAGCGGCTCTGTGGAAACTTCTGAACCTGAAGACATTTCAGTCCCGTCTCCACCCCTTACCCAAGGGTGAAAGTCCAATAAGGCGCGTAGAGAAAAGGAGGCGGCCTCCAACATTTCTTTAGGTTCTCAGAAAAAGCTGGATCCTTTCTTTAAGGGGCAAATTTCATCCCACTCGGTTTAATGCTTTGCTTCTGTCTTCTACTTTGCTCACAGTTTGTGAGAATTTACTCATGTCAGCATTTTTTGTCATTTTCTCGAATTAGCTCTAGAGGCAGATGGGATTTGTCTCCCAAGACTTTCACTAGAAGGTTGGCAGCACTATTAGAGGTCACCAACTTTCTTCAGATTTGTATCTTTCTGATTCTGGCTAGCCAGACTGCCGATTAATGCAACATAACCGTTCTTGTTAAAAAAAACGTAGATGCGATATATAGAATTATGTTCAGAGCTAATTTATGTGGCATGGCTTCTAGATTCACCATGTCACTAGCTACTTCAAAGTTGTATGGGTGGTGGGTTCCCACTATAGATTACTTCATGGAAGTTCTTTAATGTTGCTAGCATAATTGAACTAGGTAAATTCTAATGGTGCTATAGGTAAATTTTAACTAATTTGTTTTTTTCCTAACGCAACATTTTTCACTGCCCTCATCCTCATCATCATCACCACCCTCATCCTCATCATCATCATCATCACCCTCATCCTCATCTTCATCATCATCATCATCATCATCGTATAGTCATCATCCTCCTCCTCCTCATCATCATCATCATTGTTCATCATCATCATCATCACCATCACCCTCATCAACTTCATCATCATCATCATCATCACCCTCATCCTCATCTTCATCATCATCATCATCACCCTCATCCTCATCAGCATCGTCATGGTCAACATCGTCATCATCATCATCGTCATCATCACCCTCATCCTCATCCTCATCCTCATCATCATCATCATCATCCTCATCCTCCTCCTCCTCCTCATCATCATCACCCTCATCCTCATGTGCTTCATCATGGTCATCATCGTCATCATCCTCATCCTCATCCTCATCATCATCATCGTCAACCTCATCATCATCATCATCCTCATCCTAATCATGATCATCATGGTCATCATCATCACCCTCATCCTCATCACCATCATCATCATCCTCATTTTCATCATCATTGTCACCCTCATCCTCATCAGCTTCATCATGGTCATCCTCATAATCATAATCATCATCACCATCATCATCCTCATCCTCATCAACCTCATCATCATCTTCAACCTCATCATCATCATCACCCTCATCATCATCATCACCATCATCATCCTCATCCTCATCATCATCATCATGGTCATCATCATCATCATCACCGTCATCACCCTCATCATCATCATCATCACCCTCATCCTCATCATCATCATCATCATCACCCTCATCCTCATCAGCTTCATCATGGTCATCATCACCATCCTCCTCCTCCTCATCATCACCCTCCTCCTCCTCCTCATCATCATACTCATCATCCTCCTCATCATCACCATCATCCTCATCATCATCTTCATCGTCACCCTCATCCTCATCATCATCATCACCCTCATCGGCATTGTTCATCACCCTCATCCTCACCATCATCATCATCTTCATCGACAGCCTCATCCTCATCATCATCATCATATTCATCATCCTCCTCATCATCACCATCATCCTCCTCATCATCTTCATCATCACCCTCATTCTCATCATCATCATCACCCTCATCCTCATCATCATCAACCTCGATCCTCATCATCATCGTTCATCACCCACCCTCATCGGCATTGTTCCATGGTCATCATCATCATCATTGTCATCATCATCATGGTCATCATCTTCATCGACAGCCTCATCCTCAACATCATCAGCATCCTCATCATCATCATCATCATAATCCTCATCCTCATCATCATCACGTTCATCACCCTCATCCTCATCATCATCATCATCATCATCATCATCATTGTCATCATCATCATGGTCATCATCTTCATCGACACCCTCATCGTCAACATCATCATAATCCGCATCCTCATCATCATCACGTTCATCACCCTCATCCTCATCATTATCATCATCATCATCATCATCATCATTGTCATCATCATCATCATGGTCATCATCTTCACCCTCATCCTCCTCCTCCTCCTCATCATCATCATCCTCATCTTCATCATCTTCATCAATACCCTCATCCTCAACATCATCAACATCCTCATCATCACCATCATCATCATCATAATCCTCATCCTCATCATCGTCCTCATCATCATCATCATCATCACCCTCATCATCATCATCATCCTCATCCTCATCATCATCACCCTCATCCTCATCATCATCATCATGGTCATCATCATCATCATCATCACCCTCATCCTCATCATCATCATGATTGTCATCATCCTCCTCATCATCACCATCATTGTTCACCATCCTCGTCGTCATCATCATCATCATCATCCTCATCCTCATCAAAATACTCATCATCATCATAATCCTCATCCTCATCATCATCACCCTCATCCTCATCATCATTATCATCATCATCATCATCATCATCATCATCATCATCATCATCACCCTCATCCTCATCATCATCATCATTGTCATCATCCTCCTCATCATCACCATCATTGTTCACCATCATCTTCATCATTGTCATCATCCTCATCATCATCACCATCCTCATCCTCATCATCATCATCATCACCATCCTCGTCATCATCATCATCATCATCCCTCATCGTCCTCATCATCACCATCATTGTTCACCATCATCTTCATTGTCACCCTCATCCTCATCATCACCATCATTGTTCACCATCATCTTCATCATCACCCTTATCCTCATCATCATCTTCGTCACCATCACCCTCATCCTCATCATCACCATCAACCTCATCCTCATCATCCTCATCATAGTCATCATCATCCTCATCATCACCATCACCCTCATCCTCATCATCATCATCATGGTCATCATCATCATCATCCTCATCCTTATCATCATCCTCATCCTCATCATCATTGTTCATCAGACTCATCCTCACCATCATCAACACCCTCATCCTCATCATCATCGACACCCTCACCCTCATCCTCATCATCATTGACACCCTCACCCTCATCCTCATCCTCATCGACACCCTCACCCTCATACTCATCATCATCATGCTCATGGACACCCTCAATGTTCATCACCCTCATCCTCATCATATCTAGATAAATGTAAATTACACATTTTCATTGAGCACTAAATCGCATATGCGATATATCGGGAACGCATTATGGAAAACCCTTTCCCTTCATTAAAAAGATGGAATTCAATATCGCATAGGTGATATATCGGAGGTGCGTTATATCGCATATGCGATATATGTTTTTATAGAAAATGTAGGGTGGAGT
>LPNX011055856.1:341153-407154 GCA_001517045.1 Pseudotsuga menziesii | reverse complement strand
AAATTTGTTCAAAATAATTATAAAAACAATGAAATTATGAAAAAAATTAAAGAATGGAAGGCTAAATGAAAAGGATTGAACTAGCATTTACCTGCCATTAGAACAATCCACCTCGAACTCGACCTTGACCTCGACCTTGAAAAGGTAAAACGCAAATCGCACTTGAGCTATTTCACTCCTGCATTTTTTTGCTGTCCCGATCCTGTGAAAATGAGATTTGAGGGGTTTGCAGCCTCTGTTTTTTTTCTTTTTCTTTTGAATATCGCATGTACGATATATCCCATATGCGATATATCACATATGCGATATATCGCACTTGTGATATATATCACATATGCGATATTGAAAAGTAAGGAACTACGGTTTTTTTTTAACTAAGTGTATGTTGTCTCATGGGAAGTGCATCCCTCTTGTGCTTGCTTCTATCATACCTTGGATGATTATGCTTCCATTCAATGATGGTGTATTCATTTCAATTAGGGACTTTAAAGGCATTTGTGTTGATTTTAGTGTATTATTTTTGAAATTGGACAATTTTTGAAATTGGCACTTTTGCAATTGCTCCATTAGTGATTAGTTTTCTCTTTCATCTTTCCTTAGTTCACATAGAGAACTAATAAGTTCTTCCTCTAGATATACTTATTCTTCGGTTTCAAAGTCTAGTTTATCTTTGGAGACTTTGCTTTTTCTCTCAATGGCTTCATCATTTGTTTTGGGTTGTACCTCATTTTATTGACAGAGTTTCTTTTGAATAAAGATAGTTGATATATTCTCCCAGAGCTATGTAGTTTAATTCCATTGTCCCATTTTGTTCTTCTCACAATATGATAGGCCATTCAAAATTGCATTCATTTTCTTTGGATTGTTTTTGTGTAGATTATTTGTTATTGAACCTTTTGGTTGATTCTTTGGATTTGTGTATCCATTATCAACTACACTCCAAATGTCAAGCTCAAAAACTTGCATATATGCCTCTATTCTTATGCTCCATGGTACATAATCTATTCCATTTAAAAAGGGAACTTTTTTAGGATATACTAATTGAAAATCCATGAGTATTGTCTTGATTATGACTTTTATGATACTAAATTTTATTTGTTAAGAAGTATGGGAAAATTGTTTCTTCCCATACTTATTTAACATCCTAGAACTAATTTTTGAATTATGGGTTAGCAGAATTTTCCTTAGCTCTTCAACGTATTATGTAACCAAATTGATTATTTACGTTTATTATAGCAGAATTTTCCTTAGCACTTCAACGTATTATGCAACCAAATTGATTATTTACATTTATTAGATTGTTTTGGAATGTTTTGGATGCATTGAACGAGCATGTCATTGGTCCTCAATTCATTTGTTGAAGTTTACACTCCAATTCATCCTTTCAATTCTTAGGTGGAATTTGCAATCCAATCGACCATATTGTCATCAGTATCTAGTAGTGATGTGTGTGACCAAAGCACACACATTCACTAGTATCTCGAAGTTAATAATGCAAGTGAAAGGGAAAGCATACCATATTTTTCCATTTCTCATTTCGATCATGGGTAAACTATTAGAACAATGTGACTGCATGCCCAAAGAATAATCGGCGTGGAAGAAGTAGTTTCCCAAATAAAAAAAATTATGTAGTTGACAAAGGAAGTTTATTCAATAATCATGGGATGGTAGAGGAATCTATCTCCCTCTTTTTTCATATAAAAAAATCTACTACTACATTCTCTTTACTTTTTCTATACATGATACAATAATCATACCAAGCATCTTAGTAACCCATTCTATTTCTCTGGGAATGATTATTCCTACAAGAAACACTTCAAGCAATGATCATAAATATTTATATAGAAAAAATAATTAATCATTTATGAACATTGAGAATTAATAGCTTTAATGATGGCCAACATCTCTTTGTCATATGTGTTCTTTTTCAAATTATTATTACCGAATTATTTGTTAGTGAAGAGAAGGGGATGTCCTTTCGTTAAAATATGTTATATTCCTTTTCCCAAAGTATCGCATTCTCAAACAATATACTTGTGTAAAATTTAGGAATTTGTACACATGGAATCCTTTAAGAGTAAAAAGGATCTCTCAACACACTTAGTTCATACGAAGGCATTATTTTCTTAGTAGGGTTGTTAAGGAAGAAACAATTTTCCCATACTTCTTAACAAATAAAATTTAGTATCATATAAGTCATAATCAAGACAATACAAAACGCATATGCGTGCGATATATCGCATATGTGTTTTGCAAATCTTGAATATCGCACTTGCAATATATCGCATATGCATTTTGTAAATGTTGCATATCGCATAAGCGATATATCGTATATGCGATATTTAACATTACAATACGCATATGCGATACATTTCCACGAACCTTAGCCTTGTGTTTGGGCTCGGGTTATTCCGAACATACCATCAATAACGCATATGCGTTCTTGATTTGCACTTCGAAAGTGCATTTCTGATTTCCTAAGTGGCACCAAAAAGTGGAACCAACTTCGTGCAACTGCCCTTATATCTTAATTTTAATAAAAAATAATAAGACTAAATGATGTCTCGTGTACAAATATCATATTTTGTGTATATGGACATTGTTTGTGTCAAATTGTTTCATTTTTCTTATATATATCAACCGTGACAATTCCATGCCCACTTACCATGGTTTGTTATAGTGTTCATGGTGTACATCCGTGGTTTATTAAAGTCATTTATGGTTAACCAAAGAAATCCATGATTAACTAAAGTCAAGCCTTAGTCTCTAATGTCAACCATTGATGACTTTGGCCAAACTAAAGTCAAGCATGGTTGACCAAAGTAAGCCATGGTTCGCTATAGTATCTGATATATGCCGACACAACCAAATATGTGACAATAATAATGTGACATTCGGCGTTCTTTAAGGGTTAAGTCACGTTGTGATGTTTATCAAGTGTTACATTGCATTGCGATTTTCATCAAGGGTTATGTTGCATTATGACATTAGTAAGGGTTTACACTACTTTGAAACAATACCCAAGATATGAGACATTAATAACGTGACACTCAATATTTAGGAAATTTCATGTCACATTGTAAACTATGACCATGTGGCTTACTACAGACAACAGTGGTTAACCAAGGTCAAGTTAAAGTAAAGCATTGTTAACCAAAGTAAAAAAAGACACATTAATAATGTGACATTTCGCGTTCATCAAGTGATATGTCACATTGCGATGTTTATCAAGGGTTCCATTGTATTATGATTTTAATCGAGTATTATGTCACATTTTGACATTTGTTAAGGGTTATGCTGCATTGCGATAATACCCAATATGTGACACAATAATAATGTGGCATTCGATGTTAAAGAAACTTCATCTCACTTTGTGAAGAATGGCCATGTGTTCACTAAAGTTAACCATGTTTTAACCAAAGTGACCCGTGATTAACTAAAGTCAAGCCTTAGTTGCTAAAGTAAACCATTGCTGACTTTGGCCAAAATAAAGTCAAGTATCGTTCACCAAATTCATCCATGGTTCGCTACAGTCTCTCATATATGCCGTCACAGCCAAAGATGTGGAAAGTCACAGCCAAAATAAAAAAATAGAAGCAAGTAAAAAAATCCTAAGGAAAGCATCTTTCTAGTGTGGTAAAGAAGTAAATCACCTTGAACATTAAAGAATAGTGTCAAGCAGAAGTCATAGACCACATTGGACCTGCTACCCCTCAAAATGCATCTGTAGTTTGAGACAACCTTTCCATCTATACAATGATGAGGATGTGTATCTATGGAAGACGCTCTACCACATATTTTATTGGTTGATGCTAATTATCAAGAGTTTCAACTAGAGGGAGTAACAACCATGTAGTGCAATATCACGTAGGTTAATGTGGAGGTATACAGATGGAATATTTAATAAAGATTAATTGTATCTAGAGTAGTGAGGTACTTACAAACTAGTAAGAAGGAGATGTTGTCAAGTTTGTCACATTAGTCACATCACGTAAAACGTTTGTCACATTAGTGAGGTTATGTAACTTACGTTAATGAGGTTACCTAACATAACTTTCCCATGTTAAGTTATAACTTATCAAAAATAAAAGTTTGAGCAAAAAACACAAAATATTTTCCACTTAGCAAGTCTTTATGATAAGCACTGCGCTTTTGAACCCATTAATAGATTGGAAACTATAGACCAAAATGGAAAATATTACTATTAACTACAGTTTAATGGTACTTTTAAAAACTATCGGTTAATATGTTTTGTAACTATGCCAATTTCCCGTCAATTTTATTGTGTGCATGTTAGGAAGGTTAAAATCACCAAGATGTGCATGGAATGCTCGATCATGCATACAGTGTACACTCAGACGCCACACAGTAAAGTAATTTAATGGATATTAAGGAGATATTTTAGCAATTATTTGTTAAAGGCATGGTAACTATTGGTGATAATGATCAAACTTTTATGCATCATCAATGATCTAAGACGACATATTACACATAGCACCATTGAAGTTTCACTCTACTTAACAGCAGAAGCTCTGGAAATGAGCCAATCCTTAGTCACTAAAGTCAACCATGGTTGAGTTTGGCCAAACTAAAGTCCATCAAGGTTGACAAAAGTTGGATATTGCTCGCTATAGTCTCCAATATATGTCAACACAGCCAAGGATGCGACACATTAACAATGTGACATTTATTTTTTCTCAAGGGTTGTGTTCCATTACGATGTTCATCAAGGTTTATGTTGCATTGCAACATCAGTCAAGGGTTAAGCTACATTGCGATGATGCCCAAAATGTGACACATTAATAAGGTGACATTTGGTGTTCGTTGAGTGTTATGTCGCATTGTAATGTTTATCAAGGGTTCCATTGCATTGTGACGTTCATTAAGTGTTATGTCACATTGCAACATTGCTCAAGGGTTATACCAGATTTGGACAATGCCTAATATGTGACACATTAATAATGTGACATTCGATTCTCAAGAGGTTTCATGTCGTATTGTGAAGTATGGTTACGTTTTTCACTAAAGTTAACCATGGTTTATTAAAGTCATTTATGGTTAACCAAAGTGAGCTGTGATTAACTAAATTCAAGCCTTAGTTGCTAAAGTAAACCATTGCTAACTCTGGCCAAACTAAAGTCAAGCATGGTTGACCAAAGTGAGCCATGGTTCGCTACAGTCTCTCATATATGTCGACACAACCAAATATGTGGAACAATAAAATAAATAGAAGCAAGTAAAAAAAATGTAAGAGGTCGAAATAGAACCAAGTAAAAAACATCCTAAGGAAAGCATCTTTCTAGTGTGGTAAAGAAGTAAATCACCTTGAACATCAAAGAATAGCCTCAAGTAGAAGTCATAGGCCACATTGGACCTGCTACCCCTCAAAATGCATGTGTAGTTTGGGACAACCTTTCCATCTGTACAATGATGAGGATGTGTATCTATGGAAGATGCTCTACCACATATTTTGTTGGCTGATGCTAATTATCAAGAGTTTCAACTAGAGGGAGTAACATGTACAACCATGTAGTGCAATATCATGTAGGTTAACATGGAGGTATACAGATGGAATATTTAATAAAGATTAATTGTATCTAGAGTAGCGAGGTACTTACAAAGTAGTAAGAAGGAGATATTCTCAATTTTGTTACATTAGTCATGTCACGTAAAAAGTTTGTCACATTAGTGAGGTTATGTAACTCACATTAATGAGGTTACCTAACATAACTTTCCCATGTTAAGTTATAACTTATCAAAAATAAAATTTTGAGAAAAAAACACACAATATTTTCTACTTAGCAAGTCTTTATGATAAGAACTACAATTTTGAACCCATTAATAGATTTGAAACTATAGACAAAAATGGAAAATATTACTATTAACTACGATTTAATGATACTTTTAAAAACTATCGGTTAATATGTTTTTTTAACTATGACAATTTCCTGTCAATTTTATTGTGTGTATGTTAGGCAGGTTAAAATCACCAAGATGTGCATGGAATGGTCGATCATACATACAATGTACACTCAGACGCCACATAGAAAACTAATTTCATGGATATTAAGGAGATATTTTAGCAATTATTTGTTAAAGGAATGGTAACTATTGGTGATAATGATCAAACTTGTATGCTTCATGAATCATCTAAGACGATGTATTACACATAGCACCATTGAAGTATCACTCTAATTAATAGCAGAAGCTCTGGAAATGAGTCAATCCTTAGTCACTAATGTCAACCATGGTTCACTTGTGCCAAACTAAAGTCCATCAAGGTTGATGAAATTCCTCTATGGCTCGCTATAGTCTCCAATATATGTCAACACAGCCAAGGATGCGACACATTTACAATGTGACATTTATTTTTTTATCAAGGTTTGTGTTCCATTACGATGTTCATCAAGTTTTATGTTGCATTGCAACATCGGTCAAGGGTTATGCTGCATTGCGACGATGCCCAAAATGTGACATTTGGCATTCATTAAGTGTTATGTCACATTGTAATGTTTATCAAGGGTTATACCACATTGGGACAATACTCAATATGTGACACATTAATAATGTGACATTCGATGCTTCAGAGGTTTCATGTCGTATTGTGAAGTATGGTTACGTGTTTCACTAAAGTCTACCATCGTTAACTATAGTCAAATTAAACTGAAGCATGGTTTACCAAAGTCAACCACAATTAACTACTTCTTTACTACAAGAAGAAAAATATTAGCGACATATTTTAGAATCTTATACAAGTTTGATTAAAGAGACAACCAGGGATTGACTCCTTCTAGACACCATTATCTCTCCTCTTCCTCCAAACGAAGAAGCAAACCCAAGTTAGTAATTAATTATGCCTTTGAGTTGAAATAAATTTTGAAAATTTAAATCAACCGAAATGAGAGTGGCATATGTGGTTAAAGGCATGGAAGACGCAGTGAATATTGGTCTCTTTCTTCTCCACAAATAACAAACAAGGTTGAGGCCATTTGGTGGCCTCAATGAACCTCGACCTTAGACCTTAAGAAATGAACCTCGACCTTAGACTTTAAGAAATTGGATTTTCTTTAGGTTTAATAAATTCAAACTTAAGATAAATCTATATTAGTAATCAACATAATAAAGTATGAGATATAAAGATGACCTATTTTTAAAAAAAATATTAGTTATATCTTAGTGGATTTGCATAGAGTATACACAGAAAGACATGGGGGTTCACACGATGTAGACAATTTTTTTTAACCCATTAATATATTGGAAAGTATATAACAAAAGATAAAATCTTACTATTAACTAAAGAGACAATCTTACTATTAACTAAGGTTTAATGATACTTTTAAAAACTGTGGGATAATATGTTTGGTAAATATGCCAATTTTCGGTGTCAGGGAGGTGAAAATTACCAACATGTGCCGAGTAGAGTAATTTCACCCTTATTAAGTAGATATTTGAGAAAATATTTGTTAAAAGCATGGTAAATATTGGTGATAATCAGCAAAGGTTTCTTAACCTATCGCGAGGAAGATAGAAATGAACCTCACCTTAAACCTTAAGAAATTGAATTTTCTCTAGATTTAATAAATTAAGTTTAAAACAAATCTATACGAGTAATTAACATAATAACCTATCAACATGAAGATATAATGGCGTGTCCTAATATCTCGATTATAATTATTTCATATAAAATCCCTAGTCGTCGAATTTAAGGTTGCATTTGGTAGGGTTTTCTTTTAATTTGACTTTCTAATACTATTTTAAAGCCAATACTCCATTATCACTATGGGACAAGTTTTATCAGATGTTCACTAACGACGGCAGGGCGGGAATAGGGTCCACGATCACCTTCTCACGAGGATTCAGTAAATTCCACTTGAAATTCATCACAACTTTATGGAGAAAAACAAGGATTTCCATTCCAGCAAATTCAAAGTAAATTCAATGGCAAGGCACATTTGTGACCCTCCTGGTAAAAACATGTACGGAGGAGGCCCCTCTCCCTCAAATATCAATAGATCGAATTTCTCTGGATTCCTAAAACTTTAAGATTTATTGTGGGTCGAATTTACTGTAATTTGTCCAATACATCTCGAGAATGCCAGTAATATTTATTTTCTAGTCTGAATAAAAACATGAATCAAAGCTAGATTTCAGAGAAGGGCTCACGTGCAATCCTTTATCCTTTAGGGATTGTGAATCCACCATATGTAAAATCTTTGATAGCGTTGTGAAATCTTTGATAGGCATCAGTTCTTCGTGAGCAATTCTCCATAAATTTTGAGTTTAAGAAAATGGGATCTCCTAATTATGTCAATGATAATAATCACCTAAATGCCATCATCGCTCCAAACCTCAATGGGGAGCCAAGCCTGCTGGGCCCTTCTCCTCTTCTATCAACCGTTCACGGTTTGCTTTCCACAGCCCGTAGATAATGGTTCATAAGGTGAAAAGGTAGAAATGAATAAAACCATAGGTAGTTATGGTTTTGGGAAATAATGTTTTTGTAATTTGTTTAGATTGCTTTATGAATGAATTTGCTGTTGGGATTCTACAAATCTACATTCATTCAAAAAGTGGAAACTGTGTAACAATATATAACTCGCTTCAAACAGTAAAGAAAGAATGAATATTAACAAAAAAATATTTTTCCACTAAAAAGGCTCATCCATAAATATTTCAGGAATTATCTCCTTAACCTCTCAACATAACCCTCACCTAAAAAAAGTTATAGAATAACTTAAATTTGATGACAGTATCTATCTACAATCCAATCCTAAGATTACCAGCATGTAAACAAATTACAACTAATTATTGTGATAGACGACTGGAAGTGATTAAGAGGGCATTTTCGAACATACCTTTGAGTTGTTCTTTCATAGTAGTGAGGGATTTCTGCCAAAAATTTAAGCAGCACATTCAAATTTGAGCTACTGTTGTCATGAACTGCAAATAAAAGTGGAAGATGTTGTCTTTAATCTCAACTTGTGTGAGAGATTCACCTTTCTCACCGACATTAGAGAGCAAGAATGACAATAGATCATGTTCGCGTGAAGCCTTACCCTCCTCGAGTGCAAACATTCTCTTCTTTACAACCCCGTCAAGTGGTTAGTGAATGGCATTAGCTACATGTGTATCCTTGTTATATCGTGTACCAGGTAGATCGATGAGAAAATGCAATAATCCTTTCAACAACACCATACAATGATGTGAAAGTCTTGCTAACTCGTCATGATTTTTTTATGTTTGGGCATTGAGCAAAACCCTAAGCTGAGGCCATCCATCTACATAGGGATCTGTAACATCCCTCCTACATGCATTGGATATTTTTTATTTTGAATATATTGTACTTGCTTCTGGTGAGAATCTCAAGGCCAAGGCCCCACCAGAAGCAAAACCGTGCGGCCTATATGAGTTAATTACCTCAATGAAAAGAAGAAGAAAAAAAAAACCTAAGTGACTTAAAGACACTGACACAACTAGAGATGGGAAACTAAAGTCCACTACGACAAAAAATAGATGGTTTGGGAGCCATAATATATCCCTCAGTACGCAACCCAAAAGAGGAGAGCGTAAGTGAGAAACCCTAGTCCCTTGCAAAAATCTGTTAGGTGAAAATTCAATAACGCAAAGGGGTTGACAAACCTTTGTGCGACAAGAACTAGGATGGTGGACGAACTCCACTAAGGGATCAGAAAAAGGGGTTAGAAAAACTATAAATATATGTGATAATAACTATCCATCTATTAAAGGAAATGACAAATCTAAGTCTTTATAAAAAGACAATTATATGAAGTCTATCTATGATAGATTTAAGCCGTTATAAAGGAAACGGAGTATTATGAAATGAAGTATATCATAAGAAGGAAAAAAGAAGTTAATCTTATATATATATTCCAAGAACATCTTAAAGTATTTTTATAACGAAGAAATAAAAACATTTATGCATAAGGATTATGTTATATATATATGAGGAAAAAGGGCCATTATACATACACGCCATGTAAAAGAACCTATGTGTATTTTGGTGTTGGCAAATGCATATATATATATATATATAGATATAGATATAGATATAGATATATATATACAAATATTGGGAGAACTAAAATTATTCGAGAGGTATATCAATTTCTTCTCTAAGAAGATATTTTTTTCCACTAGGGACGAGTTGTAATGGTACATTTTCCATGGAGAAAATCTTGGAATAAATCTTGGGAATTGATTTTTCCTAATAAGGACTCTACACGACCTTTTCGCCACTTGTCCTTGAAAGAGAAAAGACTGGACAATCGACCAGTTATTTGGCATCCTTTGGAAAGACTAGAGAGCTATTTTAAGGAGAGCACTTGGAGGAGAAGGGAGCGCAGCGCTGAGCATCAATTTCAATGATTTTTGAAAGATCTCCGCGTTTTGGTGGAGCTTGGTGAGCTTTTCTATTTGATGCACATGGAGAAGAGGATCACTACCTCGTGAGGGGATGGACCTCTGCAAAATGAGCAGAGCATTTTATTCTACACGGAGGAGGAATACCAATCATGTTGGAACCAAGGAATCGCCTCTGCATGTGAAGGAGGTAATCCCTTTTTTTAAAAATTGTTGGCATCTTGTTTCTCCCACGAATGAGGGGATCTAGATTTGTGGGCGAGATAAATTGTTGGTTTTTCTTTTATTCGCTATGGGAATAAATGAATTTGAAACTCCTTGGGGTGTGCCGGCATTTTTTTTATTTTCTAAGAACGTTTGTACGAACCTGTGTGTGTGAGTTCCATTCCGAACCACTTTGTTGGCCATTTTTAAAGCCCAAGTTACTTGTTTTAATGTCATAAATGTTCAAATCATGGCAGACTGATAGAACGATTGCTCTTGTGTTTGGGAGCCGGCCATTTTGGGACTATGTTGTAATTTTTTTTTTTAACCCAATCCACTTCCCTTGGTTTATACAGCAAACGTGTGGGTCCTCAAGGGTCGCAGGAGCCCATTGCGATTTTAACATCAAATGGTTCTGCA
Source organism: Pseudotsuga menziesii (assembly GCA_001517045.1). Classification (NCBI taxonomy): domain Eukaryota; kingdom Viridiplantae; phylum Streptophyta; class Pinopsida; order Pinales; family Pinaceae; genus Pseudotsuga; species Pseudotsuga menziesii. The sequence continues at coordinate 396,150 of LPNX011055856.1, read as the reverse complement.
CTAAATTTTTTTATCGCTTAGACTTTTACCTTTTAAATCTCAGGTGTTCAAATCTACCTCATCTACATCTAACCCCGAAGCAGTCCATGCGATCTACTTTAGATCTGGATAGCCTTCCATTCTGCATGGAACGATATCCTCTGATTGTTGTTTTCATGGACGAGCGATTTATTTCTTGGGTTTCCAGGTCAGATCCCGAGTCTTTCAGGATCATAAAAAGATTCAAATTTTGTTTCCTTCTATGCAGGTTTGATTCGATTGCTTAGTGTAGTGGCAATTTTAACTTTGCTTTATCCCCTAGTTTTCTTTTGGAACCAGATACTTGACCGTATTACGATCTACTCTAGTTCATGTGATTTTCTTTAACATGGATCCAAATGCATCCTGAGTAAATTGGGCATTCTATTATGATCTGAATTTTCCTTGTACCTGAAATTTCCTTATAAGTTCCACAATGATATAGGAACATAGATTTCAAGAAGACCTAAATGATGGTGTTTTAATGTCATGATTTTTATATATACATGATAATCCTTTTAAGTACGGTATCGATCCATGCATCGAATCCTTTATCATTAAATTGTGGCCTTAAGGGAAGGGACAATCTTTAGTTACTATGTGTTCTGACTTATCAGAGATCACTGCGGTGGTGGTGGTAAGCCACGGATCGTGAAGTTGACCTTTACTAGAGTTAGGGGATTAAGTCTTTAAAAGAAGAGACCTCTCTTTTTAACCAAATATGACAACAAGCCATCTCCATACATAAATGGGCTATTGTTCTTTAATATATAGATTAATTGAAACTCATCATACTTTGGAATTTCGTTCTCCCTGGTTGGAGAGCATGATCGAGCTCCATGAGCTCCATGTTATCATGGTTTTAGAAGTTAGTATGATAATTGTATGTTATTTGTCTCTTGTTAAAAAGGAAGGCCTTTCTATAAGGAAGATCTATGATTAGAAAAGATGTTCTATGAAAACGGGATGGAAGAAATAGATTATAGCTAGTGTACTACAGATTATAATCCCTTTGAAAATAAATTAATAAAAACTTAGCAGATTTGGTGGACGTAACCCCCAGGGTGGGGTGAACCACCTATATTGGAGTCTCTCTTAATTGTGTTTAAAAGTCTTGACGTCTCTCTTGTTTTATGCCTAAATGTCTTCTTTTTCTGGTATTACTGGTGTACTTATCATATTGCACTTTAACCTTACAAATTGATTAATTTGGACAATGATAATCAACGAATGTATGGTTGCATTAATTACTTTCGTCTCCACACTAGGACACATGCAAAAGCACCCTGGAAGTAAAATACTTGTGTACCACGTACCCTAAAGTATAAATGGTAATGCATTGAAGTTACGCTAAGATGACTAGTATATTGTTGATGGAAAGTTGTCAAGTTGTGTTATGATTAAGAATGGAAGTATGTCTTTTATGTTGCATTGGTTAGAAATGAATAGTCTTTTTAAGAGACTTAAGAGATGGTAGATCTCCATCTAGGCATCAGGAGGATAAGCAAATTTATGAATAAATACCCAATGTTTGAAATAGCAAGTTCTATTACTTAAGAGACTCTGGGGTTAGTCGTAGAGCCCTTATAATCTTAAAATATGATTAAGGAATTAAAGTATGTAAAACAATAATGATAGTTGGAATATTTCTATAAGTAGTGCTTTATTGAGGTCAAACTTAGTCACATAGGGCATGAATGAAACTAGATCACAAGGCCTTATGTTATCATTAAGAATTGCATAGTAAGCTTAAGTGAAGATGAATCCTTCAATGGAAAATACAATATAAGGGACTCCTAGGAAAATCATAAAAGACACTGCCATAGATTTAGATTTCTTGTATAAATATCGGTGTTATGATTAACTAACAAGGTTGAAGGTACATCCGGATCAATAACACAGTTTATTAAATTTCCCTAAAAGAAAATTCAAGCTTGTTATCTATGGGGTGTGACATCCATATCGTTAGGAGAAGGTTAATGTAGATGCAAATGTGGTTAAAAGAACCTTGGAGGATGATATCCAATGACAGGTTAGATGCTACACCTAAGTATTTCGCCATTGAGGGGAATTATGTAATCATGTGACCACTAGAAGGCATAATAGGCATGTTTGGTTTATGTTACCTAGTAATTGGATGATAATATGCATGTTTGGGTTATGTTACACAGTAAATTCGATGTTGATTTGCATGCTTGTTTATTTTTAAGGAGGATGAATGTAACTTATCGAATGATTGTTTACTATGCGTGTAGTTTGGACATGCTTCATTGAAACGTCATGTAAAGCTTGACACTAACATGATTGACTCATTTTTTAGTATCAGTGAAAATCTTTGAAAAAATTTACCCTTCTTTACACTTTAATGGAATCGAGGTACAAGGGGTACATTACAGATGGTATCAAAGTGAGAGTTGAAACACTTGGGCCTAATTGGGCTGAAAATATTCCTACACATTTTGTTTTGGAACTACATGTCTACTGACCTTTGGAGTTGTGCAGGGGAAGGTGGAACTTTAGCTCAAAATCACAACTAAGATGACCCATTACCTTGTCAGATCAATGTGAGGCCTGAGCATGTAAGTACCCAAGTATTTGGTTATTCCCTTGATCACTCACGAATATGTTTACAAATAGCTAAGACGATTGCTTCGTCTCTATTTTGAGTTGCACCAATAAACTGTAATGGGTTGTAGAAGCCTTCTTGGACAACTCATGGTCAACGAAAGTACTATAGTAGTTCCAATTATAATAGTAATGTGGGATTGAAAATTCATAATTGAATTGGTCGTTAATGACTTGATATATGTTAAAAGAATCCCGTGTAGAAAATTTTTGATAGGTTACGTTGTAAAACACAGTAAATAATGTTGTTAAAAAAACTAGCATTGAAAGGGTTACCTAATTACCTAAAGACCTAATGCAAATTGAATATTGATTATAAGTCTTCTGGACTTAATTAGGGGTTCATTATTTATAAATGGAAGTAGCTCATGAGAGTATACACCAATGTCGTAGAGGTATCAGGTGAAGGATTATGGTTATAGGTATATAAACTACATACATAACTTACCCGAATCCCTTAAGGATAGCAAGGAAGCTATTACAAGGGAAACCTGATAAGATGATCATTTAGGAGCAATTGTATGAGATTAGCTGCAAAACTATCACGTATAGTAAAAAGGTTTAAGTACAAGGTAAGTAATGCTAAAAAAATATGTTGTGCTGTCAAGACTATACGAGTACAAATTTTATTACATAAATGTTAGAAATACTAACATTTGAAGCACCTCTTTACACTTGGGGTTTCATGCAAACCATGAACAAATAAATTGCACAAAATCATATGGAAGATCTACTCATAGTAACATTTTGGGTGGTTTGATGACAACCATGTCATCCATCTAAAACTAGGCTTATCTTACCTTGAAAGGCTTGTTTCCTATGTAATCTGTTTGGACATTAACACTGTTGAAGAATTGCTTTTGTTCGAGTATATAAAGCTTGAAAGTGAATGTCGTCAGTCCTCCAACAACTTTGCACTTAACATTGGTATCATTTGCTTCAGATCTAAGTTCATTGCCTATTGAAATTTGGTTGATAACATTGACAGTAAACGTTGATTATGATGGGTTGCTGCTGATATATGTAATCCATTGACCTTTTGGTTGGATATTTAGATTGACATCCTTATTTGGCTTCCAAATTTAATCGATTACATAGGCGTCAATTCTGAATTTGTTGCTGAAATAATATTAATTGAAATCTGATTATTGGTGAGCTTTCCTTTGACACTTATTCTCCTCCCTTGCGATTTGAATACTAAGGATCTAATTTAATGCTTAAGGAAGGTTTGACACATTTCTTCACAGGGTAGTAAAATGAAGGATTGAAAGTTGATAATGATTTTGTTGTTATAAATCCATTAATAGAGATATTGAAGTTTTGTGTTTTTAGACCATGTTGCTTGTTCACTAAAGTGATGTATTTAAATACAAGTCGAACCCTATCTCTTTATGTTCATGATAGTGTTGGATTGAGCGTTGAAATCCTTAAAGAGATAGATTGGTGAACTTACTTCTCGATCCTTGTTGATCTCACTAGGGCTATTTTGGATATTGGTGAATGATGTTATACATATTGAAAAGTCTTTGTATAGTTACAATTACTAGCTTCATAATTGTTAATGAATTTTTAGAATCATGCTCTTATTGGTGAATGTTCTAGAATTGGTTCCTTGTGCTTGGATTAGAATTTTGATTTTTAACTATCTTATGTTTTGATTAACTCATGGATGATACTTTTATTTTGGGTATTGATCTAGTAGCCAAATAGACTATTTGTTGGAATGGATGCTTATTGTTATCATATGTCTATTTGTAGATTCTAGTAAGAACCCTAAAATTGATTCTATTGCTAGATTGAAGGATCTTGTTGGTAATCTTGTGATTTGAGAATTGGATAGCATTGTTGTTGCTTGGGTCATATTGAGATTGGCAATTTAAGAGCTTATATGGATTTGATTATCTAAATATATTGATATTGAAAATAAGTGATTTGATGAATGTTGTATAATGTTATATGCTAACATGGCAGGATATGCCAGGAACACTATCAGTCAGAGTTGACTGTTAGGAAAAAAGTATTTGGTGCCGTAAATTAATGAGGTTAAGTATGGGTGATTTTTTACTTATTATAATTGTCGAATCTCAAATTTTATAACCAAGGACTAACTATGGATGATGTTGCTTACATACTAACATTGCAGGCTTCACCAAGATTATGACCATTGCTACAATCAATGTACATTATGGTATATAAATCCACCTGCGTATGTAAGTTGCCCTCAATTACTTAGAAATGAGTAAGAAGTAATGTCTCTAGATGATTTACAAGGTTATACAACTCAGAAATAATGATTAAATTATTAATTAACTTTTGGATTCTCAATGAATGCTTTGACTGACCATGTAGCCAATTCACGAATCGGGACAATGACAGTAAGTCATGCTGAGCACCAATGAGTGTGCGTTATGAATAGTCAAAGATTGAATACTAAAATACGAACAAGGAAAAAAAAATTCTGAATGCCATGGGAGCACCATGGTGTTAGGCAAGTGATTGTCGCATGAGCACATTGGTGTTAGCCATATATGTTGCAGGAGCACAATGGTGTTAGACAAGTGATTGCCGCGTGAGCACATTGGTGTTAGGCATATGGTGTGGCAAAAAGACCTAGGAAAAATTGGACATCTGGGAGACAGGACGCTATTTGATGTCATTGAGGGGAAAACTTTTAACTAGTGGTTAAAAGGGAGAGTGACCTCAGAAACTGTTGTAAGTCCACACAAGAATGGAAAAGAAATTCAAAGATGTTTGGAAAACATAACGAATGAAAAACATGTGAACAAATTTGTAGAACTGTTACATGCTTAATGTAAAATATGAAGGAAGGATCCTTCCTCAGGTCAAGGATGACATAACTATCCAAAGGTTGCACCAACCCCCAAAAGGATAGTACTTATATTTTAATGATGAATAAATTGTGTTATGAAAATAATTGGGTATTATGATACCAAAACAAACTAGAAAGGATCCTGTAAACTACAAATTTCTACAATGCAAAAGAGATTGATGGCTTATGTTTAAAGTTGAATTATAATTTTACACATGATATACTGACGAAAATTGGGCTAGACTCGAGTTTGTTTCATGAAAACTGCAGGCCTTGAACGATGGCGAATTGAGAAGACACGGAAATATCACGGGGATCAGAATAAAAAAGACGAAAACAAGAAAGGACGACAGGATGGAAGAAGAAAATTGGTGGAAAAACAAGAACACTGAGGACGGTGTTATTTTTAAGGGGGGAAGGATGTAAAATCCCTCTTACATGCCTTGGATGTTTTGTATTTCGAATATATTGTACTTGTTTCTGGTGAGGATCTCAAGGCTAAGGCCCCACCAGAAGCAAAACCGTGTGGCCTATATGAGTTAATTACCTCAATGAAAAGAAAAAAAGAAAAAAAAGAACCTAGGTGACTTAAAGACACTGACACAACTAGAGATGGGAAACTAAAGTCCACTATGGAAAAAAATGGATGGTTTGGGAGCCATAATATATCCCTCAGTATGCAACCCAAAAGAGGAGAGCATAAGTGAAAAACACTAGTCCCCTGCAAAAATCTGTTAGGCGAAAATTCAATAACACAAAGGGGCTGACAAACCTTTATGCAACAAGAACTAGGATGGTGGATGGACTCCACTAAGGGATCAAAAAAAGGGGTTAGAAAAACTATAGATATATGTGATAATAACTATCCGTCTATTAAAGGAAATGACAGATCTAATTCTTTATAAAAAGACAATTATATGAAGTCTATCTATGATAGATTTAAGCCGTTATAAAGGAAACAGAGTATTATGATATAAAGTATATCATAAGAAGAAGAAAATATGTTGATCTTATATATATATATTCCAAGAACATCTTAAAGTATTATGCATAAGGATTATGTTATATATATATATATATATATATATATATATAAGGAAAAACGGCCATTATACATACACACCATGTAAAAGAACCTATTTGTACTTTGGTGTTGGCACATGCAAATATATTATATATATTATATATATATATATATACAAATATTGGGAGAACTAAAATTATTTGAGAGGTATATCAATTTCTTCTCTAAGAAGATAATTTTTTCCACTAGGGAAGAGTTGTAACGGTACATTTTCCATGGAGAAAATCTTGGAATAAATCTTGGGAATTGATTTTTCCTAATAAGGACTCTGCACGACCTTTTCGCCACTTGTACTTGAAAGAGAAAAAACTAGACAGACGACCAGTTATTCGGCATCTTTTGGAAAGACTAGAGGGCTATTTTAAGGAGAGTGCTTGGAGGAGAAATGGAGCACGACACTGAGCATCAATTTCAATGATTTTTGAAATATCTCTGCGTTTTGATGGAGGTTGGTGAGCTTTTTTGTTTGAAACACATGGAGTAGAGGATCACTACCTCGTGAGGGGACGGACCTCTGCAAAATGAGCAGAGCATTTTCTTCTGCATAAAGGAGGAATACCAATCACGTTGGAACCAAGGAATCACCTCTGCGTGTGAAGGAGGTAATCCCTTTTTTTATAAATTGTTGGCATCTTGGTTCTCCCACAAACGAGGGGATCTGGATTTGTGCGTGAGATAAATTGTTGGTTTTTCTTTTATTCGCTATGGGAATAAAAGAATTTGTGACTCATTGGGGCGTGCCAGCATTCTTTTTTATTTTCTAAGAATGTTCGTAGCAACCTGTGTGTGTGAGTTCCATTTTGAACCACTTTGCTGGCGATTTTTAAACCCCGGGTTGCTTGCTTTAATGTCATAAATGTTCAAATCATGGCAGACTATTAGAATGATTGCTCTTGTGTTTGGAAGCCGACCATTTTGGGACTGTGCTGCAATTGTTTTTTCTTTTAACCCAATCCACTTCCCTTGGTTTATGCAGCAAATGTGTGGGTCCTCAAGGGTCGTAGGAACCCATTGCGATTTTAACATCAAATGGTTTGGCACTAAATTTTTTTTATCGCTTAGATTTTTACCTTTTAGATCTCATGTGTTCAAATCTACCTCATCTACATCTAACCCCGAAGCGGTCCATGCAATCTGCTTTAGATCTGGATAGCCTTCCATTCTGCATGGAACGATATCCTCTGATTGTTGTTTTCATGGACGAGCGATTTGTTTCTTGGGTTGCCAGGTCATATCCCGAGTCTTTTAGGATGGGAAAAAGATGCGATTTTTTTTCCTTCTATGTAGGTTTGATTCGATTTCTTAGTGTAGTGATGATTTTAACTTTGCTTTATCCCCTAGTTTTCTTTTGGAAAGAGATACTTAACAGTATTATGATCTACTCTCGTTCATGTGATTTTCTTTAAGAGGGATTCAAATGCATCCTCAGTACTAGCATGCTAGTATGATCTGAATTTACCTGGTACCTGAAATTTCCTTATAAGTTCCACAATGATATTGGAACATAGATTTCAAGAAGACCTAAATGATGGTGTTTTGATGTCATAATTTTTATATATACATGATAATCCTTTTAAGTACGGTATCGATCCATGCATCGAATCCTTTATCATTAAATTGTGGCCTTAAGAGAAGGGACGATCTTTAGTTACTATGTGTTCTGACTTAATAGAGATCACTGCGGTGGTGGTGGTAAGCCATGGATCGTGAAGTTGACCTTTACTAGAGTTAGGGGATTAAGTCTTTAAGAGAAGAGACCTCTCTTTTTAACCAAATATGACAACAAGCCATCTCTATACATAAATGGGCTATTGTTCTTTAATATATAGATTAATTGAAACTCATCATACTTTGGAATTTCGTTCTCCTTAGTTGGAGAGCATGATCAAGCTCCATGTTATCAAGGTTTTAGAAGTTAGTATGATAATTGTATGTTCTTTGTCTCTTATTAAAAAGGAAGGCCTTGCTATAAGGATGATCTATGATAAAAAAAGATGCTCTATGAACACGAGATGGAAGAAATTGATTATAGCTAGTGTACTGCAAATTGTAATCCCTTTGAAAATAAATTAATAAAAACTTAACATATTTAGTGGACGTAACCCCCGGGGTTGGGTGAACCACGTATATTGGAGTCTCTCTTAATTGTGTTTAAATGTCTTGACGTCTCTCTTGTTTGATGCCTAAATGTCTTCTTTTTCTTGAATTACTAGTGTACTTATCATATTGCGCTTTAACCTTACAAATTGATTAATTTGGACAATGATAATCAACGAATGTATGGTTGCATTAATTACTTTTGTCTCCACACTAGGACACATGCAAAAGCACCCTGGAAGTAAAATACTTGTGTACCACGCACCCTAAGGTATAAATGGTAATGCATTGAAGTTACGCTAAGATGACTAGTATATTGTTGATGGAAGGTTGTCAAGTTGTGTTATGATTAAGAATGGAAGTATGTCTTTTATGTTGCATTGGTTAGAAATGAATAGTCTTTTTAATAGACTTAAGAGATGGTAGATCTCCATCTAGGCATTAGGAGGATAAACAAATTTATGAATAAATACCCAATGTTTGAAATAGCGAGCTCTATTACTTAAGAGACTTTGGGGTTAGTTGTAGAGCCCTTATAATCTTAAAATATGATTAAGGAATTAAAGTATGTAAACCAATAATGATAGTTGGAATATTTCTATAAGTAGTGCTTTATTGAGGTCAAACTTAGTCACATAGGGCATGAATGAAACTAGATCACAAGGCCTTATGTTATCATTAAGAATTGCATAGTAAGCTTAAGTGAAGATGAATCCTTCATTGGAAAATACAATATAAGGGACTCCTAGGAAAATCATAAAAGACACTACCATAGATTTAGATTTCTTGTATAAATATCGGTGTTATGACTAACTAACAAGGTTGAAGGTACATCCGGATCAATAACATAGTTTATTAAATTTCCCTGAAAGAAAATTCAAGCTTGTTATCTATGGGGTGTGGCATCCATATCGTTAGGTGAAGGTTAATGTAGATGCAAATGTGGTTAAAAGAACCTTGGAGGATGATATCCAATGACAAGTTAGATGCTACACCTAAGTATTTCGCCATTGAGGGGAATTACGTAATCATGTGACCACTAGAAGGCATAATAGGCATGTTCGGTTTATGTTACCTAGTAATTGGATGATAATATGCATGTTTGGGTTATGTTACACAGTAAATTCGATGTTGATCTGCATGCTTGTTTATTTTTAAGGAGGATGAATGTAACTTGTCGAATGATTGTTTACTATGCATGTAGTTTGGACATGCTTCATTGAAACGTCATGTAAAGCTTGACACTAACATGATTGACTCATTTTGTAGTATTAGTGAAAATCTTTGAAAAAATTTACCCTTCTTTACACTTTAATGGAATTGAGGTACAAGGAGTACATTACAGGATCCATCCATCTACGTAGAGATTATTGTGTATAATTATATGATACATTATAATATATGCTTATCAAATGGTGAATCAAATTCAAATTTTTGAAAACAGGGATTATTGTGTATAATTATATGTTACATTATAATATATGCTTATCAAACGGTGAATCAAATTCAAATTTGTGAAAAAAAAAGCACTCATCTCCCAATGCGATATTAAAGGGTGATGCTAGGCCGTCACCCCGTGCTGTATCGAATTCAAATTTTATATAACGTTTACATGTTTTGTGAAACCGTCCATTACCAATGTGGAAAAACCTTTTTAGGAAATAAAGTGGTTGAAGAATTTGCTGCAAATGCCGATCCAACTTTTGTTAGAAATGCGGATCCAGCTTTTGTTATAAATAGACGTTTGCAAATCCAGCTTTTTTGTTTTTGTTGGAGATAGACGTTTGCGGGTTCTCTATATTGTTGTTATATTTCTATTGCAGGCGCTTCGTGTGAGTCTATGTCTGTGGTCATGCCTCTCTTTGTCTTGTGTATGTGTTTATGCTGTGTTTTGGAGGATAGATGTTCTTTCAATTTGAAATTGACAGATGGATGTTGACGCTCAACGCAATGGTGGTCTCTTTGTTTACTTGCTTCGATCCTATATACTTTTGTGTTCGAATAGACTCATGGAGGTATTAGTCTCCTCTTCTCAATTTTTGGGTTGTTTTCTTGAATTACTCTGTTTTCTTGGGATGGCTTTTTTGATAACTATCTCAGGAGAATGATGCGGTGGAGTGTGATAAGAGAAAGATTCGGTGGTCTGTGATTATCTCAGACAATAAACGCTCATGATAGGTGTTCTGAATTTTAAATTGGCATACTGATGTTGATGCTCGACGCAATGGAAGTTTCTCTATTTACTCTGTCCTATCTCCCAAATGCATCTCTCGATTTCACTGCCTGGCATTTTGAGATCGCTTCCCCTTATTCCAATCTCACCTGTTTGCTCGACTGCAGTGCACCCATTAACCACTATTCACAAATAGACTGTGCAAATGATACTTACCTAGGATTCAATGATTCCAAAGCCTCTAAGACATGCACGAGAGTTTTTCATGTGCTGATATAGGATGTAGAACCCACCGACTTCACAGGTACCCAGTCTCAAGAAATTAAATTATTACAAACGCGCAGCAAAGGGTTTTGGATTAAATGGGACGAGGGCAAGACTATCAATGATAATTGTAGCTCCTGTCAATCAAGTAATGGGATCTGTGTTATTGTAAAGATGGAACTCATCCCAAGAATTGCTTCACCGGTAGGTGTTTTCTGTAATCTTTGATATTTTTACATTAGATTTGGAAGTCATCGTGCTCAGGAGCTCGTACTCACTGAATTTAATACTCCTGATTGTGAAGAAATAGGCGAAGGCACAGAAAAACTTATTATGATAGGTAATTAATGGTCTCTCTCAGATTTTCAATTCAATATAATGATATTCAACTACTTTGATTACAATCTGATATCTATTTATTGTGACTCAAATTTCAGGCAGTGCCATGCGAGACCTGGCTGCACTTGTAGTTAGAATGGTTGTGGGATTTGGAGTTTGAGCAGGCGAAGATGGGTCATCTGCCAGTTTTCAGCTATAGAGAACTGGAACAGGCCACCAACTATTTCGACAAAAAGAGAGAATTAGGCTATGGGGGTTACAGTAAGGTCCATTTGGGAAAACTTCAAGATGGGCGCAGTGTGGCAGTGAAGAGATTGCATGAGAGTATCTGTAACAGAGTCGAACAATTTATGAATGAGCTCAGAATTCTGTCATCGACAGGCCATTGTAACTTATGTGTTCGAATTGACTCATGCAGGTATTGCTCTTTTGCAGGAATATTCTTTATCGTAATCTCTTAGCTCGGAGAAATTCTTCAGAATTTTAGGAAACGTACCCAACTTAGAGAATTTCTTGAAAAAGCGGATCCAGCTTTTGTTGGAGATATCCGTTAGGCTACTCGAGGTTATGCTTTCGTTGGAGATACATTTTTGCAAATCGTGGTTTTATTGGAAATATACCTTTTAGAGTTCTGTATATTGTTGTAGTATTTTGTATTGAAGCTTTTCATGTGTATGTGTCTTTGTGTTGATATTGTAATATATATGTATTTGTGTCTTGTTAATGTATAACAGATGAGTAGGATATATGTGTTTTGAATTTGATATCCAGAGACACATGTTGATGCTCAAGGAAATGGCGGTTTCTTTTTGAATGATTTTTTATGTGCTCAAATTCACTCATGGAGCTATCAGTAGGCTTCTTGATTGAAGTCACTCATGGAGGTTTCTTGTAGGTATTGATATTTCACTCTACCATGCTCTGCTCTTTTTTATTGAATTGATTCATGGAGGTTTTATTGAAATGACTCTAGGGGGTTTCTTGCAGGTATTACACTACCCTGCTCTTATTCCTTTAAATTGATGTGATTCCTTTGGATGGCTTTGTTTGCAAGGATATCATTTCCTTTGAGGACAAAGATGCACTAAAGTGGGATCAAGGCAAGGCTGGTCACATGGAGATTGTCTCAGACAATAATCACCTCACTACACGCATGCCCCTTTATCCTTATTAGAATATGTCCATTGTTTTTTAGTTACCTATTATAATATTTCCATTATTTTTTAGTTAGTTTTTCAAAGCACAAGGAAAAACTAATGATGATTTTTATTTTAATGTTATTTTATTGTTTACAATATTTACATTAAAATGCAATGTGTTTTTTTATTTTTATTGTTAATTTTGTATATACAATGAGAAGTATATTGAGATAAGTCATTAAAAAAAAGGCTTGTTAAAAATGTATTTAATTTTTTTTAATAAATTATTTAAAAATATATTTATTTTTTTTCAAAAAAATTTAAGTCCAAATGCTTTTGCCTCCTCTTTTTACATTAGTGACATGCAATATGGTTAGATATATTTTTTTGTGCTTCTTAATTGCATTCATTCATTCATTCTCTTTCATTTTAAATCTATGTCGTTTTAATTTTATTGTTATATTATTTTTAGCAATTAAAATTTATAAGAAATTAGTTTATACAACGTTTATATTTAAAGTATTTTATATTTAATTATATTTTTTTAATTTAATATGTAGTGTCTCTTTTCACTCTAAAATATTATACTTTAAAAAGTTGTTAATTAATGTTTTTGATGTCATGTCATGTCATGTTAGATAATGATTGTACTTTGTTCAATTTGATTAATATAGGTTGATGCTAGATAATGTTAAATTAGATGTGTATGGTAGGAGATGTTTACATTTATTAGATTTATATGTTATATGATGTTAGGCAATTCTTAGATGATGTTAGCTAACTTTTAGATGTGGATGTTGGGTGATGTTAGATGATGTTATTACATGTGTATGATGAGGATGTTAGATGATGGTATTACATGTGTATGATTAGGATGTTAGATCATGTTTATGTTTTGTTAGATGATGTTTATGTTTGTTAAATGTGCATGGTGATGATGATGTTAGGAAATTATTGTGTTTTGTTAGATGTAATCATTAGATGTGAATGTTGGATGCATATGTTAGATGACGTTAGGTAATGCTCGTATTGAGTTCGACGTGTATGCTAGATAATGCTAGAAAATGTATAGATGCATGTGTAAGATAATGCTAGGTAATGTATAGATGTGTATGTTTGATGATGTTTGTTTATTAAATAGAGAGAGATATTAGGGGGGATTAGGGGTAGGTGAACAAAGAGTATGGTACGTTGAGAAAGAGAGGGAGGGAGAGCAAGGGGATAGAGAGATATAGGGAGGGAGGGAGAGAAGGAACGGAATAGGGAGAGAGAGAGGGAGGGAGAGAGAGAGGGAGAGTGAGACAGGGAAGGAGGGACAGGGGAGAGAGAGAGAGGGAGGGGGAGGAGAGAGAGGGAGGAGGGAGAGGGAGAGAGAGATTGAGGGGCGAGAGGGAGAGGGAGAGTGAGAGCAAGCGAGATGGAGAGGGGAAGAGGAAAAGGAAAAGAGAGAGGAGCGGGGGGTGTAATATGGGGGATAGAGAGAGAAAGAGAGAAAGTGAGAGTGACATATGGACGGAGAGAGAGAGATAGAGAGAGAGGGGAGACAAGGTAGGGACAAAGTGTGGGAGAGAGAGAGAGAGAGAGAGCTATACAGAGAGCGAGTGAGAGAGAGGGAGGGGGAGATGGGGAGAGTTGGAGAAAAAGTGGGAGAGGGAGAGAGAGGGGGGGAGGAAGAGATGCAAAGGGAGAGAGAGGGAGGGAGGGGGATAGAGATGGAGGGAGTGAAGCAGGTCGAGGGAGAAGGAGAGCATGAGAGAGAAGGCCAAAGAGTGAGAGAGGCAGAGTGAAAGAGAGGGGAGGGAGAGAGAGAGAGAGAGAGAGAGAGGAAGGAAGTGAGAGCTATAGAGAGGGGTGCAGGGAGAGAGAGAGAGAGAGAGAGAGAGAGGAAGGAAGTGAGAGCTATAGAGAGGGGTGCAGGGAGAGAGAGAGAGAGAGAGAGAGAGAGGAAGGAAGTGAGAGATATAGAGAGGGGTACGGGGAGAGAGAGAGAGAGAGGGAGGGACAGAGAGAAAGAGAGAGGGAAGCAAGGAGGGAGGGTGAGAGAGACGCAGAGCGAGAGAGAGAGAGAGAGAGAGAGAGAGAGAGAGAGAGATTGAGAGTTGGAGAGAGATGGAAGGAGAGTGAGTGAGAGAGAGAGAGGGTGGGAGGGAGGCAGAGGGAATTTCTTGAAAAATGGATCCTACTTTTGTTGGAAACAACCCTTACATTAATATGGGTTATGATTTTGTTGGAGATACATGTTTGGAAATCTTGCTTTTTCGAATTCCCTATATGGTTGATGTATTTTGTATTGGATTTTTTTGAGGTAAGGCTATGTCTCTTTATAGTGTATTTGAATTTGTGTTTTGTAGTGTATAAGAGATGAGGAGGATAGATCTGCTTTCAACTTGATATAGACAGACATATGTTGATGCTCAAGGAAATGGAGGTCTCTCTTTGAATGACTTGTTTTTGTGCTCCAATCCACTCATGGAGATATCGCTTGGTTTCTTGATTGAATTGACTCATGGAGGTTTTTTTTTGCAAGTATTTCTCTTTCCCTCTACTGTTCTCTGCTATGTTTGATTGAACTGATTTATGGAGGTTTTATTCAAATAACTCATGGAGATTTCCTTGGGATGGCTTTGTTTGCAAGAATATCATTTGCTTTGTGAAGTGGGATCAAGAGAAAAATCTCGAGGTTGGTCACATCCACATGATCCTAGACAATAAATGACTTGTGTGTCCCTCTACCTATTTAATACATGGCTCTTTTCCTTTTTTTATGGTTGATAATCACCATTCCCATGGTTTTCCCTATTTATTGACCATTAGCATGTTTTTAATAGCGATTTTCCCTAAGAAAAGAATTAGGGTTTCTAAAAATGTTTTTCCATTACCTTTGCCGCTTCCCTCTATGGATCTCCGTCAATGTTTTTCTTGTTTTAATTATCAATGATATCCTTCTTCCTTCTAGTACTCGAGTGAAGCCAACTAATTGGGGCGTTCATGGTAGAAATAAATGTAGGTGATTATCCATGCCCCAACAAATTCTAATTGACTTGCACTCAAAAATAGGTTGGAAAGACCATGTCTATAATTCAACCTAATAGGACAACCTTAAGCCCTTTTTGGGAGTGAAGTTAAATGCTATTAGGTTGGAAATAGCTTTTATTGGTTATCCTTGTAATAGATGTGGGGATCCCATGAGTACGATCTATAAATGTTTTTTCTTTCTAATTATCTTTTATTTTTGACAAGTTTCCTTTTTATTTGTCCTTAATAAGGTATTTTAAACTTTATTTATTATTATTTTTTTTTATTAAAAGGATATGCCTATATATCTCATATTTGGGAAGTGGACTCGATCTAGTGGATCATCAAGATTCACCACACCTCTACAATTGTACAACCATGATTAATTGAATAGTCGTCGTATTTGTTAGCTCTAAATGGATCTAGATTAATTAATGAAAAATCAGTTCCTTAGCATTTAAAAATGTTTTCACATATTAATAAATCATTCGTCGTAACAATGAGGTCAAAATTTAGCATTGCTTGTTCAACTCTTGCGTGCTTGTCTTTTGACATTAAAAAAAACATCACTACATACCTTTGCAACATGGAAATCTTGAAATGTTATACTAAAGATACATCACTACATACAAATAAAAATGTTATATCTAATAAACACAAATTTCTTTAACTTATATTACATAAGATTATATTTAATAAATAAAACTTCATACAATTCAAGATTATATTTAATAAACTAAATTAAGTAATATGAATTCCTTTTACTTCATACCATTTTTCTTTTCTTTTAAGTTACTTTATATGTATGAAATTAGCACGAAACTTCATGTTGAATGTTATAACTACATGTTTATAACATTATAGATATGAAATTAACCTAAATTAATATTAATATTTTTTATAATTATTTATAAAATATTAACTATTTTTATTTTTAATAATAATGATTTATATCTTAATTTTAACAAAAAATAATAAGACTAAATGTTGTCTCATGTACAGATATCATATTTTGTTTACATGGACATTGTTTGTGTCAAATTGTTTCATTTTGTTTATATTTATCAACTCTGACCATTCCATGTCCATTTACCATGGTTTGTTATAGTGTCCATGGTGTATATCCGTGGTTTATTAAAGTGATTTATGGTTAACCAAAGTGAGTCATGATTAACTAAAGTCAAGCCTTAATCTTTAAAGTCAACCATTGATGACTTTGGCCAAACTAAAGTCAAGCATGGTTGACCAAAGTAAGCCATGGTTCGCTATAGTATCTAATATATGTCGACACAACCAAATATGTGGCACAATAATCATGTGACATTTGGTGTTCTTTAAGGGTTATGTCACGTTGTGATGTTTATCAAAGGTTACATTGCCTTGCAATTTTCATCAAGGGTTATGTTGCATTGCGACATTAGTAAAGGTTTACACTACTTTGAAACAATACCCAAGATATGAGACATTAATAACGTGACACTCGATATTTAGGAAATT
Source organism: Pseudotsuga menziesii (assembly GCA_001517045.1). Lineage (NCBI taxonomy): Eukaryota > Viridiplantae > Streptophyta > Pinopsida > Pinales > Pinaceae > Pseudotsuga > Pseudotsuga menziesii. The sequence continues at coordinate 379,069 of LPNX011055856.1, read as the reverse complement.
TCATGTCACATTGTGAAGTATGACCATGTGGCTTACTAAAGACAAGAGTGGTTAACCATGGTCAAGTTAAAGTAAAGCATGGTTAACCAATCTAAAAAAAGACACATTAATAATGTGACATTTGGTGTTCATAAAGTGTTATGTCGCAATGCGATGTTTATCAAGCATTCCATCATATTATGATTTTAATCGAGTATTATGTCACATTTTGACATTTGTCAAGGGTTATGCTGCATTGCGATAATACCAAATATGTGACACAATAATAATGTGGCATTTTATGTTAAATAAATTTCATGTCACTTTGTGAAAAATGGTCACGTGTTCACTAAAGTTAACCATGGTTTATTAAAGTCATTTATGGTTAACCAAAGTGAGCCGCGATTAACTACAGTCAAGCCTTAGTTGGTAAAGTAAACCATTGCTGACTTTGGCCAAACTTAATTCAAGCATGGTTGACCAAAGTCAGCCATGGTTCACTACGGTCTCTCATATATGCCAACACAACCAAAGATGTGGAACAATAAAAAAATTAGAAGCCTACTAAAAAAAATCCAATAGGTCAAAATAGAAGCAAGTAAAAAAAATCCTAAGGAAAGCATCTTTCTATGGTAAGCACTGTGCTTTTGAACCCATTAAGAGATTGGAAACTATAGACCAAAATGGAAAATATTACTATTAACTACGGTTTAATGGTACTCTTAAAAACTATCGGTTAATATTTTTTGTAACTATGCCAATTTCACATCAATTTTATTGTGTGCATGTTAGACAGGTTAAAATCACCAAGATGTGCATGGAATGCTCGATCATGCATATAGTGTACACTCAGACGCCACACAGTAAAGTAATTTCATGGATATTAAGGAGATATTTTAGCAATTATTTGTTAAAGGCATGGTAACTATTGGTGATAATGATCAAAATTTTATGCATCATGAATCATCTAAGATGACGTATTACACATAGGACCATTGAAGTTTCACACTAATTAACAACAGAAGCTATGGAAATGAGTCAATCCTTAGTCACTAAAGTCAACCATGGTTGACTTTGGCGAAACTAAAGTCCATCAAGGTTGACGAAAGTTGGCTATGGCTCGGTATAGTCTCCAATATATGTCAACACAACCAAGGATGCGACACATTAACAATGTGACATTTATTTTTTATTAAGGGTTGTCTTCCATTACGATGTTCATCAAGGTTTATGTTGCATTGCAACATTGGTCAAGGGTTATGCTGCATTGCAATATCGGTCAAGGGTTATGCTGCATTGCGACGATGCCCAAAATGTGACACATTAATAATGTGACATTTGGTGTTCATTAAGTTTTATGTCGCATTGTAATGTTTATCAAGGGTTTCATTGCATTGTGACGGTCATTAAGTGTTATGTCACATTGCGACATTCCTGAAGGGTTATACCACATTGTGACAATGCCCAATATGTGACACATTAGTACTGTGACATTCGATGCTCAAGCGATTTCATGTCGTATTGTGAAGTATGGATACGTGTTTCAGTAAAGTCTACCATCATTAACTATAGTCAAATTAAACTGAAGCATGGTTCACCAAAGTCAACCACGATTAACTACTTCTTTAATACAAGAACAAAAATATTAGCGACATAGTTTAGAATCTTATACAATTTTGATTAAAGAGACGACGAGGGATCAACTCCTTCTAAACACCATTATCACACCTCTTCCTCCAAACGAAGAAGCAAACCCAAGTTAGTAATTAATTATGCCTTTGAGTTGAAATAAATTTTGAAAATTTAAATCGATTGAAATGAGAGTGGCATACATGGTTAAAGGCATGGAAGACACAGTGAATAATGGTCTCTTTTTTCTCCACAAATAATGAGCAAGGTTGAGGCCATTTGGTGGCCAATAAACACGAATAAAAACCTCAAACATACCTCAAAAACAGAAAAAGTAATTCTATTAACCATCTCAGTATAAGATTGGACAAAAAACTGCACAGCACAGCCATGGAAGGAAAATCCTTTTCCATTAGTAGTTGCAGACCAAAAACTAACATGTTCATGAAACTTTTAGACATGTTAAAACTATATTAAACCCTTTCCAAAACCCTCGCCTAATATTGTGACACATGTAGGACTAAGATTCATCTTGGACATGCATTTGACTTTCCATTAGATGCCTACCTCTGGTGTCAACTCGTAGCCAAGGCAGATTTATTGCCAAAGGTCAAACTCAAGTGCAAGCATGTCCATAACCTTGTATCTCCTCGTAATGTATGGCTCAATAGATATATATTAACCTTGAAGTTTTTATGCCAAGGTCGAAGTTAAACCACGACTATGGTGTTAGCGCCATAGTCCCCAAGTCCTTACATTTCAAGAAAAAAAAACATTATAACCTTTTTCATCACCGAACTATGCTACACTGAACCCCTTTATTTAGAATCTTGACAGTATTTTGGAACTATGTTTAGTTGCTATATTTAGTGGGTACCTTCTAGGGAATAACCTTATCCTTTAGGCTTACCAACCACTAGAGAAACTAAATTGTAAAATAGGCATTAAAAGCAGTAAGAACATCACCTTTAGGTGTGGCATTAGGGTGATTTTTACCTATATGTAAACACCTTATTGAAGTATAACGTGTAAAATTCAAGTAAGAATCAATTATAATTTATTTTACACATAATGACGGTCTATTCATTGTATGACGAATTATACATGTGACGATATTCAGCCGGTTAAAAAATATAATGATTTTTTTTTGTGGGGGGGGATTTAGAGATTTGTGACATTGTAATTAAAAGTTGCACATCCATGAGTGAAAGCTCAAAAACCAACAAATTAATTCCTTTTAATTGTTTTTTACCGACACCTTAAATGTGATGAGTATGGATTCAAATAAGAAGAGAGAATTGAGTACACATGGTATATGCATGAGGCAAACAAATTAAGAAAATTCCACATCAATTAATCAAGTGCATGTGTGAACATGAATTAGCCACCAAAATTTTGTTATCTTTATTCTAGAGTTGTCAATACAATGTCTCATGATATCAACTAGACACAACAAGAACCAAAGGATAGAAACTATGACTTCTTTAACACTTTACTCACACAATGCTAAAGGATAGTCACATTGAATACCGTGGGAGAGACTTCCAACACGCACAAATTCACTTGATCAATTTGACATGAAAGGTCTTATAAAGTCATAAGTATGTCAATGGAGTGAACGGACTCAAGAAAGAATCAATAATGATCTCAATCACCTCTCCATCTCTTATAATGAGCATGGAATTGTATAATCAAAATCTATCAAAATAGAAGCATGTAAAAAAAATCATAGGGAAAGCATCTTTCTAGTGTGGTGAAGAAGTGCACAAAAAATCACCTTGAACATCGATGAATAGCCTCAAGTAGAACTCATAGACCACATTGGACTTGTTACCTCTCAAAATGCATGTGCAATATGAGGCAAACTTTCCATCTGTACAGTGATGAGGATGTGTATCTATGGGAGACACTCTACTACATATTTTGTTGGCCGATGCAAATTATCAAGAGATTCAACTAGAGCGACTAACATGTACAACCATGTAGTGCATGCAATATGAGGTATGTGAATGTGGAGGTATAAAGATTGAATATTTAATAAAGATTAATTGTATCTAGAGTAGTGAGGTACTTACAAACTAGTAAGAAGGATATTTTGTCAATTTTGTCACATTCGTGAGGTCACATAAAAGGGTGACTATTGGTGATAATGATCAAACTTTTATGCATCATGAATTATCTAAGAGAGCGTATTCCATAGAACCATTTACGTTTCACTCTAATTAACAAGAAGTCATGGAAATGAACCTCAACCTTAGACCTTAAGAAATTTGATTTTCTTTAGGTTTAATAATTTCAAACTTAAGATAAATCTATATTATTAATTAACATAATAAAGTATGAGATATAAAGAGGACCTATTTTTTTAAAAAATACTAGCTATATCTTAGTGGATTTGCATAGAGTATACACAGAAAGACATGGGGGTTCACACGATGTAGACAGTTTTTTTTAACCCATTAATATATTGGTAACTATACAACAAAAAAGAGAATATTACTATTAACTAAGGTTTAACGATACTTTTAAAAAGTGTGGGTTAATATGTTTGGTAAATATGCCAATTTCTGATCTTAGGGAGGTGACAATTACAAACTTGTGCCAAGTAAAGTAATTTCACCCTTATTAAGTAGATATTTGAGCAAATATTTGTTAAAGGCATGGTAAATATTGGTGATAATGAGCAAAGGTTTCTTAACCTATCACAAGGAAGATAGAAATGAACCTCACCTTAAACCTTAAGAAATTGAATATTCTCTAGATTTAATAAATTATGTTTAAAATAAATCTATACTAGTAATTAACATAATAACCTATCAACATGAAGATATAATGGCTTGTCGCAATATCTCGAATATAATTATTTCATATAAAATCCCTAGTCGTCAAATTTAAGGTTGCATTTGGTAGGGTTTTCTTTTAATTTGACTTTCTAATACTTTTTTAAAGCCAATACTCCATTATCCTTGTGGGACAAGTTTTATCGAGAGTTCATTAATGAGGGCACGACAGAATAGGGTCCACGATCAACTTCTCACGAGGATTCAGTAAATTCTACTTGAAATTCTTCACAACTTTATGGAGAAAAGCAAGGATTTCCATTCCAACAAATTCAAAGTAAATTCAATGCCAAGGCCCATTTGTGGCCCTCCTCGTACAAACATCTACGAAGGAGGCCCCTTGAATCTTGACAGATCGAATTTCTCTCGATTCCTAAAATTTTAAGATTTATTGTTGGTCGAATTTACTGTAATCTATTCAATAGATTTCGAGAATGCCAATAATATTTATTTTCTAATCCCAATAAAAATAGGAAACAAAGCTAGATTTCAGAGAAGGGCTCACGTGCACTCCTTTATCCTTTAGGGATTGTGAATCAACCATATGTAAAACCTTTGATAGCCTTGTGAAATCTTTAATAGGCGTCAGTTCTTCATGAGCAATTCTCCATAAATTTTGAGTTTAAGAAAACAGGATCTCCTAATTATGTCAATGATAAAAATCAGCTAAACCCCATCGTCGCTCCACACCTCAATGGCAAGCCCAGCGTGCTGCACGCTTCTCCTCTTCTATCAACCGTTCAAGGTTTGCTTTCCATGACCCATAGATAATGGTTCATAGGGTGAAAAGGTAGAAATGAATAAAACCTTAGGTAGTTATAGATTCGGGAAATAATGTTTTTGTAATTTGTTTAGATTGCTTTATGAATGAATTTGCTCTTGGGATTCTATAGATCTACATTCATTCCAAAAGTGGAAACTGTGTAATAAGATATAACTAGCTTCAAACACTAAATCAAGATTGAATATTAACAAGAAAATCCTTTTCCACTTAAAGGGCTCGTCCATAAATATTTCAGGAATTATCTCCTTAACCTCTCAACATAACCCTCAGCTAAAAAAAAGTTATAGAATAACTTAAATTTGATGGCAGTATCTATTTACAGTCCAATACCGATATTACCAGCATGTAAACAAGTTACCACTAATTATTATGATAGACGACTGGAACTGATTAAGAGGGAATTTTCAAACATACCTTTGAGTAGTTCTTTCATAGCAGTGAGGGCTTTCAGACAAAAATTTAAGGAGCAAGCTGAAAGTTGAGCTGCTTTTGTCATGAACTGCAAATAAAAGCAGAAGATGTTGTCTTTAATCTCGACTTGTGTGAAAGATTCACCTTTCTCGTCGACATTAGAGATCAAGAATGACAAGAGATATTGTTTTGGGGAAGCATTCCCTTCCTCGAGTGCAAACTTTCTCTCCCGAAGAACCCCGTCAAGTTGTTCACAAATGGCATTAGCTCCATGTGTATCCTTGTTATATCATGTACCAGGTAGATCTATGAGAATCTACAATAATCCTTTCAACAACACCATAAAATGATGCGAAAGACTTGCTAACTCGTCATGATTTTTTATGTTTGGGCTTTGAGCAAAACCCTAAGTCGAGGCCATCCATCTACATAGGGATTATTGTGTATAATTATATGTTACATTATAATATATGCTTATCAAATGGTGAATCAAATTCAAATTTGTGAAAATAGGGATTATTGTGTATAATTATATGTTACATTATAGTATATGCTTATGAAAGGGTGAATCAAATTCAAATTTGTGAAAAAAGGAAGCACTTAATTTCCAATGCGATATTAAAGGGTGACGCTAGGCTATCACCCCATGCTGAATCAAATTCAAATTTTATATAACGTTTCCAAGTTTTGTGAAACCATCCATTACGTGTAATGCCCCCAAGTACAAACCATGTTTTGTTTTAATTTTTTAGATTCTGACTGTTTATAATAAATAAATTGTGGCTGATATAAAATCTGCCAAAAGTTTGGGGAGGACTATGTAATAAATTAACCTTAGGGTTAATGATAGTGATGAAAAGACATTTAATGATGCAAATGAATAAGGTGGAAGCAGCCAAGTTAAAAGAGGACCAGCTAACTTCAGGGGACTGGAATGAAGTAAGTGTCAGGAGTGCAGAATCAGCACAGACACATCTCGTGAAATAGGGGATACCATTAAGCCCTGGGAATTTCAGTGAGGAAGGGGAGAGGGCTAATGGGGAAAGACCTAGGAAAAACAAAAAAAAAGATCCAAGAAAAATTGAACACAAAAAGGAGCATATGGTGTAGGCAAGACGCTTCCGAGTATGCACGAAAAGGACTCTTGCCGTGAGAGTGTCTGCTGTTGGGCATGATGGCATGTTGACAGACTAAAAAGATGAAGCTGAAGTTAGCGGTCCTTACTGTTGTCTTGCAAGGTTTGGCTCAAGGGTGACTAGAAGGCAAAGGAGCTGATCCTAGTCTATGGTTGGGTGGAATGTGGTTGCTTCCACCGTAGTTAAGTACCTTTGATTTACAGGTTTTCTAAGTATGAGTTTGTTTGTTCGTTATGTATGCTGTAACCTGAATTGTTTCTCTTAGATTATTTCGTTATTAGTGTGTGAAATTTCATGGGCATAAGCTGCAAGTAAATATTTATCTTTTCATTCACATGATGTGTGGATAAGAAGCAGATTTTTATATATTCATGCATGATCCTGTAGCAATCCTATTCCTTCTACACTTTGGCATTGTTATCAGGATAATTTGTTTTGATGCAACATTTTAAATTAACGCACAGAGTATGAAAGATCTTAATTCTAGTTCTTACACATAAACGTATCAGATCCGATTTGATTTTCTATGTATGACCTTGTGGTTTTCCTACGATCTTGTAATCACTGTTTATTTTATTGCTGCTATGGAGTACCTGTAGATCTGTAAACGATATGGCTACTAACACTTTCAATTTATTTATAGTTATAGAACAAAACTCCAGAATCTGAAAATGATATATCTACCACTGTGTTGATTGTATTTGTGGGTAGTATGCATGGTTCTAGATCTGAAGACATCATAGGATTTCAACGTTTCCTCTTTATTATTATCTTTATAGCTCGTGTGAGTATTTTTGAAAAGGGAACTTTATAACCTATGCTAGGTGTTCAGAAAGGAGACTCAACACCAAAACATGATGAGCCAGGCTTTGCCATTTTTTATACCCGACCTCGTTCTCATTTCGTAACCCTAACATTTCCTACTTTGCTGGAATTTTTGGCCTTAAATTAATGAATCCCCGTAGCCATATAATTTCTGGCACGTTGTGGGGTTTGTTCATGAGAGTAAAATTGTAAAACGTAGTGTAAATGTTGTTATGCAGGACAAAAACAGGACAAAAACAATGAAGCCCTTGTGTTGCGCGAAACCCCTCACCTCACCCACAAGCTCCGAGTTGGGGTTTAAATGTATTGGTCGAGTTACCACTTTTAACCACTGGCGAAACTAGGGATTATGCAGAAGCAAAGCAAGGGTTTCTAGAATGTCTTATGACAGTACCCTCATCGAATTCATGAGGAGGTATCCCTTCTTGACCTGGCAGAGTAAGGTGTTATGTAAATTGCAAAAATCTACTTTTATATGCAAACCTTTAAGATTTTCTCGCCAAAAAGGCAGAGCATGTGACCAAATAAAAGAGTTTCAGTTCAAACTTTTAATCTCTTTAAATTACAGAAAGGATTATAACTTCAGTTTACATAGCAGGGCCGTTGTTTTCACACCCAATGTTGCAACTTAAAGCAAATAAAACAAAAGAAAAGTCTATTACAGTCCCTCAAGGAAATTGGCAGTCCATAATTATTCACAAGTGGGATTTCGAAAATACTGTAAATATTACTACAGCGAAACTTAGAAAACTTAGCAGGACCGAAATCCACATCTTTTGTCTTCACTACTTAAACAAAAGTATAAGGAAGTCCTTCATAGACCCTCAAGGAGCCAGACAGTCCAAATTAATTACATACACGAAATCGTGAAATACCGTGGTTACAAGTGAAAAGAAAACTTGCCATGCTGTGGCCTTCAAGCTACTACTCTTATCAAAGTTCACGTCAAATTGCTGGCCAATCATCTTCTGGAACCTCGGTTCGCTACACCAATGCCAACTCAAAAATCCTTCCTAACTTTGCGAAGCTCCACAGCCAACAGAGTTTCAACTCAAGGTTGGTAAAAACTGCTTACCTGGAGAAGACCCTTGCACCCGACGGACAGACCACGCACTTGGACCCGCGACTAAGGGACAAGGGTTATTATCCTCTGTGGGACGAGAATCGTGAAAACCCCACCAGAAAAGAAATTAAACAACTAAAGTATAGAATGGTTACATACCTGTTGTAAATGCTATTTGGGCGTAGATCACCAGCCTCACGGGCATGAAGGGACTCGAAGCAGTTCCGCTACAGGCTGTGCCCATACAGGATGTAGAACCCACCGACTTGACAGGTACCCATACAGGATGTAGAACCCACCGACTTGACAGGTACCGTGTCTCAAGAAATTAAATTATTACAAACGTGCAGCAAAGGGTTTTGGAATAAATGGGACGAGGGCAAGGCTATCAATGATAATTGTAGCTCCTGTCAATCAAGTAATGGGATCTGTGTCATTGTAAATATGGAACACATCCCAAGAATTGCTTCACCGGTTGGTGTTTTCTGTAATCATTGATATTTTTACATTAGATTTGGAAGTTATCATGCTCAGGAGCTCGTACTCACTGAATTTAATACTCTCGATTGTGAAGAAACAGCCGCAGGCACATAAAAACTTATTATCATAGGTAATTAATGGTCTCTCTCAGATTTTCAATTTAATATAATCATATTGGGCAACTTTGATTACAATCTGATATCTATTTATGGTGACTCAAGTTTTAGGCAGTGCCATGGGAGACCTGGCTGCAGTTGTAGTTATATATGTTCAAGAGAAAAAAGCTTGCTTTTGCTACCCAGAATGTTTGTGGGATTTGGAGTTTAATCAGATGGAGATGGGTCATCTGCCAGTTTTCAGCTACAGAGAACTGGAACAGGCCACTAACTATTTTCAAAAAAAGGAGAGAATTATGCTAGGGGGTTACAGTAAGGTCAATTTGGGAAAACTTCAAGATGGACGCAGTGTGGCAGTGAAGAGATTCCATGAGAGTATCTGTAACAAGTCGAACAATTTATGAATGAGCTCAGAATTCTGTCATCGGCAGGCCATTGTAACTTATGTGTTTGAATTGACTCATGCAGGTATTGCTCTTTTGCAGGAATATTGTTTATCGTAATCTCTTAGCTCAGAGAAATTCTTCAGAATTTTAGGAAAATTAGACAACTTAGAGAATTTCTTGAAAAAGTGGATCCCGCTTTTTTTTTTTGGAGATATCCGAGTTTATGCTTTCGTTGGAGATACATGTTTGGAAATCGTGGTTTTATTGGAAATAGACCTTTTAGAGTTCTGTATATTGTTGTAGTATTTTGTATTGGAAGCTTTTCATGTGTACGTGTCTTTGTGTTTATATTGTAATCTATATGTATTTCTGTGTTGTTAATGTATAACAGATGAGTAGGATATATGTGTTTTGAATTTGATATCACAGAGACATGTTGATGCTCAAGAAAATGGTGGTTTCTTTTTGAATGACTTTTTTATGTGCTCAAATCCACTCATGGAGGTATCAGTAGGCTTCTTGATTGAACTGACTCATGGAGGTTTCTTGCAGGTATTGATCTTTTACTCTACCGTGCTCTACTCTTTTTGATTGAATTGATTCATGGAGGTTTTATTGAAATGACTCTCGGGGGTTTCTTGCAGGTATTACACTACCCTGCTCTAATTCCTTTGCATTGCTGTGATTCCTTTGGATGGCTTTGTTTGCAAGAATATCATTTCCTTTGAGGAGAAAGATGCACTGAAGTGGCATCAAGACAAAACTCAAGGGGCTGGTCTCACATGGAGATTGTCTCACACGATAACCACCTCACTACAGGAGTACCCCTTTCTCCCTATTATAATGTGTCCATTGTTTTTTAGTTACCTATTATAATATGTCCATTGTTTTTTACTTAGTTTTTCAAAGCACAAGGAAAAATCTATAAATCAATCATTTTTATTTTAATGTTATTTTAGTGTTTACAATATTTACATTATCATGCAATGTGTCTTTTTATTTTTATTGTTATTTTTGTATATACAAGGAAAAGTATATTGAGATAAGTCATTAAAAAAAAAGGTTTTGTAAAAATGTATTTAATTTTTTTTAATAAATTATTTTTGAAAAAATATATTTTTTTCAAAAAAATTTAAGTCCAAATGCTTTTGCCTCCTCTTTTTACATTAGTGACATGCAATATGGTTAGATATATTTTTTTGTGCTTCTTAATTGCATTCATTCTTTCATTTTCTTTCATTTTAAATCTATCTCATTTTAGTTTTATTGTTATATTATTTTTTGTAATTAAAATTTATAACAAATTCGATTATACAACATTTATATTTAAAGTATTTTATATTTAATTATATATTTTTAATTTAATATGTAGTGTTTCTTTTCACTCTGAAATATTATCCTTTAAAAAGTTGTTAATTAATGTTTTTGATGTTATGTCATGTTAGATAATGATTGTATTTTGTTCAATTTGATTAATATAGGTTGATGCTAGGTAATGTTAAATTAGATGTGTATGTTAGGAGATGTTTACATTTATTAGATTTATATGTTATATGATGTTAGGAAATTCTTAGATGATGTTAGATGTTCTCATTCTATATGAGTTTGTAAGATGGTGTTTGTGTTTATTAGATAATGCTAGGAAATTTAATATGTGTATGTTCCATGATGTTTATATGTCTTAAATGTATATGTTAGATGATGTTATTACATGTGTATGATGAGGATGTTAGATGGTGATATTACATGTGTATGATTAGGATGTTAGATCATGTTTATGTTTTGTTAGATGATGTTTATGTTTGTTAAATGTGCATGGTGATGATGATGTTAGGAAATTATTGTGTTTTGTTAGATGTAATCACTAGATGCGAATGTTGGATGCATATGTTAAATGATGTTAGGTAATGCTCGTATTGAATTCGACGTGTATGCTAGATAATGCTAGGAAATGTATAGATGTGTATGTTTGATGATGTTTGTTTATTAGACAGAGAGAGATATTAGGGGGGACTAGAGGTAGGTGAATAAAGATTATGGCACGTTGAGAAAGAGAGGGAGGGAGAGCAAGGGGATAGAGACGGATAGGGAGGGAGGGAGAGAAGGAAGGGAACAGGAAGAGAGAGAGAGAGAGGGAGAGAGAGAGTGAGAGTGAGAGAGGGAGGGAGGGACGAGGAAGAGCGAGAGAGTGAGGGGGGGGGCAGAGAGAGGGAGGGAGAGAGAGAGAGAAGCAAGGAGGGAGGGCGAGAGAGAGAGAGAGAGACAGGGAGATATATATATATATATATATATATATATATAGAGAGAGAGAGAGAGAGAGAGAGAGAGAAGTGGATAGAGATGGAGAGTCAGAGAGAGATGGAAGGAGAGTGAGTGAGAGAGAGAGAAAGAGAGGGAAGGAGGGAGAGGGAATTTCTTGAAAAATGGATCCTACTTTTGTTGGAGACAATCGTTACGTTAATCCAGGTTATGTGTAACACACCCATATTAGTAATATGTATAGGAAATGGAACTTGATGAAAACTTTATACGCATTTTCATCTCTCTAAGAGAAATTCAGAATATAGCTTGTAATGAAAGCTTAACCTTATGAATCTAGTATGGTATACCTTCTTTTCGCTACAAAAAAATAATCATAAAAATAACATAAACCTCGCATCATGAATATGCTTCCTCCTCAATATGGTAATGCTTATATGTAGCTTTAACTATCAAATTTTCTTTAATGGTATTTCAACATACAATGACTTCTTACCTTTTAGCTAACACATGGGTCCTTCTAAATTACAGTGATATACCCAACCAATTATAAATTTTCTTTCAAAAGTTACTTATAACTTTTTATAATTCTAACTCTAAACGCATTGAGAAAACAGTTTATGTATGTGTGTTGGCCCTTTAAAGAAGCTTGCTATCTTCGAATTGACACAAGTCAGCATATATTAGAATCGACCAACGTGATGTTATACCTTCCAGTTGCTTCCTTCTGAAACCAAAAACTTTAGTCTCAAGGTTTACAAATCATTACAAATAATTATGATTCCCATTTCAAGTCCTTGATTTTCCTACATAAGAAGTGTAAGGACCCCAAGTAAGTAAACTAATGAAACAATTCCTATATATTATATTCGGGATGCCATAAGCTTACTTGATTAAGTCTGCTATTGCAATTCTCTTTCGATTCACAATATTATACTATCTAACACATTATGCAAGATGCAACAAATCTCATTTTTGTGTTATTAATGAAAATGTTGTGACCGTCCAATGAATAATATTTGTATTTAATACAAGTCATGCTTCACACTTTTCACCTTTATTATTAAGAGAAGGAAGTATAAGAATAAAATCATCAAAGAATACAAGTTGGAAATACTTCAGAAGCATATGACATAGAGGATACATCATGGCACCAATAATCGAAACTAATTGTGAATCATAGAACAATTTCAAATAAAAACACACATGGATTTTTGCACATCTTCACATGAGTGGTACACATAAATCATTTAAACAAATAATGACACACATTAGTCATACACGACACACATAAATCATACAAATAAGAGGGACACAAAGATATACGTGGTTCACTCCAGCTAGGGGCTACATCCACCAACAGAGTTGCAAGTCTTTACTTCAACAAAATGGGAGGTTATAAAATTGCAGCACTTCAACTATGCTCTTTCTTTTCTTTCTTGGTGAGAAAGTATAGGAGGAGGCTGGAACCCTCTCTCTCTCTCTCTTGATACAAATCGGTATTCACAACGATATCTCATTACACAAAATCAGTATCCTCAAACAATACAAGAAAATAGCTTACATTCTGGCCCACGAGCCCATTGGGCAAGGGTTACAAAAACCAAACGATCGAAGGAAAAAAAATAACACCGTCGATCGGGATCAGATTCTCCTATCAATTTAATTCCGCCATGCAGAATTCAGACCTAGAATTTATAAACTGCATACAGGAATTATTATTCCATCTATAAAATAAGGCAGATGCCAGTATAATCTTAGGAGACGATTTAGGTAAAAAAAATAGATTATAATAAAATGAACTGAAAAACTAGTTTCATTCTTTCGCGTGGGTCTAGTTGAGCCAAAAATGTTATGAAACACCCATTTGAATAAGATAAGATTAGTGTATCCAGTTTCCTTGGCGATGTTATCCCATAAGTGATTCTTAACTTATTGCTTTTCGTTATTGCTACTGACTGGTTGAATAAACCCCAGTTGGTACAACCAATGAAAGATATAAATGGCTTGCTTTATTTTTTTACAATGGACGCCTCAACCACGGGATGACGTGTAGTCGACATCACCCGACTTGGATCCCGGTATTCACATCTACTAGTCTCAGCTACATGTGATTTCACTAAAATACTATGCCTATTTCCTAACTAGATTTTGTAGATCACTAGTGTGTCTGTATACTCGACCACCTAGATCTTGGTTTATGGATTTGTATCCTACTACTTTCAGACTACAATTCACACCCACACTAGTATCAATTTACCTAACTGCATAAATTATATAACACTTGGGGAACCCATAGATCGTATCGATGCCCCATAGATGCAGTGGATTTGATCCACATATCTCACACAAAGAGTGTCATACAGATCTAAAATGAAAATTTAAAACTTGAAAATGATTTCGAACCATCACGCGGGTATACTACAGATTTGTGGAAATCTAAAATTTAAAGGCGATTTTGAAAACCCAATTGCAGATCGAGTTAGAACCAAACCTAGAGGCATTTTGAAATAGGCAAAGGTGTATCACCGGTCTAGTTTCTATCATCCTTAAAGGCGATTTCAAATCCACAATGCCAAGTGTGCTCACGACTAATATGCAGAATAGGGAGACAGCCTCCCAGAAATAAATCGCAAGCAGAAAACTCCAAGATGGAAAGTGAAAACCTTGGACTCTGGTTTCCTATAACAATAAGAGACGATGCATGCACAAAAAAGTTGAATGACCCTCCCGCCATTGCCACGAGGGATGATATAAAGAAAACGCATGCAGAAAACATAAAGGCAAATGCTGTTGTTCAGTGGAGACTGTGGATTCTAGGTCCACTTGAGAGTAACACATGTAATACTCATACTGGCATAAGCGGCCATTCAACAAAGACTGCGGAAATCAAAGGAGAGTTTCGATCCATGCATATCTAATGTAGAAATCGAGGGGGGGGGGGATTTTTGAATGATTCTAACAGCTACAATGATATACATCTCCTACAATAATAAAGCTTCCATAGTTAAACAAAACAATCAAGTAAAATGCCTCCCAATACTAAAAACGTAGGTAGAAGTTCATACCTAGATTTTTTCCACCCAATGAAAACCAATGCATACCAGCTAGTGTAAAAAGTGTCGTTCGGTACACTTAGGAAAGGCTGCAGCGACGTGCCCTGTGGAAATCCACCATTAGATTTCTTTTTGCTAAGGGTATCCCCTCCCAGAGCCCCCTGTAGAGATCGACTCATGTTCCAAAAGTAGTAGAACTCTTGTCTTTTTGACTTGCCTTCCCCCATTATTATAACCCAATTAAATAACCCTAAACAGATTCCCCCTACGAGGAAACGACATAATATTTTTCCTCAATCACTCTTCTCCATGAAGGAAAGAGCAACACTAATTCCTCTATTCGCTCCTCCCATGAAGGAGAGGAATAATGACTTTCCTTTATTTTCCCTTCCCTACGAGGAAAGAAATAATTTCCTTCCTTTATTCGCTCTTTCCCCTCAAGGAACGGAAATAATTACTTTGCTTTATTTTCTCTTTCCCATGAAGGAAAGAGATATTCTTCAATCCCTCACTTTACCCATAATACCTCAAACCAAAATACGCTTTTTGCATTCTTCATATTAATCAAATTTAATAAAGCACTTTGCTTAGTTTTAGTCTTCTCGAATCCCCGTGACCACTAGTCCGTAAGTATTGAGTTTTTCTATAACTTGTTTGGTTATGCTAGTCAATAAGGAGTATGGCTGCTCATTTTGTTATTACGAGAATATTATTTGCAAAGGGTAGTATTTTGTTCCTTCTTATCAAGGATGCTCTATATATGTTCATAGAGTATATTCTTGTAAAGGTAAATCACCCCCCTTAAGGTACTACCAATGCCCTTTTGACACTTACTCTGGTTGATGAACTTTTAGAAGCGTAACATAAATTTTTAAGATGAATATAATATCTTGTTAAAGATAAAAGTTTGAGCTTCTTAAAAATAGGTCCTAGGGAAAATTCCTTGGCACTTGATGCCTTAAGGTGTATTGATCGAATTATCCTTAAGGCCCAGAAGGTGGGTTGGTTTATTTAGGAAATACCTTAACTTGGGATGACACCTTAGGTTATTGAAACATTTATCCTTCTCTCAATTCCCAAGGATCCGCTTAACATTTTTTTTTGTTTTTCCCCTAGTGGATTAAGTTATCCTTTGATTAAGGTGCTTCCAGGCTGTCAGTCTCCTAAGTTTACTACTTAGGCAATTAGTATATATACAAGTATCGTTTCTGGTGGGTCCTTGGCCTTGAGCTCCTCACCAGAAGATGAACACAATAACATTAGAATTTACAAAATATCTAGGGTTCTTGCGAGAGGTATCTTACATCCTCTCCCCCTTAAAAATAACACCATCCTCAGTGTTCCTATTTTTAATCAATTTCCTGCTTCCACTCTATCATCTTTTCTTGTCCTCGTCAACTTCATCCTGATCCCTTGCGATCTTTTCGTATCTTCTCTAGTCGCGATCGTTCAAAACCTGCAGTTTTCCTACAACAAGTTTGGGTCCACCGCAATTTTCTTCAGTACATCACGTACAAAATTATAATTCAACTTAAACATAAGCCATAGATTCTTTTGCATTGTAACAATCTGCAATTTTCCAGTGTTCATTGGTGCCATAATACCCAATCATTTTCATAATGCAATTTATTCATCAATGCAACATAATTACTACCCTTTGGGGTTGGCCTTATCTCCATCCTTTGGATGGTTATGTTGTCCTTGACCTAAGGAGATCCTTTCTTTACATTACACATTAGGCATGTAATAGTCTGATTACTTGGAAATTTCATTTTAACATGTTTTGCATTTGTTATGTTTTCCAAACTCTCCCTTGAGTTTCTTTTCCATTTCTTGGGTGGACTTATGACAATTTTTGAGGTTACTCTCCCTTTTAACCACTAGTTAAAATTTTTCCCCTCAGTGACATCAAACAGTGTCCTATCTTCGAGATGTCCAATTTTTCCTAGGTCTTTTTTCCACAACATATGCCTAACATGAATGTGCTCATGGGCAATCACTTGCCTAACACCATGGTGCTCCCGCGGCATCCCAATTTTTTCCTTGTTCATATTTTAGTATTCAATCTTTGACTATTCGTAATGCACACTCCTTGGTGCTCAGCATGACTTACTGTCATTGTCCCGATTCATGAATCAGCTACATGGTCAGTCAAAGCATTCATTGATAATCCAAATTTTAATTAATCATTTAATCATTATTTATGAGTGATATAACCTTAGAGACATTACTCCTTACTCATTTCTGAGTAATTGATCGCAACTTACATACACAGGCAGATTTATATACCATAATGTACATCAATTGTAGCAATTTATTCATCAATGCAACATCATCCACCGTTAGTTCTTGGTTATAAACTTTGAGATTCGACAATTAGAATAAGTAAACCATCACCCATACTTAACCTCATTAATTTATGGCAGCAAATATTTTTCCTGACAGTCAACTCCGACTGATAGTGTTCTCAGCATATCGTGCCATGTTATAATTTATCAACTCACTTATTTTCAATATCCATATTTTTAGATAATCAAATCCATATAAGCTCTTAAAATTCCAATCTCAATATGACCCAAGCAACAACAATGCTATCCAATTCTCAATAGCTGTAATCACAATATTACCAACAAGATCCTTCAATCTAGCACTAGAATCCATTCTAGGGTTCTTACTAGAATCTACAAATAGACATATGATAAAAATAAGCATCCATTCGAACAAATAGTCCATTTGGATACTAGATCAATACCCAAAAATGAAAGTACCATCCATGAGCTAATCAAAATATAAGATAGTTCAAAATCAAAACTCTAATCTAAGCACAAGGAACCAATTTTAGAACACTCACCAATAGGAGCATGATTCTAAGAATTCATTTACTTAAAAATTATGAACCTGGTACTTTTAACTATACAAAGACTTCTCAGTATGTATAACATCGTTCACCAATATCCAAAATAACCCTAGCGAGATCAACAAGGATCAAGAAGTAAATTCGCCAATCTATCTCTTCAAGGATTTCAATGCTCAATCCAGCACTATCATGAACATAAAGAGATAGGGTTTGACTTGTATTTATATATGTCACTTTAGTGAACAAGCAATAGGTTTTAAAACACAAAACTTCAATACCTCTATTAATGGATTTATAACCAGAAAATCACTATCAACTTTCAATCCTTCAATTTACTACCATGTCAAGAAATGTGTCAAACCTTCTTTAATCACTAAATCAGATCCTTAGTATTCAAATCGCAAGGGAGGAGAATAAGTGTCAAAGAAAAATTCACCAATAATTCCTATTTCATTTAGTATAATTTCAACAATCAACTACAAAAACAAATTCAGAATTGTTGCCTATGTAATCGATTTAATTTGGAAGCCAAATAAGGATTTCAATCTAAATATTCAACCAAAAGGTCAATGTATTACATATATCCACAGCAATCCAATATCATCAATGTTTGCTGTCAATGTTATCAACCAAATTTCAATAGGCAATGAACTCAAATCTGAAGCAAATGATACCAATGTTAAGTGAAAAGTTGTTGGAGGACTGACGGCATTCACTTCCAGGATTTACATACTCGATGATTTAGATAACAAAAGCAATTCTTCAATAGTTTTAATGCCCAAGGAGATTACACAAGAACCAAGCCTTTAAAGGTGAGATAAGCCTAGTTTCAGGTGTATGACACGGTTGTCATCAAACCACCCAGAATGTTAAGATGAGTAGATCATCCATAGTGTTACGATGAGTAGATCAAGTAACCAATGATTATGTCAGTAAACTAGGCTATGATACTTGCATCTGGTTGTTCATCTAGAATATTAGGCTTGTTGAATAATTGCAAATATAGGACAACAAAGAATATGACTCATTAGAGTATACAGAAATGATTTAAATAGTGACTTCCAAATATAGGAATACCAGCCAAGATTATGTTGAAAATGCAAGTTTTATTGCAGGACTAAAGGTGTGGGAAGCTCTTTCAAACATATGAATTAAATCATAAATTTGTATTCCAATGCATTACCAAACGTTATGGAGTACTTTACATAAGATAAATGGGATGGCATGAGATACAACCAAGGTATTGCTGTATTGATATCCAACCAAGTGTCAACTGTATTGATTTGGCTATAAGACTACAGGTAAAAAAAATGAAATACAAACTTGAGATGCAATCCAAGAGATTTATTCAGAATGTTGATTTAGATTGAGGATATAAGATCATCAAACCTAAACCCTACAACATTGATTGAATACAGTACCCGAATTGCTGAACTGGGTTGTCTTGTTGATCTATGTTATCACAAGGCAAAACTCAACCATTAGTTTCGAAACGAAATATGTAGGAGCGTTTTGAGCCCAATAGGCCCAAGTGTTTCAACTCTTGCTCTGATACCATCTGTGACACACCCGTATTAGTAATAGGTATAGAAAATGGAACATGATGAAAACTTTCTATGCATTTTCATCTCTCGAAGAGTAATTCAAAACATAGCTTGTAATGAAAGCTTAACCTTATGACTCTAGTATGGTATACCTTCTTTTCGCTACAAACAAATAATCATAACAATAACATAAACCTCGCATCATGAATATGCTTCCTTCTCAATATGGTAATGCTTATATGTAGCTTTAACTATCAAATTTTCTTTAACGGTATTTCAACATACAATGACTTCTTACCTTTTAGCTAACACATGGGTCCTTTTAAATTAGGGTGATATACCCAACCAATTATAATTTTTTTTCCAAAATTTACTTATAACTTTTTATAATTCTAACTCTAAACGCATTGGGAAAAGAATTTATGTAAGTGTGTTGGCCCTTTAAATAAACTTGCTATCTTCGGATTGACATAAGTCAGCATATATTAGAATCGACCAAGGTGATCTTCTACCTTCCAGTTGCTTCCTTTTGAAACCAAAAACTTTAGTCTCAAGTTTTACAAATCATTACAAATAATTATGATTCCTATTTCAAGTCCTTGAGTTTCCTACATAGCAAGTGTAAGGACCCCAAGTCAGTAAACTAATGAAACAATTCCT
The DNA here is from genome assembly GCA_001517045.1 of Pseudotsuga menziesii. Lineage (NCBI taxonomy): Eukaryota > Viridiplantae > Streptophyta > Pinopsida > Pinales > Pinaceae > Pseudotsuga > Pseudotsuga menziesii. The sequence goes on along the minus strand of LPNX011055856.1, from coordinate 359,044 downwards.
ATATATTATATCTGGGATGCCATAAGCTTACTTGATTAAGTATGCTATTGCAATTCTCTTTTGATTCATGATATTATACTATTTAACACATTATGCAAGACCCAACAAATCTCATTTTCATGATATTAACCAAAATGTTGTGATCATCGAATGAATAATATTTGTATTTAATACAGGTCATGCTTCGCACTTTTCACCTTTATTATTAAGAGAAGGAAGTATAAGAATAAAATCATCAAAGTATACAAGTTGGAAATACTTAAGAAGCATATGACATAGAGGATACATCTTGGCAACAATAATCGAGACTAATTGTGAATCAAAGAACAATTTCAAATAAAAACACACATGGATTTTTGCACATCTTCACATGAGTGGTACACATAAATCATTTAAACAAAAAATGAGACACATTAATCATACACGACACACATAAATCATAAAAATAAGAGGGACACAAAGATATACGTGGTTCACCCCAGCCAGGGGCTGCATCCACCAACAGAGTTGCAAGTATTTACTTCAACAAAATGGGAGGTTACAAAATTGCAGCACTTCGACTGTGCTGTTTCTTTTCTTTCTCGATGAGAAAGTATAGGAGGAGTCCTGAACTCTCTCTCTCTCTCTCTCTTGATACAAATCGGTATTCACAACGATATATCGTTACACAAAATCGGTATCCTCAAACAATACAGGCAAATAGCTTACATTCTGTCCCACGAGCCCATTGGGAAAGGGTTACAAAAACCAAATGATCGAAGGCAAAAATAATAACACCATCGATCTAGATCAAATTCTCCTATCAATTCAATTCTATAATGCAGAATTCAGACCTAGAATTTATAAAACGCATATAGGAATTATTATTCCGTCTATAAAATAAGGCAGGTGCTAGTATAAAGGAAATGGAGGTCTCTCTTTGAATGACTTCTTTTTGTGCTCCAATCCACTCATGGAGATATTGCTCAGTTTCTTGATTGAATTGACTCATGGAGGTTTCCTTAGGATGGCTTTGTTTGCAAGAATATCATTTCCTTTGTGAAGTGGGATCAAGATAAAAATCTCGGGGTTGGTCACATCCACATGATCCGAGACAATAAAGGACTCGCGTGTCCCTCTACCTATTTAATACATGGCTCTTCTCCTGTTTTTATTGTTGATAATAACCATTCCCATGGTTTTCCCTATTTATTTTTAATAGCGATTTTCCCTAAGCAAAGAATTAGTGTTTCTAAAAATGTTTTTCCATTACCTTTACCACTTCCCTCAATGACTCTCAGTCAATGTTTTTCCTATTTTAATTATCAATGATCTCCTTCTTCCTTCTGGTATTGGAGTGAAACCAACCAGCTAGGGTGTTCAGGGTAGAAATAAATGTAGGTGATTGTCCGTGCCCCAACAAATTCTAATTGACTTGCCCTCAAAAACAACTTGGAAATACCATGTCTATAATTCAACGTAATAGGACAACCTTAATCCCTTTTTGGGAGTGAAGTTAAATTATCTCAGGTTGGAAATAGCTTTTATTGGTTATCCTTATAAGAGATGTCGGGATCCCATAAGTGCGATCTATAAATGTTTTTTCTTTCTTATTATCTTTGATTTTTGACAAGTTTTATTTTTATTTGTCCTTAATAAGGTATTTTAAACATTATTTATTATTATTATTTTTATTAAAAGGATATTCCTATATAACTCATATTTGGGAAGTGGACTCAATCTAGCGGATCATCAAGGTTCACCATAGCTCTACAATTGTACAACCATGATTAATTGAATAGTTGTCGTATTTGTTAGCTCTAAATGGATCTTGATTAATTAATAAAAAATGAGTTACTTGGCATTTAAAAATGGTTTGACATCTTAATAACGCGTTCGTTGTAACAGTGAGGTCAAAAGTTAACATTGCTTGTTCAACTCTTGCGTGCTTGTCTTTTGACATAAAAAAAAAAACATCACTACATACCATTGCAAGATGGAAATCTTGAAATGTTATACTAAAGATACATCAATACATACAAATAAAAATGCTATATCTAATAAATATAAATTATTTTAACTTATATTACATAAGATTATATTTAATAAATAAAGCTTCATACAATTCAAGATTATATTTAATAAATTAAATTAAGTAATATGAATTCCTTTTACTTCATACCATTTTTCTTTTCTTTTAAGTTACTTTATATATATGAAATGAGCATGAAACTTTATGTTGAATGTTTTAAACTACATTTTTATAACATTATAGATATGAAATTAACCTAAATTAATATTAATACTTTGTATAAATATTTATAAAATGTTAACTATTTATATTTTTAATAATAATTATTTATATCTTAATTTTAATAAAAAAATATAAGACTAAATGTTGTCTCATGTACCTATATCATATTTTGTTTATATGGACATTGTTTGTGTCAAATTGTTTCATTTTGTTTATATATATCAATCGTGACAATTCCATGCCCATTTACCATGGTTTGTTATAGTCTCCATGGTGTATATCCGTGGTTTATTAAAGTCATTTATGGTTAACCAAAGTGAGCCATGATTAACTAAAGTGAAGCCTTAGTCTCTAAAGTCAACCATTGATGACTTTGGTGAAACTAAATTCAAGCATGGTTGACCAAAGTAAGCCATGGTTCACTATAATATCTTATATATGCCGACACAACCAAATATGTGACACAATAATAATGTGACATTTGGCATTCTTTAAGGGTTATGTCACATTGTGATGTTTATCAAGGGTTACATTGCATTGCGATTTTCATCGAGGGTTATGTTGTATTGCGACATTAGTAAAGCTTTACACTACTTTGAAACAATACCCAAGATATGAGACATTAATAACGTGACACTCGATATTTAGGAAATTTCATGTCACATTGTGAACTATGACGATGTGGCTTACTAAAGACAACAGTGGTTAACCATGGTGAAGTTAAAGTAAAGCATGGTTAACCAAAGTAAAAAAAGACACATTAATAATGTGACATTTGGCATTCATTAATTGTTATGTCGCATTGCGATGTTTATCAAGCGTTCCATTGTAATATGATTTTAATCGAGTATTATGTCACATTTTGATATTTGTCAAGGGTTATGCTGCATTGTGATAATACCCAATACGTGACACAATAATAATGTGGCATTCAATGCTAAAGAAATTTCATGTCACTTTGTGAAGAATGGCCACGTGTTCACTAAAGTTAACCATGGTTAATTAAAGTCATTTATGGTTAACCAAAGTGAGCTGTGATTAACTAGAGCCAAGCCTTAGTTGCTAAAGTAAACCATTGCTGACTTTGGCCAAACTAAAGTCAAGCATGGTTGACCAAAGTCAGCCATGGTTCGCTACAGTCTCTCATATATGCCGACACAACCAAATATGTGGAACAATAAAAAAAAATAGAAGCGAGTAAAAAAAATCTAACAGGTCAAAATAGAACCAAGTAAAAAAATCCTAAGGAAAGCATATTTCTAGTGTGGTAAAGAAGTAAATCACCTTGAACATCAAAGAATAGCCTCGAGTAGAAGTCATAGACCACGATGGAATTGCTACCCCTGAAAATGCATGTCTGAGTTTGAGACAACCTTTCCATCTGTACAATGATGAGAATGTGTATCTATGGAAGACGTTCTACCACATATTTTGTTGGCTGATGCTAATTATCAAGAGTTTCAACTAGAGGGAGTAACATGTACAACCATGTAGTGCAATATCACGTTTTAATGTGGAGGTATACAAATGGAATATTTAATAAAGATTAAATATTCTAGAGTAGCGAGGTACTTACATACTAGTAAGAAGGAGATGTTGTCAAGTTTTTCACATTAGTCATGTCACGTAAAACGTTTGTCACATTAGTGAGATTATGTAACTCACGGTAATGAGGTTACCTAACATAAATTTCCCATGTTAAGTTATAACTTATCAAAAATAAAATTTTGAGAAAAAAGCACACAATATTTTCTACTTAGCAAGTCTTTATGATAAGCACTGTGCTTTTGAACCCATTAATAGATTGGAAACTATAGACCAAAATGGAAAATATTACTATTAACCACAGTTTAATGATACTTTTAAAAACTATCGGTTAATATGTTTTGTAACTATTCCAATTTCCCGTCAATTTTATTGTGTGCATGTTAGGAAGGTAAAATCACCAAGATGTGCATGGAATGCTCGATCATGCATACAGTGTACACTCAAACACCACACAGTAAAGTAAATTCATGGATATTAAGGAGATATTTTAGCCATTATTTGTTAAAGGCATTGTAACTATTGGTGATAATGATGAGACTTTTATGCATCATGAATCATCTAAGATGACGTATTATAGATAGCACCATTGAAGTTTCACTCTAATTAAAAGCAGAAGCTCTGGAAATGAGTCAATCCTTAGTCACTAAATTCAACCATGGTTGAATTTGGCCAAACTAAAGTCCATCAAGGTTGACGAAAGTCTTCTATGGCTCGCTATAGTCTCCAATATATGTCAACACAGCCAAGGATGCGACAGATTAACAATGTGACATTTATTTTTTATCAAGGGTTGTGTTCCATTACGATGTTCATCAAGGTTTATGTTGCATTGCAACATGAGTCAAGGGTTATGCTGCATTGCGACGATGCCTAAAATGTGACACATTAATAATGTGACATTTGGCGTTCATTAAGTGTTATGTCGCATTGTAATGTTTATCAAGGGTTACATTGCATTGTGACGTTCATTAGTTGTTATGTCACATTGTGCATTGCTCAAGGGTTATACCACATTGTGACAATGCCCAATATGTGACACATTAATAATGTGACATTCAATGCTCAAGAGGTTTCATGTCATATTGTGAAGTATGGCTATGTGTTTCAGTAAACTCTACCATCGTTAACTATAGTCAAATTAAACTAAAGCATGGTTCATGTCAAAACCCCAAATTTTCACAAAAATTTAAAATTTTGAGATTACATAAAATGTTGAATATGTGGTTTACTAACAGCTAATGATTAGCGGAAAATGAAACGGTCCAATGATTAGTATTACACATTTTCAAATTATGTTAACTAAAAAAGCCTCTTCTTCGTAATGTAAATAAGATTTACTTGCATACTGTTTTCTTTCAGTTTACTAATGAGTCTACTTTATGGCAAGTAGGTGGAATATAACTTTGAATCATGGGCTTACTTTAGCATTTATGCTAATGCAGACAGATTGCTGGTTCTTACAGGTTTACAGGTACGATAAAAAAAAGTAGACATTTTAAATTCATAAGTATCAAGAAGTGTTTCTATTTTGCAAAATAAATATGCTAGAAAAATAAGCTGATAATTTTCAAGCAACTTCAATGAGTTAAAGTAATTTATCTTCTCTAGTTTTTCTTGTAAGCAAAGTTTGGATTAACGGGTCCTTTCTTCATCAAGCTTAGTGACACCAAGGATACTTACTGTGAACTCTTAACAAGTAATCTTTGTCATATATTCATTTGTATTTTAGCATGCTTAACTTGCCATGTTGTACTTAAAAATCTTTTATTAATACTAATAGTAAAAATTCTCAATAGAATATACGATTCGATTTTATTTTTAACTTACTAGTTATAGAAAATATCAACCTGTTACTTATATGTACAAACCAGTTTTTCGCTAACAGGTTATCAACTTTCTTACTTACATTACGACGTACTACATGTACTAATGTAACCACCTACATTATCGTATTATTTACTAAAGTACCAACTGATCGTTATTTACATTCTGTAGGGAAACTTACTGCTTGTAAAAACTCCTTGATATTATAAACTTGATTATTGTAAACAAATAACTGCATCGTTCCAAGATGGAATACTATTTTCCCTTACTTCCTAAGTCTAAGTCAATCAGTATCATTTCAATGATTATAGACTTGAGCATGGTTATTCCATTTGTAATTTATTATTATCATAATGCCTCTCTTATATTAAGTTAATGTTTAGAGTAACTAATAAGGTAGATCTTTCTACTCTGATCAAAATTCTACCTTATAAGAAGTACAAGTTATCTTTGAACCATCACAAACTATCTAGTCCAACATAAACGAATATGGTAAAATTACTAACATTGACAAGTCAAGAAGCATCTAGTGTCTATGAAACTTTTAAACCAATGTTGAACTTTGTAAAAGTCATAATTATACTCTTTTAGTATGCTATCCAACTCTACATTTATATCACCACCCAAGCTATTGGTTTATGAGTGATAAGTTTGGTTTACAAAACATGCATATTCAACAATGTTTTTCAAGCAACTAAATTTATAGTAGTTAGAAAGGTTCTAAGCAAATCGACTTTGGACTTTTCCATAACAACAAATGGTTACCACCCATCACTAGGGTCAACGTTTATGAATTATTGTTTAATCAAACGCCAAAATTGAGCTATCAAACATTATGATATAAGTGATATATGATTAATGATGGTATTTGTATATGCATACATTATAGTTCATGCAAGGTTGATAAAAATCATGGTTTTAATAATTGGGATGATTGAAACGCAGGTGAACTTTGGAATCGACCCATGCATAGTTTGAAATATTTGAGGGCACATGGTCACCTCCTGTCCATGTGTTGGCGGTATAAAACTCTTACAACCCTAATCGCTTTGTCATTTTCCCTCCACAGTTCACGTTGGCCTTCGGGCTGCTCTGCAAGTTTTTCATGTCGGCCGTGATTATCCTTCCTTTTCTAGCTTACTCCAAAGCTTGAGTTAATGTTGATGTAGTCTCTTGAGTTCAGTCTTATTGCTAGCCTTCATAGCTATGGGTTTTACCATGTGAGATTTCACTGGTTGTTTGCACTTGGCTCGCAACCTATCCTTAGCTTTGTCTTGCCTTCCCCATGGCCTGTCACTGCGATGAGAAGCTAAGATTCATTGCTGTGGTTGTGCTCCATCAACGTTGTAGGGTTTTGAAGATTTGTATGCACACTTTGCAGTTGATGATAGTCCCGTCCCTAGACTATTTTTTACTCTTCATTAAGGTAAAAAAAAATTAGTTTTATTTTTAGAATAGAAGATTCGTAGTAAGGTTATATTTTACAGTACGGTTTACAATAGCGAAAGAGATTTGAAACTAACACTCATTGTTGTGCTCTCTTTGCAGGAACTTGTGGCTACTTCTTGCAACCTGTGACCAAGATAATGATGGCTATCTTTGAGGGATCATGGCTCCAATATGCTAAGCTCTGTGTTCAACGATTGGGTTCTTACCGTGCTTATAACATGGTTGTCGATGGTGAAACCCCAAGCTTGGAAGCTTGTCCAGTTTCTCCATTAGATAAATGTTTTCTTGTTTTTAAATGTTGTTGGGTTCTATTCTGTTTACAAACCCTCGCTTCGTTGTGGGTAGTTTTGGCCTTGCATTGGGTGTTATAATTAGTTTAAGTTGCTATCCTTACTTCATGTCAATGAAATACAATGGTTTTTAAAAGAGTTCGTCTTCGAGCTCAGACTTGTTTTGCAGTGCTACTATATGGTGACTCTATATAAGTTAGGGTTTTCCCTAACCGACTCTTAATAATGAAAATTACTATCTTTCATATTTTGTGTATATAATATTGTTATTTTTAATATTGTAATTTAGTCATAGTGTAATTTGTAATATTTACGAGCTAGGGTTTTCCTAAATGAAACCCTTGTTTAAATAAATCTTTCAATTTATTTTAAATAGGTTCTGCTACTTGTCAAATTCATTTTATTTAGTATTATAGGTGTGTTGTGAAAACTTTAAGTTGTATCTGTACATTTGTCTATTCATTTGTCCTTAAAGGACTGCAAACAGTCTATAGTAGTTTAATGGCTTGTTAATATAATTATCCATATACTTGGATTTTAGCATAAATGTTTTTATTTGTAAAATAAATTCGATTTATGGTTTTGACCATGTAATTTACCTTTACAGGTATAAACCTCTTTGATAAATTTAAAACAGTTCTTTACATAGATAGATTTTTTATTTTTTAATATTAGTTATTAATCATATTCTCAATGTTTTTATTTACTTAAACTGACGAGTAGAATTTACGGAGAGTTCTTTGAAAAGATAAGCTTAGACTCTATAACTTAGTTTGCTCTTTATAATATAAGTATTTTTAATATAACCCTATTTATTTTATAGTAATTACTAGTCTTAGATTAGTTGATATTATTAGAAAATAAACTATATGATTAGTAGTTTATTTCTTTATGGAACTATATGTAACAATCTAGCTTGACTGTGATTTTTCTACTGCATTGCAATTAGTTACTAAGTAAACACAGAGAAATATATATCTAACATAACATAGTTTAGCCTCCATAATATTTTAACTTGAATAAAAAGAATAATCTATTGTCTATAAACACAACATCTTATCTACTAGGGTGATTTCTTAACATATTAATCCTTCTACCTGTACTAGATTACTACTATTTCTTTTCTAATATATTTATAAAAATAAGCTTGTTTAAATAATAAACATAGATAACCAGATCATTATTATTTTTAATAATAACTTACATACTGAAATAAATTACTCTACTACTACGAAATGTTGAAACACATCTATTCTATTCAAACTCTTAACATTTTCTTCCATCTATTGTAAATACTCTATCTATGCTGGAGTACAACCTGGTCCTTCCAGGTGTGGAAAAAGACACACTAGAATTATTTTCCATCTTAACACATTACTATTTCAAATTCATTTCTTCAATAATATAAAAGATTACTAATTCTAACATTTTACAACTGAATATTAAACATCCATTTAACAGTGATATTTAGATTTATCTATCTAACACAGTAAAACAAAATGATGTATAACCTGATTAGGATAGACAACAACAGTGTTAGGAGGTCGTTCCTCCCTACCAAACTCCTGGAGAGCTCTCAAACAATGCTTCCTCAGGACCCCTAAGCCTGTTCCTAGTCTTCTTGGTTGAGAACTCGTGGAGCATGCAAACAGTAAACTAATCCAATAACTCAGTAAAACACCTGGCACTTAGCAGTAAGATCTTTCAGCTTAAAAGTTGCACTATATCTCTCAGCAGTTATCCCCTCAAACTATTTCCACAATTCCCTTCCATTGAATTTCTCTGAAGTACATTCACCTGAATGATCACTTCTCTAGAATGCGCAGCCTCAGCTCTCTTCAATGTGCATTTTTTTAAAGATTTCCTAGTTCTTTTGGGTCAATTGTCATTAATTGAGCCACATGCTCTGATTCCACTTTCTTGGGGAATCATGACCCCAAATGTAGGGAGGTTGCCACCTACAACAATTGGAAGTGGTTTGAGGATGCTGCCACATGTCTGTTTGCTCTCCACCTAGTCTCCTCCACCAATTTGACCAGTAAACAATCTTTTAACAGCTCTCCTAAGCTGTTGTTTCTTCATTTATTTATTTAAAATAAAAATATTCAGAATTACATTAAATATTCTTGACTCTACTAAGTCATCAATTACAACTTAGCATTAAATTTAACATATTGTCCTCAAATAAAATCAAATAAGATAATATTGTTTTTGCAAAATTGGGGCATGTCACAATTCACCAAAGTCAACCACGATTAACTACTTCTTTACTATAAGAAGAAAAATATTAGTGACATAGTTTCAAATCTTATCCAAGTTTGATTAAAGAGACGATGAGGGATCAACTCTTTCTAGACACCATTATCACTCCTCTTCCTCCAAACGAAGAAGCAAACCCAAGTTAGTAATTAGTTATGCCTTTGAGTTGAAATAAATTTTGAAAATTTAAATCAACCGAAATGAGAGTGGCATACCTGGTTAAAGGCATGGAATACACAGTGAATATTACTCTCTTTCTTTTCCACAAATAACGAGCAAGGTTGAGGCCATTTGGCAGCCAATAAACACTAATAAAAACCTCAAACATACCTCAAAAACAAAAAAAAGTAATTCTATTAACCATCTCGGTATAAGATTGGACAAAAAACTGCACAACGTAGCCATGGAATGAAAATCATTTTCTATTAGTAGTTGCAGACCAAAAACAAACATGTTAATGAAACTTTTAGACATGTTAAAACTGTATTAAACCCTTTCCAAAACCCTTGCCTAATATTGTGACACATGGAGGACCGAGATTCATCTTCGATATGCATTTAACTTGCGATTAAATGGCCACCTCTGGTGTCAAGTCATAGCCAAGGAAGATTTATTGCCAAAGGTCAAACTAAAGTGCAAGCATGCCCATAACCTTGTATCTCCTCATAATGTATGGCTCAATAGATATATATTAACCTTAAAGTTTTTATGCCAAGGTCGAAGTTAAACCACGACTATGGTGTTAGCGCCATACTCCCCAAGTCCTTACATTTCAAGAAAAAAACAAACATTATAACCTTTTTCATCACCGAACTATGCTACACTAAACCCCTTTATTTAAAATCTTGATAGTATTTTGGGACAATGTTTAGTTGCTAGATTTATGGGGTAGCTTCTAGGGAAAAACTTGATCCTTTAGGCTTACCAACAACTAGTGAAACCAAATTGTAAAATAGGCATTAAAAGCAGTAAGAACATCACCTTTAGGTGTGGCATTAGGGTCGTTTTTACCCGTATGTAAACAACTTATTGAAGTATAACCTGTAAAAATCAAGTAAGAATCAATTATACTTTATTTTACACATAATGACGATATGTTCATTGTATGACGAATTATACATGTGACGATATTAAGTCAGCTAAAAAATATAATGATTTTTTTTGTCAGGGTGGGGGGGATTTAGAGGTTTGTGAAATTGTAATTAAAAGTCACACATCTATGAGTGAAAGCTCAAAAACCAATAAATTAATTCCTTTTAATTGTTTTGGACCGACACCTTAAATGTGATGAGTATCCATTCCAATAAAAAGAGAATTGACTACACATGGTATATGCATGAGGCAAAGCAATTAAGAAAATTCCACATCAATTAATCAAGTGCATGTATGAACATGAATTGGCCACCAAAAATTTGTTATCTTTATTCTAGAGTTGTCAATACAATGTCTCATGATATTAACTAGACACAACAAGAACCAAAGGATAGAAACTATGATGCCTTCAACACTTTACTCACACAATGATAGGGGATAGTCACATTGAATACCGTGGGAGAGACTTCCAACACACAAATTCACTTGATAAATTTGACATGAGAGGTATTATAAAGTCATAAGTATGTCAATGGAGTGAATGGACTCAAGAAAGAATCGATAATGATCTCAATCACCTCTACATCTCTTATAATGAGCATGGAATTGTATAATCAAAATCTATCAAAATAGAAGCATGTAAAAAAAATCATAAGGAAAGCATCTTTCTAGTGTGGTGAAGAAGTGCATAAAAATTCACCTTGAACATCAAAGAATAGCCTCAAGTAGAACTCATAGACCACATTGGACCTGTTACCCCTCAAAATGCTTGTGCAATTTGAGACAAACCTTCCATCTGTACAATGATGAGGATGTGTATATATGGAAGACACTCTACTACATATTTTGTTGGATGATGCAAATTATCAAGAGATTCAACTAGAGCGACTAACATGTACAACCATGTAGTGCAATATGAGGTATGTTAATGTGGAGGTATAAAGATTGAATATTTTATAAAGATTAATTGTATCTAGAGTATCGGGGTACTTACAAACTAGTAAGAAGGAGATTTTGTCAAGTTTGTCACATTAGTGAGGTCACGTAAAAAGCATGGTGACTATTGGTGATAATGATCAAACTTTTATGCATCATGAATTATGTAAGAGAGCTTATTGCATAGAACCATTTTTGTTTCACTCTAATTAACAAGACGTTGTATAAGTGAACCTCAACCTTAGACCTTAAGAAATTGGATTTTCTTTAGGTTCAATCAGTTCAAACTTAAGATAAATCTATATTAGTAATTAACATAATAAAGTATGAGATATAAAGATGACCTATTTTTTTTTTAAAAATTAGTTATATCTTAGTGGATTTGCATTGAGTATACACAAAAAGACATGGGAGTTCACACGATGTAGAAATTTTTTTTTAACCCATTAATATATTGGAAACTATACAACAAAAGAGAAAATCTTACTATTAACTAAGGTTTAACGATATTTTTAAAAATTGTGGGTTAATATGTTTGGTAAATATGCCAATTTCCGGTGTTAGGGAGGTGAAAATTACCAACAGGTGCCAAGTAAAGTAATTTCACCCTTATTAAGTAGATATTTGAGCAAATATTTGTTAAAGGCATGGTAAATATTGGTGATAATGAGCAAAGGTTTCTTAACCTATCACGAGGAAGATAGAAATGAACCTCACCTTAAACCTTCAGAAATTGAATATTTTCTAGATTTAATAAATTAAGTTTAAAATAAATCTATACTAGTAATTAACATAATAACCTATCAACATGAAGATATAATGGCATGTCCCAATATCTCAAATATAATTATTTCATATAAAATCCCTAGTCGTCAAATTTAAGGTTGCATTTGGTAGGGTTTGCTTTTAATTTGACTTTCTAATAATTTTTTAAAGCCAATACTCATTATCCCTGTAGGACAAGTTTTATGGACAGTTCACTAACGAGGGCAGGGCAGGAATAGGGTCCACGATCACCTTCTCACTAGGATTCAATAAATTCCACTTGAAATTCTTCACAACTTTATGGAGAAAAACAAGGATTTCCATTCCAGCAAATTTAAAGTAAATTCAATGCCAAGGCACATTTCTAGCCCTCCTAGTACGAACCTACATGTAGGGAGGAGGTCCCTCCCCCTCAAATCTCGACAGATCGAATTTATCTGGGTTCCTAAATTTTTAAGATTTATTGTGGGTCGAATTTACTGTAATCTGTCCAATACATCTCGAGAATGCCAGTAATATTTATTTTCTAGTCTGAATAAAAACATGAATCAAAGCTAGATTTCAGAGAAGGGCTCACGTGCAATCCTTTATCCTTTAGGGATTGTGAATCCACCATATGTAAAATCTTTGATAGCGTTGTGAAATCTTTGATAGGCATCCGTTCTTCGTGAGCAATTCTCCATAAATTTTGAGTTTAAGAAAATGGGATCTCCTAATTATGTCAATGATAATAATCACCTAAATGCCATCATCGCTCCAAACCTCAATGGGGAGCCAAGCCTGCTGGGCCCTTCTCCTCTTCTATCAACCGTTCACGGTTTGCTTTCCACAGCCCGTAGATAATGGTTCATAAGGTGAAAAGGTAGAAATGAATAAAACCGTAGGTAGTTATGGTTTTGGGAAATAATGTTTTTGTAATTTGTTTAGATTGCTTTATGAATGAATTTGCTGTTGGGATTCTACAAATCTACATTCATTCCAAAAGTGAAAACTGTGTAATAAAATATAACTAGCTTCAAACACTAAAGCAAGAATGAATATTAGTAGAAAAATACTTTTCAACTAAAAGGGCTCATCCATAAATATTTGAGGAATTATCTCCTTAAGCTCTCAACATAACCCTCAGCTAAAAAAAGTTATAGAATAACTTAAATTTGATGACAATATATATGTACAATCCAATCTTGATATTACCAGCATGTAAACAAATTACCACTAATTATTATGATAGATGACTCGAACTGATTAAGAGGGCATTTTTGAACATACCTTTGAGTAGTTCTTTCATAGTAGTGAGGGCTTTCTGCCAAAAATTTAAGCAACAGTGTCAAAGTTGAGCTGCTTTTGTCATGAACTGCAAATAAAAGCGGAAGATGTTGTCTCTAACCTCAACTTGTGTGAGAGATTTACCTTTCTCGTCGACATTAGAGAGTAAGAATGACAACAGATCCTGTTGTGGGGAAGCCTTCCAATCTCACCCATTTGCTCGAGTGCAGTGCACGCATTAACGACTATTCACAAATAAACTGTGCAAATGCTACCTACCTAGGATTGAATTATTCCAAAGCCTCTAAGACGTGCACGTGAGTTTTTCATGCGCCCATACAGGATGTAGAACCCACCGACTTCACAGGTACCCTGTCTCAAGAAATTAAATTATTAAAAACGCGCAGCAAAGGGTTTTGGATTAAATGGGACGAGGGCAAGGCTATCTCCTGTCAATCAAGTAATGGGATCTGTGTTATTATAAAGATGGAACTCATTCCAAGAATTGCTTCACCCGTAGGTGTTTTCTGTAATCTTTGATATTTTTACATTAGATTTGGAAGTTATCATGCTCAGGAGCTCGTACTCACTGAATTTAATACTCTTGATTGTGAAGAAACAGGCGGAGGCACAGAAAAACTTATTATCATAGGTAATTAATGGTCTTTCTCATATTTTCAATTTAATATAATGATATTCAGCTACTTTGATTACAATCTGACATCTATTTATGGTGATTCAAATTTCAGGCAGTCCCATGGGAGACCTGGCTGCACTTATAGTTACACTAGCTGCACTTGTAGTTTGTTATGTTCAGGTGAAAAAAAACTTGCTTTTGCTACCCAGAATGGTTGTGGGATTTGGAGTTTGATCAAGCGGAGATGGGTCATCTGCCAGTTTTCAGCTATAGAGAACTCGAACAGGCCACAAACTATTTCGATAAAAAGACATAATTACGCTAGGGGGTTACGGTAAGGTCCATTTGAGAAAACTTCAAGATGGGCGCAGTGTGGAACTGAAGAGATTGCATGAGAGTATCTGTAACAGAGTCGAACAATTTATGAATGAGCTCAAAATTCTGTCATCGGCAAGCCATTGTAACTTATGTATTCGAATTGAATCATGCAGGTATTTCTCCTTTTGCAGGAATACTGTTTATCGTATTGTCTTAGCTCGGAGAAATTCTTCAGAAATCGGATCCAACTTTTGTTGGAGATATCTGTTAGGCTGCTCGAGGTTATGCTTTCATTGGAGATACATGTTTGCAAATCGTGGTTTTATTGGAAATAGACCTTTTAGAGTTCTGTATATTGTTGTAGTATTTTGTATTGGAAGCTTTTCGTGTATGTGTCTTTCTGTTCATATTGTATTATATATGTATTTGTGTCTTGTTAGTGTATAACAGATGAGTAGAATATATGTGTTTTGAATTTGATATTCGTAGACACATGTTGATGCTCAAGGAAATGAAGGTTTATTTTTTAATGACTTTTTATGTGCTCAAATCCACTCATGGAGGTATCAGTAGGCTTCTTGACTGAACTGACTCATGGAGGTTTTTTGCAGGTATTGATCTTTCACTCTACTGTGATCTGCTCGTTTTGATTGAATTGATACATGGAGGTTTTATTGAAATGACTCTTGGGGGTTTCTTGCAGGTATTACACTACCTTGCTCTGATTCCTTTGGATTGCTGTGATTCCTTTGGATGGCTTTCTTTGCAAGAATATCAGTTCCTTTGAGGAGAAAGGTGCGGTGAAGTGGGATCAAGACAAACATCAGGGGGCTGGTCACATGGACATTGTCTCAGACAATAAACACCTCACTAGCCCCTTTATCCCTATTATAATATGTCCTTTGTTTTTTAGTTAGTTTTTCAAAGCACAAGGAAATAACTAATGATGATTTTCATTTTAATGTTATTTTAGTGTTTACAATATTTACATTAACATGCAATGTGTTTTTTATTTTTATTGTTAATTTTGTATATACAATGAGAAGTATATTGAGATAAGTCATTTAAAAAAAAGTTTGGTAAAAATGTATTTAATTTTTTTAATATTTTTTTTTTACATATATATTTTTTCAAAAAAATTAAAGTCCAAATACTTTTGCATCCTCTTTTTACATTAGTGACATGCAATATTGTTAGATATATTTTTTTTGTGCTTCTTAATTACACTCATTAATTCATTTTCTTTCATTTTAAATCTATCTCATTTTAATTTTATTGTTATATTATTCTTTGTAATTAAAAATTATAACAAATTAGTTTATACAACATTTATATTTAAAGTATTTTATATTTAATTATATTTTTTTAATTTAAATGTAGTGTTTCTTTTCACTCTAATATAGGTTCATGCTAGGTAATGTTAAATTTGATTAATATAGGTTGATGCTAGGTAATGTTAAACTAGATGTGTATGTTAGGATATGTTTACATTTATTAGAATTATATGTTATATGATGTTATGCAATTCTTAGATGATGTTAGATGTTCTCATTCTATATGAGTTTGTAAGATGATGTTTGTGTTTATTAGATGATGCTAGGAAATTTAATATGTGTATGTTCCATGATGTTTATATGTCTTAAATGTATATGTTAGATGATGTTAGGTAACTTTTAGATGTGGATGTTGGGTGATGTTAGATGATGTCATTACATGTGTATGATGATGATGTTAGGAAATTGTTCTGTTTTGTTAGATCATTAATCATTAGATGTGAATGTTGGATGCATATGTTAGATCACGTTAGGTAATTCTCCTATTGAGTTTGACGTGTATGCTAGATAATGCTGGGAAATGTATAGATGCATATGTAAGATAATGATAGGTAATGTATAGATGTGTATGTTTGATGATGTTTGTTTATTAGAGAGAGAGAGAGATATTAGGGGGAATTAGGGGTAGGTGAATAAAGAGTCTGGCACGCTGAGAAAGAGAGAGAGGGAGAGCAAGGGGATAGAGAGAGATAGGGAGGGAGGGAGAGAGGGAAGGGAATAGGGAGACAGAGAGAGAGGGAGAGGGAGAGAGAGAGTGAGAGAGGGAGGGAAGGTCTTGGGAGAGCGAGAGAGGGAGGGGGAGGAGGGGGACAGAGAGAGAGAGGGGGAGGAGAGAGAGGGAGGGAGAGAGAGGGGATATAGAGAGATAGGTTGGGAGGGAGAGAGAGAGGGAGACGGAGATTGAGGGACGAGACAGAGAGGGAGAGTGAGAGCGAGGGAGAGGGAGAGGGGAAGAAGCAAAGGAAAAGAGAGAGGAGCAAGGGGTGTAATATGGGGGATAGAGAGATAAAGAGAGAAAGCGAGAGTGACATATGGACGGAGAGAGAGAGAGAGAGAGAGAGAGAGGAAACAAGGTAGGGATGAAGGGGTCAAAGATAAAGATCCAGAGAGAGATATAGAGAGAGCGAGTGAGAGAGAGAGAGGGAGGGAGGGATGGCGGGAGATGGGGAGATTCAGAGGGTGAGTGGGAGAGGGAGAGAGGGAGAGAGAGAGATAGAGAGAGGGAGGGAGAGATGGAGGGGGAGAGAGAGAGAGAGGGAAGGGGAGAGAGATGGAGGGAGTGAAGCAGGGAGAGGGAGAAGGAGAGCGGGAGAGAGAGGACGAGTGGGAGAGAGAAGGTGGGAGAGTGAGAGAGAGAAAGAGAGAGAAAAAGAGAGAGAGAGAGAGTGTGTGTGTGTGTGTGAGAGAGAGAGAGAGAGAGAGAGAGAGATACAAAGAGGGGGGGGGGGGGAGAGATACAGAGAGGGGTGAGGGGGGAGAGAGACAGAGAGAGAGTGAGAGAGGGAGGGAGGGAGGGAGGTACACAAAGAGAAAGAGAGGGAAGCAAGGACGAAGGGCGAGAGAGAGGCAAAGCGGGAGAGGGAGAGAGAGAGAGAGAGAGAGAGAGAGAGAGAGAGAAGTGGAGAGATATGGAGAGTGGGAGAGAGATGGAAGGAGAGTGAGTGAGGGAGATAGAGAGAGAGGGAGGGAGGGAGAGGGAATTTCTTGAAAAATGGATCCTACTTTTGTTGGAGACAACCGTTATGTTAATCTAGGTTATGATTTTGTTGGAGATACATGTTTGGAAATATTGCTTTTTCGAGTTTCCTGTATGGTTGATGTATTTTGTATTAGAAGTTTTTAAGGTGAGGCTATGTCTCTTTATATTGTTTTTGAATTTGTTTTCTGTAGTGTATAAGAGTGATAGAGGGAGTGAGGTAGGAAGGGACAGAGAGAGAAAG